>OZ059805.1:13349191-13785146 GCA_964057025.1 Standfussiana lucernea
TGTCTTATTTAAAAAAATATAATTGGAAATTTCTGTTTCAATGGAAAGGAGGTGTTCTTTTTTCCCTACAATAATGGCCCAACCGTGTACCTCAAGGACAAAAATACGAAATTATAGGAATAAAATCGTAGATTTTGAAAAAAAAATATGTTGAATTTATTCGCGCATTTGTACCAGTAGAAATTGTCGATCAAAGATGTTAAAACTTGCAACCCTAGAATTTCATCTGGCAATGTCATGATTTACGTCTCCGATGATGCGTTTCGTTACTTCATTTTATAAATGTGTGAAAACACAAAAATGTACTTTACAGAATTTATTTATGTATCACAGATAAGTTTTTATTTCTAGTACACATTTTTTGCGAATAATGATGGGAACAAGAATTTTAAAAATACATTGATTTCACATTTCGTATTATTTTTTGCGTTTGGTTATCTGCCGGCCAAAAGCCAGGGCTCCAGACCTAGGCCGATAGTTTTTTTTTCTATTGTTGTTGATATTCATTGTCAAATTGTCATTCCGTTCCGTGTCGTTACCTGTCTCTGGAGTTTATAGTTCGCTATTTCCGTGTGATTTCTTTTTTTGGTGACTTAGCTTTTCATCCCTGGACTTCCGATAGATTTCTTTCCACTTGATGACCTGGCTAACTCATTTGGACTTGATACCTACTGATTTGGTTGCGATCGTTCTCTCGTTGGATCTCGACCCGACTACCTAGCTTCACGATTATCTTTTATTAAATGACGATAGTCAAATCTTGAAAGACATAATATATAATCTTGTATCACGCTTCCACAAATGCCATTCATGAAGATTTGAAGATATAATCCTGTATATAACATACGATGTTGTTGGCGTAGAATGACCATAGTGTACATAATTTAGATCCTCTTGTCAGACTTCAAAAGGGTGGGTATAGCTTTCTCAGCTTTTCTCAGTCTATGGGTGGATATTTTTATTCATATAACCCGTTTTTATCATGTTTTTAAGGTTTTTATTGAACACCGATGTAATAAATATTTTGACGTGATTTTGACAGATGAAATAGATTGACAGCCGTCAATGCTGTCATAAACGTTTCTTTGAACGCAGTTACGTTACGAGGTAGTGTTTTTTCATATTCTTTTATTTCTTTTTCTATCTAGTATTGAAGGATTTGAAATACTGCTAAAAATACAAATTATTGGAAGGAGTTTTAATAATAATTTGTACCTCGGTACATGTCTGGGCCGAAAAAAAAACGCCTCGTAACACAATTTAGCGAAAATGTTTTCTACTAACTTTTTAGACCTATGTATCCTGCTTATGGGTATGAAGTTTAATTATAATCGGTTCAATCATATCGAAAAATAAGGACTTGCAAAATTTGAATGAAAAACTGTACGGCGTACAAGCTCTTAAGGTCCAGACATAATCTTGGTCAACTCACAAGAGCATGATGATGTTGTAGGGTCTAGGTTGAAGTCGGAAAAGGTAAGAAATAAAAACCATTCTGTCTCATCATCAGTGATCGGAATAGGTAGAGCTAATGTACCTAAAGTTGAAGGAACAGAAACGAAAAGTGCGGACAACGACTAAAAATTTTTTTTTCTGAAACTCGGAAATATCTCGGAATCTCAGTTTAATACATTTAATAATAATGTTATTTATTAATCAGTACAGTAAACTAATTGAATTCATTATTTTTCCTTTTTAACCGACTTCGATAACAAGGAGAACATTCTCAAAAAGCCAGTAGATACGTTTTATATTGTTATTAATTCAGGTAAAGAAGCTGGTATGAAAATTAAATTAGCTTCCGCATTTACTTACGGCGTTCAAACGAAGATAAGGAGATTACCTTTATTTTTTAAATAATGAAAATCGTGTACTTTTTTTTTAAACAGAAACAGTAAATGAATTCGATAGTATTGTTTTACTTTATTAATTTTAGTTGTACTTAAGTAATCTTCCAACATTAGGGGCAGCCATTCCGAAAAAAAAAATTGTCGTAAGGAAGTCTTCACTTTTCGTTTCTGTTCCTTGAACTTTAGGCGCATTAGCTCCGTCCTCGCGAACGTTTCGGAGTGGCGCGAGGAGGCGAAACGCCGGGGCGTTACTCCGCTGCCGCCAGAAATCATGGCACAGCGGACAGAGCTCCGGCGGGATCTCATGGCGACATGGAGAGTGCGACTGTCGCAACCCAGCGCTGGGCACGCCACAATTGCGGCGATAAGTCCCCTTTTTGGGGAGTGGCTGGAGAGGCGCCACGGCGTCCTCACCTTCCGCCTGACGCAGGTGAGGACCTGCGTATCCGAAATAGGAACCTCCCGAAACAACCGTGTCCGGTGAGGACCGGACACGGTTGTTTCGGGAGGTTCCTATTTCGGATAAAGCGGGAGGAAACGCCCGGGTGTCACCATTGCGTGTATCGCGCGGAGGACACGGTGGAGCATACGGTGGAGCTCTGCCCAGCTTGGGCGGAGCACCGCCGTGTCCTCGTGCAGGCGATCGGCGGTGGCGATCTGTCGCGTCCGGCCCTGGGGGTCTACTCTCTAAGTCCGTCAACGAAGATACGGGCCCGTACGAAAGTAGATCGAAACTTCGAAATGAACCCTACGCCCTATTATCTTCGTATTAATGAATTTTGAAAATACATCGGGAGTAGGGACAACTGTCCAATCGTGTTGTCATTCGTTTTTAGTTCGGGTCTCTCACTAATCGTGTGTCCGTAAGTGATACGGAGTAAGAAACGCCCGTATCTTCGGCCGAAACTACGGGTTTCGTGCTTAGAGAGTAGACCTCCTGGTCCAGGCCATGGTACGGAGCGAGAGGGCATGGGAAGCCGTCACCTCCTTCCGCGAAGCAGTAATGCTCGCGAAGGAGGAGGCGGCACGCGTGAGGGAGAGGCAATCTCTAGGCCTTCACGCCCCTAGCCGCCGCAGGAGACAGGTCGGGCGTCGGGAACCCAAGCAGATTCCCGGCCACCGTAGGCGCGGGTTTGCGGACGGCCAGCAATGGGTAGCTCGCCGTCCGGTAAGGACCAGGCCCGGGTCGATGGCGCGTTGTGTTCCACACGCGCCTCAAAGAGATGTCAGCACAAACTGACAGGGTCTATTAGGACCGATGCCTGTCAGGGTTGCGGATTTGTTCGAAAGAGTTACCGTGGCCCTTGGCACCTTGGCACAGGCAACTGAAGGAACACGGGTGGGTTTTAGTCAGAAAGAGTCTGACACGCCCTCCCGCTCCAAACAGAGCGGGAGAAGTTATTTGATGATTACCCACCCAAAAAAAAAGGCACATTAGCTCTACCTATTCCGATCACTGCTCATCATCTACCAGTACTCGAAGATTATCTAAGGATCAGCTATTCCTCTACAAGTATACTCATTAAACTAATCTGATTTCTCAATTCAACTTTAAGTTCTGAAATATATTTCTTTTACATAAGTTTGTCTCATCAAAAAAAAAATAAGGGGATTAGAATTCAATTTTAAATTTTCCAGGTAAGATATGCTCCATCCTAGTTAGGGCTAGGCTAAACAGATGATGACGACTATTACAATACTCACAAGAACACATGCGCGTCGCTGAGGTACTGGATGTAGTCGTGCGCGGAGGGGGGCTCCCCGACATGGCCCTCCCACTGCGGGCACCAGTACTGCACGAACGACGTCATACGGTTCTCCATGCGGTCCAGGTTCTTCTCTGTAATTTGGTTGTTTGGTATGAGAAGAACGTGTGAAAATGATGGTAGAGAGGAATATTTTGAGTCAAAGAAAAAGTTTTTCTTTTCTAAATTAGGTTTTTTTTTAGTCAGAACCTTTTTGAACGTCAAAATTACCTAACTGTTCCCTTGTGGCACCCGCTCTTGGTCAATTCCTAGTATTTTAGCTGCGGAGAAGATGCGGCGGGACAAATTTCCAGACTTACAGACAGATGTATAAACTTAAAATGGTTAAAATACTTTATTCCACACTCTAAAACCATTCGTTTCCTACTTATGTGGGTTCGGTAAAGTTATTAAATGCTTTCACTAAGTCTAATTTCGACGACGACCTTATTAATAACTCGTTGAACACCAGAACCCATCCTGATATGAAATAGAAGAGCGGTTGACTAATATTGGTCATTCTGCAATCAACTTTATTTACAGTCTTGTAAATCAGTTAGTTGTTTAACTTAAATATTGGATCAAGGATTTAAATTACCCTACCTAGATCAATGATGAGTCTACTAACATAACACTTGGTTGAGAAGTACCCGTTGATATTTTCTTCCTCGTATCTTGTACAGGTATATAATTATAATATATAGAAAGGTATTGTAATCCATAGACGAGACTTCTAAAACCAACCTTATTCACACAGCAGTCAGGGCGATATTTGTTTGAGCCGACGCACAGTGGATCGAAACTGGTATATGAGGAACACTCGTTTTTTTTTTACATTTTTTTTTAAATATCTATCGAAAGATGATCAAAACTGTAAGTTTGCCCGGAAAAAAATATTTTAGATTTTTTTGTATGGAATGAAACAGAAACTGCTAAAATTTGGCCATATCTTGAAAGACCAGGCTTTCAAACTACTATATTATTATTCTTTGACTTGTTGGCTTTAATTCTACGCTATCAGCGCGCACCCTAAGTTGCCCGTTCAAGAGTAAAAATGAAAAAAAAATAAGTCAAAAGTACTTTTAGGGCTGATTTTTCAATAGTCAAATATCTTTTATCTGAGGAATAAAAATGGCGGGTTGACAGCTTATCTATGGAAAATATGTCAAACCGTTATTTTAATTCCTCTGATAAAAGTTATCTGACTATTGAAAAATCAGCCCTTAGAGAAAAACTGGTAATGACAATTATTCATCGGAATGTCGAGATCTATGAAAGAGAAAGAAAGAGACTTCTAAAATCAACCTAATGGAGAAAGCAGTAAGGTCGATATTTGTTTATTACCTGGATTGATGATGTATCTGCCTACGTCGCACTTGGTTGAGAAGTACCCGTCGATAACGTTACTTTCGTGTATCTTGTACAGGTAGTAAAGAAAGTGGATGTTCTCCATACGGGAGACGGGGTGCTGGTTCAGTATGGGGAGGGTTTCCCAGGGAAATGTGTCTAGCATCTGAAATGTTGAGAAAAAATGACCATGTATTCAGGGTTGGGCAGTATTTGAATCACTTGTAATTCAAATACGTAATTGAAATACAAAAACGTACTTGGTATCTGTATTTCAATTACTTGCTTAAAATGTAATTCGTATTTCAAATACCTGACGCCGAGGTATTTTGTAGTTAGTAGTTCAAATACTTATGGCTTCAAAATACACTTTAACATAAATAAATTTAACCAAAAAATTAAATAAAAATCAAGTATCCAAATATAAAAAAAAAATGTTTTCATTCAATTTAACACAAGTTTGTGCTCATCAGGACCTGTAGAAAGTTTGTTTTCTTTAGCAAGTTTTATTCATTCTCCAACAAGAGGCTGTTTGTCTGACAGTACATTTGAAAATCTAGTGTTCGTGAAAGGAAACTTTAGTTTTACTGATTAATCTTCTTTTACTCTGCTTTTTAGCCCATGCTGGGCTGGATTACTTTTTATTCTTAATAGTATTTTGTAATTTGTATTTTATATTTCAAATACATTACTTAAAGATATTTTGTATTTTAAATACTAGCGAGATAGTATTTTGTAATTTGTATTTCAATTAAAGCAAAGCATGTATTTTGCCCAGGCCAGCATGTATTCATTATTTACTTTGAAAAAAAAATTGTAATACAAATCAGGTAGCAACAAACGTGGATTAACAATTCCGTTTCGTAAATCATTTGCTCATCATTACACTTCGGAAATTAAAACGGGATCCTTAACGCCTGTATTCAACGAAAGGCTAAGCAAAGGTGCCCAGCACACTCGTTGTAATAGGGAGCAAGTTCATTGCTGGACACAACTCCAGACTACTAAACTACGCTGCTACTGAGAAATCTCACAGACAAAAACCCAAAAAAATTCTACCGTGCCTGGTAATCCAAATACCACTAACTCAGACTCACTTATAAAATGCTGTACTATTTTAACCTTTACAGCTATAGAAATAAGGAGCAAAACTCACCTCATCCACAATAAGTATGACTGGATGCCGCTTAGCCTTCTTCAGGCCCCATTCATCATTCTCCTTAACTTTCGTCGCAGCCTGAGAAAACGCCCTAATACCATCAACTAAGCTAAAATGATGGATCTTCTCAAAACTTCTCGACAAGCATTTTAAACACAGCTCGTTTAGAAATCTAAACTCTTTGCTGCAACTGCCGCATTCTATATCCAAAACCTGTCGAACGTCCTCAGGGTTGCCATGCTCGGTCAATATTCTTCTGATGCAGGATTTTATTTGTTGTGATTGCAACACTGGGGAGCATTCTATTAGATTGTAGAGGAGGACTTTTTGTTTTTGCGTTAGCCTGATGAAACTGAAAAGGAAATCGAGAAGTAAATTTTAAAACCACTAAATACAATATCACGCCTGTAAACCCCGAAGGGTTAGGCAGAGGTTTGCCTAATAGTACACCCGCGTTTCACCAGTCCCATGTAATAGAGGGCGAGCCTATTACCGTCAACCTGGCACAAATCCAGACCCTGGGCTGCTACTAAGAAATTTCTAGTGGAAAAACCCAATAAAACTTTTGCTTGACCCGGGAATCGAACCCAGTACCTCATGCTCAGCAGTAGCGCTTACTACCAATATACCAACGAGGCAGTCACTAAACAAAATCACTTTGAATAAAAAGAAACCTCATAGAAAATGTAATGGCTCTTTCACTCCCTGAAACCAAGGGTTAAACCTTTTGAACGCGATTGTCACATATACGTGACAAGCAAGCGCGTGCCCTGTACGCCAACGACACAAATACGTGACAAAAATGCGGTAGACTATAACACGAATTCAATCATTACTTTTTAACCGACTTCAAAAAAAGGAGGAGGTTCTCAATTCGGTTGTATTTTTTTTTGTGTTTGTTACCTCATATCTTCGTCGTTTATAAACCGATTTGAAAAAATTGTCAAAAAAGTCAATGAAACAAACAATAGTCACCGACTTCCGAAAGTAGAGTTATTTTCCACTTTTTTTAGTGTATTTTGGAAGTCGGTAATTTTTTGCAAAAACGTTTTTTTTGTGTTTTTTTTTGGAAGTCGGTAATTTTTTTTTTCAAAAACAGTAAAAAGTTTTTATATTACCCTCTTTAGTTATCGTAGCACACAGAAATCCTTGTCAAGTATCAATTCCGCAATTTCTTTTACTTGGATGACATATTTTTTCCAGCTATTTTGATTTAAAAACCAAATCACTGAATTGATTTTTTTTTGTATGTTTTTATTTGTATAACTTAAATGTTTAAGCTCTTGTCTTGTCTCTTTAATAATATTTTTTATCGATAAGTTTTGGAATCAAAGAAGAGAATCAAAAGTATTCTTTTTGCAGGTATTTTATTTTGTATGCGGTGAAATTGTGGCTTGTCTTGGAGGGCACGCGCGTGTCTTTATGCTCTGGCGTTCAAAAGGTTAATATGGTGGCAAAATTTAACAAGTATTAGAACTTACCCCCAATCCAGTATAGTGGTGTCAACTAATTTAACAACTTTTTCCTTCAAAGTGTTGTCCACTAATTTGCCGGTGAGCAAACAGCCCCAGCCTCCGAGCCATTCTTTGTCCATCACATTTATTACACTCTGTAAATGATAACATTAATTTATTATTTCACTCAAGAAAGAATATTTTGTCGACAAACCGCGGCAGTGTATTATGTTATGACTTATGGCAAAATAACACTTGGTCGTTGGCCCGAATTCGATTGCCTATGGAATTCGGACAAACGACCAAGTGTAAAAGAATAGGGTCGAGTAAGTCCGTCTTTGAACAATCTTGTTCGGTATCATGGCTCGACGTCATACAAACTACTCGTAGTGTTGTTTGACTACCCAGTTGGTCTCGTGGTCGCAAGCGCGGGGTCCTGGCTTCGATTCTACGAATGATAGCCGGGACCGACAAGATTTCTTTACGGAATAGAGAAACTAAATAAATAAATTATTTTTGAATACACTTCCTCGAAAACTGTCTCTTATCGCACTACGATTAGGTTCAACATGCTATGGATTTCACCCTCGTGGTTGTCTTCTTATATTCCCGCGCTATAGTGCGGAAATAAAAGTTCCCCAGCCAGGTGGTGAGGCGGCGAGCCCCCACACGCATTTTCATTTTTCATTTTTTTTTTCTATTCCTTTGAATCAATTTGGACTTTGATCAAATTTGGACAGATTAAAAGTGTATTGAAAAACGTTGTTTGATACTCGTGGGCATTTGTTACTGCAGTTCTCGGCTCTATAACACCCTCGCCTGCGGCTCGTGTGTGTATTTCGCTTCGGCCGCAATAACAAACTTTCCCCACTTATATCAAAATGGACAATTTCACTAAGTTCCTGTGAGTCCTATTTCCATCAGATGATCATTACATCAGGTGGAAAATTTTGCTTAGCATTGGGACTGCACGGTCTGTAAATCAGATGCAAAGCAATCGTAATGAGCTATTAACGTGCTAGAGTGCATTGCACTCCACCATTTACATGGAGGACGAATCAATTGTATAAATGATGTCATTTAACCATGCAAGCCGCACCGCGCTTCTGTCTATATTTGTATTACGGTTCGAGATTCAGACAGATCTTTAAATAGCCTTCAATGATATAACATCACTTCTGGGGTATGAGATGGCGCTAGACAGCTGTCTAGCGCTGTCACTTTCCCACTCTCGGAATAGTCCTAAAACATTCCTGCACTAACAGATCATGGTAACTCACCTGTACTTACGTAAAAGATAAGCAGAGGTCACATTTCGCTAGCTAGCCCATATTATAGAGGGCGACCACTATGCCAACACTGGTTGCCTGCTACTGATATTTAATGGAAATACCGAGTTAAACCTTGCCGGCCCTTAGGATCGAACCCGAAATGGAGACAGTCACAAAAATCGACAGTTTTAGACCCACCTGCGCCATAAATTCTCTGTGAGTTTTGCGCATAACGTATTAAACAACATCGTTCTTCTTCTCATCTTCAAACGATTTAAAGGAACAGACCGCGATATTTAAATCTTAGCATATTTCGCATATCACCTTCATCCGTAAATCGATGTCCTCGCGTCGGCTCCAATAGTTCTGTACGAGACGCTTGTTGTTTAAAAACTGAGCGTTGTCTATCGTCTTGTAGTTCTCATCTAGCAACGAGTACAGCTCTGTGAACAGAGGTCTCTCACCTTCTGCAATTGTTGAACAAGTAATATTAATAACTGACACTCATCGCAAGCGACTTCATTCGCTCGTCCCTTCAAGATTATTATTTTTGTGAAGAGGAGCTCGTGGCTAAAATAATAACAGCCGCTCGGATCAATCTTTAGGTTAAGCAGCCCTTGCTTAGGTTGGTCTGTGGATGGGTGACCACCCATTAAATACCAAGCTCCTCCGTGCCCCGCAAAGCATGTTAAGCTGTTGGCTGTCATTTGTAGATCTTTGACAGTCGTTACAGGTAGTCAGTGGCCCGGTCTGACACAACCAGTCTTACCAAGGGGTTTCGTATTATTACCCAGTACTCACCGGGTTATGGAGGTCAGATAGACAGCCGCTCCATGTAAAATATTCAGCTGCATCCGGTTAGACTGGAAGTCGACCTCAACATAGTTGGGAAAAGGCTAGGCACATGATGATTTTCTTGTTTGTTGGCATAGCTATATCAAACATTATGGAGAAATTGAATCTTTCTAATTTAATAGAGCATCGTCAACCTACCATCGTGCCCACTCCTCGGAGACGGGCCTCTAAGCCCATAAGTCAAATGTATTTAATTTTAAGGCTCTAGGACGCACCGGTTTCCTCACGATCACCGTTTTAAGAGCAGATGATGAATTACATTACACAAAGTAAAGTGCCTGACTGCGTTCGAACCAACAACATAACTTTTAACTCGTGGCTTTTATCGCTGAATCACCGATGCCTATTTATTAATTTACATTAGCGGACATAATGCTACAAGGCAACCCTACCCGTAAGAGCATCATCCTGTATTATTGACACAAATAAGCGAGACTTATTTTGGTCATTGGCTTTCATTGACTGACCAACAATAATTATTGCACCGGATACAAATGGACTAAACAGTATCCATTCTTTGCCAGTAATCCTCGAAAGAGGTCAACTAACAACAGAACCACAAAATGAATAGGAACAGAAATCAGAAGGTATACATAAAACGAGGGAAAACGCACGCACACATAGACACGCTTCACGTACAGCGAGTGCAAGCGCACTCGCGACCGGCATTTGTTTGAGATCGCCGTACGTACGCGTCTACTATGTATGTGTGACTGTTTGCACTCGTTTTATCTAGCTTGAGGGAGGATTAAGTCCAGCAGTGGACTGCGATAGGCTGAGGTGAAAAGTAAAAAAAAAAAGTCAAAAGTTAGGTTAAAAGTTTTAATTTACTGGAAGTTTTTATTTAAATTAAGAAGTCGGCAAGACCTATTTATTTAATGGTAGCTGTTGCCCGCGACTTTGTCCGCGTAAAATTGTTATAAAATATTACTTCCCTATTTGAATCGTATTTTATTAACAATTTCAAGGATTTTTTTTTTTTGCACAGAACCCTGACCTTTACAAAAAAAAGTAGCCTAGGTTACTTCTTATAACATCCGCTATCTGCCAGTAAAAGCCTCGTCAAAATCGGTCCGCTCGTTTCGTAAATTAGCCGGAACACACAAACAGACAGACAAAAATTTAAAAAAAATGTGATTTTGTTATACGTGCCGTATATACTTTTATATGCATTCAGTAAAAAGCCGTTATTTTCCTATTACAAAAAGACACTTCCATTTTATTTATTTGTATAGATTATGTAACAAGAGTATCTATTCTGCCATTCAAAACTCACCTTTAGTAACATTAGCAGGTATATGCACAGTCATGGGACCCAGCCCTGCATCCTCCAAGTAATCATTGGTGAACATGCTTAAGAATATTGAGTCTACGTCAGTTCTGTACTCGAACAATGACTTCAAGTTCTCGTTGGGATTGTATGGTACAGTTAATTGTATCACAGTCCATTCTGAAATTAAAAGATTAAGTATACTATTTCATATTGAAATCCGTGTCTAAACTAAAGTTTTACAGCTTATGATAATATTTAAATTACTGAAAAATAATTGAATATTGGTATAATTGCGACATTTCTTTAAAATTGCTAAGTAACACACATAAATACTTTTTTCACATATTTCGGCTCGATCTTATTCCTATCACTTTCGCACGAATGACAAACTACAAGTGCAATATAGAATCGGAAACATGTCTCAAGTCATTTCAAATAATGTTTCTAGATCTCAGCCTACCTTAATAGACAAAATATAAGTGTAATACATGAAGATTACATCTATATTTTGCCTATTAAGTTACCTACCCCCTCCATGAATACAGGGTTAGTGTTACTATGTTAGAAAAAATAAAAACTTTTTTGCAAAAAAAAACCGACTTCCAAAAAAAAACACTAAATAAGTGGAAAATAACTTTACTTTCGGAAGTCGGTGACTATTGTTTGTTTCATTGACTTTTTTGCCAATTGAGAACCTCCTCCTTTTTTTGAAGTCGGTTAAAAAAGGAAAAACAATAGATCACAATACCTTTAGGTAATTCTTTCAGAATCTTTTGAAAGTTGTCAACATTATTCTCTGTGGAGAAGCAGAGATATTTCTTGTAGAACGGCACCTCCTCTTCTATTGCGAATGACTCCAAAACATTTGTGACGTCTTCTGTACCATCTGATAGCAATTCTAAAATCTTTGCATCTTTCTTTGGTCTAAAATGACAAAAGAAATTGTTTATAAAATATGCCCATGTCAGCAAGGTGGTATTGAAGCTGACTACCCAGGTGTGCCAGTTAAGTTTTTCCATCAGGAATCAATAACAGCCACGGAGTCTGGATTTGTGCCTGGTTGATGGCAATAGGCTCGCCCCCTATTACATGGGACTTAAAAAATAACCGGCAAAATGTGGGTGCACTATTTGGTATAGGTACCTCTGCTTAACCCATCGAGGTTTACATGCGTGATGTTATATTGTTATTATAGAAGACAAATTGAATACTTACATAGGATTTGCATCTATTAAATCTTTTACAGGTTTTATGTAACTTGTGATTTTGTGCAGTTTATTACCTAAAATGAAAAAGAAATTGGTATTACGTAATAAACTTATCTCAATGCACAATAAAAGACACTAAGGAACAACATATTATAACTGTGGTAGACTATTCTCTATATAGAGTGGCTCCATTTAAAATACTGATATTCAAGTACATCTGGTTAGACTGGAAGCTGCCCCAACATCTTTGGAAAAAGGCTAGGAAGACGATGAAGACTCTCGAACCATGCAGATAACACAACGTATGTATGGATAATAGAAATAACCTGCTTATTCGTTTAGTATTTTTGAGCCATGGAATTGGCTTTACATGCCGTCAAGAAACAACTTTCAGGCATTCTGGTTTACTCAGAATGTTATCCTTCACTGAAGCAAGTAATAATTACACAATATTTACATGAATCAGAAAAATCTGAGTGTGAGTGTGTGTGTTTAATCCCAAGTTTGAAAAAGGTTTTTAATGGCAAAGTGGTATTTGGTTTTTCCATCACTACCACTGGAGAGTCTGGCTGTATTAATTAACTTGATTGAGCTACTAGCAATGGGCTCTTAACCCTTATTACAAAGGCATTAAATATTTCTAAACTTTTGAACTAAATATGTACTACTTGCTGTAAAAATCTACCTGCCTACACCAACCAAGTAAAACGAGCTTGATGTTACTGTCTATGGATATAAGTAGGTACTATCCATATTTTACATACCAGCAGCCTTCAACTGTTCATCTCTATAAACAGCCATAGTCCTCAGTGTTGCTGATGATGCCTCACTCAAATGGAATGCACACCCCACGTCATCATTGGCCGCTAGACATTCTTCAGCCATAAGTTTCCTGCCACCTTGAAAGGCAGAATAAATGACAATCTTTACACACATCAATCAGTCATAGAAAAAAAAACAAAGGTCTTTTGTCCAGGAACAACTTGAAAGATTACTTCATTAGTCTCTACAGATTTCTTTAATATTGCACTAGATTTTTAGCTCCGAGTTGTAGTTTTGTGGATTAATATAACATAGGTACTTATGGGATAGTAAAAACTTACTTTGATAATTCGGTCCGTTAGGAGTTGGAGGCACGTCATAAACATATTTATTCAGTATGTTTTTGAACAAAGGCTTCGTAAAGTTGATCTCATTTGTAAATACATCGAAATCTTCCATGATTTAAATCACTTTTCAACTTCTATTTGAATTTTAGAGTGTTTGTGCAATGTTTTCAAAATTCAAATTTGACATTACGAGTTGTCCTTCCCAAGCTCGTACAAAAGTTTTGAGCAAACGGTTGTTGCTATCTCATTCATTTAATTACAGGTGACAAAGATAGAAGACAGCCTCTTAGTAAATATGCTGAAACTGCTGATTATGGAACGCGGTTATCATTTGACGTTTCAAAATCCGTTAGGTATTGCGTTCCGATTCACAAAGGCAGGTGTTTCCGGATAACTTACTTGGAAGCAATAAAATAACACGCACAATGATTATTTTTTTGCAATAAGATCTTGATCACTGAAGACGATATTTTATTTATCACATTATTTTGAATCACCATATTTTGTTCATTTTAATAGTGGCACACGTTAACAATCCTAGAAATTGCGTGCTGATTCATTGCAATAAAATTAGCTTGTTGTATGTATTTCTGTCGAACTTTCTATTTTGCCGTATAATGAGCTACGAAGACGTAAGAATATTAATTAGACAACGCCATTGATATTCCATACCGTATTAAGCAAACGGCATTGCTGCGTAGTACACACCTGTTGAAGCTCGTATACATATTAAAACATCGTTTTATAATACCAGCATAGTACTCTGATGCCAAATCGAACATTTTGCTTTCACAAACATGTGAACAAAGTACGAAAACAATTCGCAGTGTTCACAATATAATGCACTTAGCTTTATTTTTGGTTGATAGTGGGTAGGCAGGCAAGAGAGGCAAGGTGCATCCAAAGCATGTTTCTCGATGAGAATGATTTTGTACAGCTTTTTTGTTTTTAGCGAGGTAGGTACTTCAGCAACTGACTTGAATCGAGAACCTTGCGGTTGCTAACCGCGTTTGCAACATTTGAAGTTGAGAATTAGTGATAAATTATATCGATAACTTGTGAGTAGGCAGATTAAAGGTAATTTGGAAATAATAGAACAGGTATTTTACAACTTTTTATTTCATAATAAACATAAACAATGCGCAAATGAGTTAACCGTCGATTTGCCACATTACAATATTACCGACTTTCACGTCGTAAGCAATTATACTCTTTGTAAGTAGGGTAAATAAAAGTTTCTAAAGATTTTTTTAAGTAAAAAAAAAAAACTGAATGTGGTTACGCTTATATTGACTAACAAAATGCTCCTTACAATTAGTACAAAAATTATTAGTGGCACTGATAAACATTCTACAAAACCATACAAAATGTGTAGAACATCATCAACACAGAACATTTTAGTAAATTGTGCAAATGTATAAGGCACCAAAATGTATAATTTAAACTTCGAACAAATATGGCCGAAAAACTTTTAAAAATACAGTTCATAATGCTTATAAAAGTGCCTAATAATTTTATATATACAAATAAAAGGAGGTAAACTTGAGTATATGACGGAAAATGCAAATACAAACAGTGGACATTCTTTGCATTTACTAACGATTTGAACAGCGCGTGGATTTTTTCCAAAATAAAGGATACAATACTGATGAATAATACAAGATGGAGTATCTACACCGGTACATATTGCTATATTTAATGAGGCCTAACAAGATTGATCCTCGGAGACCGCACTGAGAGAGCAAGTTGTCTGAACAATTTGTATCATGTAGTAGTTACAATTTTACAAAACAAGCTACAAAAAACCTTATCACGTATTAAATTACGCTTATTTTACACGTAATCGCATACCACCGGGTATCGCGACCTATTTGTTAAGCCTCATGTAAACAACGATAATATGCTGAACTGTAAACATGCCGCCAACTCGGTTTCATGAAACTGAATGTCCGATGCGCTGAGAACATCTTCGCACTTAGTAATCGTAAATCTGGCAAAATTCTTTGCCATGGCTCATTGTACAAAACAATTGACTTGTTATAAGGCGATATGTAATTATGCTTTTACTAATAATACCTAACTACAAAATATTTTTTATCACACGTGTTTATTGCGTTTAGCCAAAGTTTTGAAACTAGTGCAGGAAGACTGTTTTTACGGCATGCCTACAGTAGCAGTTAGTTTTTGTTCAGTGTAGAAAGTAAGGTACAAATTTAATACAAAGCAACAGTTTTGCTATAAAAATAAGCAAAAAGCATTTTAAAATATCACTTAAGTTTAACACATTTCTACTTAACCATAACACAAAAATAAACTATTCGAATGAATTCAACATGTTTAGAAATATTTTCGTTTATCTATTACGAAGCTTTTCGTAAACCACAGAAGTGGGCATAAGTCGAAAACATTAATAGATTCTGAGTACTACCTATCTAGTTAGTGTTTCAGTGGCGAGTTTACTTCGCTATAAAATATTGTATACCAAAGTGTTATTCACAAACAACAAATCTCATCTAAACTTCGTGTTACAGAATTACTACTAAGTATGTATAAAAACCTACTAATTCATATATTAATTGAATATAAAGGCATTCGTCGGATATGACTCGAAGGCACATTTTTTAAAACAAAAGTTAAGGTATATAACCTTTTCGGTTATCCATCACAAGTACGTCATAACGTTAATTTGCATATCTACGTAACAAACGCGATCTACCGTATGTCTCTATAACATTCTACGTGAAATAAAGTTTTAAATCGTTTTATCCAAGCACCTCGTATTACCATAAAACATCTCTTTCAATAACACTAACCCTATACCACTTTTTAAATATTTTTTTAACCGTGATTAATAATCTACTAGTTAATCTAACGTTTTATAAATATTTTACAATAAAAAAAAACTTTATTGTATACACCTATTATTGCCCTCTTCGATATAGGTTTAGTAATGTCGATGCTATTCAACATAGCATATAAATAAATAAATAGGTATATACAGTTGACTTACTAAAGATAACGGAAAGACGCTCGATCATATCCCGATTCGCAAGATTTAAAAGATTATGCATGCTTATCAAAATTTATCTTATTTACAGAGTAGATCGAGAAAAAAGGCCTTGAAATCTATCACATTTAAGTTTGGGATACTTAACAGGCAATAGCCAACATAAAATAAATTACTATAAACTTGAAAAACAGCAAATACTGTCATTTCCAGATGAAGGAATTAAGTAGCTGTATTATGCGAATTACTGTTGCATTTATTCGAGTGTACGCGTTCGTCTCCGCTCAAATGAACATATAGCGTAGGCGTTATACACTTGGTAATACACGACCTCACAACACGCTTAATTTATTCTATCTCGTACAATCGCACCGCTATCATACCCCCGCAAAACTAGTTCAAAGTAATAAGTAATTTAAGACGCGCGGGGGCCGGACGAAATACCATCAAACTTAAATAATATATAAAATGATCACATACATACACAGTTCCGAAACTAAATTGTGGCACTCAGAAAATGGAAGTACAATAAAAGCCTGAGTGTCGATCAAGACATGTTGTTGATGCCCACCCTTTTGCTCAAAGGGGAGGCATCAAGAATCCTTTCGTTTGCTTTGTCTTCCTCTCTGAAGTGAATCCGCGTGATCACAATGTCCCCTGTACTAAGAGTTTGCGAGCCAACCTCGGTTTTCTTAGCTTCATTGAGATCATTGCACTTAATTTCATCATAAGTGGAATTATGGCATCTGCAGTTACAGCTTTTCTTGTCTGGCTCTCCTAAGTTCAAAATTTGGCTTAGATTGGACCAATCCTTGTTTTTGAGCAATGGCAGTGTTTGTTCCATTGTTTGTGAGAATTTATCCTCCAACTCTCCACTCAGTGGGGCGACAGCCGACAGAATAGCCTCAAGGCGATTAATTTTCTCTACTTTATCCATATTTGTATCAGACAAGATTTCATCCATCATCTGCATAGATTCTGTGAGACTTGGTGGCTGTGTGGAGTGTGGGGATGTTATTGGATCAGAGGGGTTTGACTCTAAGCTAGCCATTTCATTTTCCCTTTCATCATCTTCTGAATCAGAGTCCTTATCCTGTCCAATAGCTTCTAGTTTTTCCAATTTCTTGGATATTTTGTGACAACCCTTCAATTTCTCCTTTTCCTCTTCAGTGAGTTCAATGTATCTGAGCAGTCTAATTTCTCTGTTGCTCAGTACAATATTCTTAGTTGTTTCAGCCAGTTTCTGCTTCAACTCACCAACTTCTGTGTTGATTTTTCGTTGTCTCTTGCGCAATTTAACTTCAGTTGGCTGAATATGCATAAATACTTGCTCATTGCTCAGTTCTTCAAATAGCTGTTGATTGTCAGGCTTGATATTGCTTGACATGTAAGCATAAATTGCTGGATTGACCAAAGATAGGACATCTGAAGCAGAGTAAATGATCATATCTTTAGTCAATGGTCTCCTTGCCCAATAACGTTGGTCCCTGCGGTACACATTCTTCAATTGTTCCTTCATGGGGTTCATAGGTGCATTATATAATTCACATAAGGCATTGAGACTAAGGTTCTTGACTTTGTAAACAGGCACACCTTGTTGTTGCAACTGTAAAACAGCATGAGCAGCTTGTGTGTCAAAAACATTCTTCAAAACAATCTCAAATTGATTGTGTAAATTGACTGAATCATTCCTACAGTCATGTATAATTTTAACAACATTCTCACTCTCTAATAATTCCTTAATTTTACCCTCCACGACCATGCCTGGACATGCCATTATATCTAGTATGTACACTTCACCATTCATGGTGGCTATTTGACACAATGTCAACACTCCTTTGAGGCCAAGGTTTATTCCTTCGCAGTCAAAGGAAACAATGTTCTTTGAATTGCGTTTAGGCACCATTATGCTTTCAATTAGTGTGGCACATTCCCTTACATTAGCTATGACAGTTGTGCACTGCAGCACCTTCTGGCGCCATGCTTCACCCATCACATTATTCCTTAAACTTGGAGTACCATTAGTTTCTTCAGCACTCCGTGCATTCAAATGGTTGTTGACCCTGTCACGGACCATGTTTTCTGCCAAATTCTTTATGACAATAGAATTGATTCTTTGCTTCAGAGTCTGGTTTGCAATGTTAGCTTGAGGTCCTCGGGGAGATTCAATAGGACTGAGTATTCTGTTGTTTGCCGGACTATTTTTGCCATCTGATGGAGTTGGACTCTCAACTGTGGGGGGAACTGGGGACACAGGCTTCTCCTCGACCACAGGCTTTGGTACATCAGTCTTAACTTTAGCTTTTGCATTAAGATTAAGATACATAACAGGTATTTTTGGTTTACTAATAAGTGTGACCAAGTTCGATTGAACATGGAACGAGTCTGAAAATATTTTTAAGAATGCGCTCAAATCTGCGGGCGACTTAAACATTTGATACCAATACTCTTGTGGGAAGCGTGACACAATTAAGTGGAAGAGCTGGTCGACCATCACGGGGCCTTTAGCCTCTATGCACTGTGCAACATAGTCCAACAACTGTTGGGCAGTGTCTGTGTTAATATTAGCTACAGGTAAATTGTGGAATTGTTCAGAATTTGTGTGTGCGTTACCTCTCCTATGATTCTCACTGACTAGAACGACATTGTCATCGATGATCTGGAAGGTGTCCGGGTGCTTCAGCAGGAAGTCCTTGAACTCCTTGATCCTCTGGCCGGAGATGTGACGCACCTGCGGGGAGGCCTGGCTACGATGCCCGAGCAGGCTCTTGATCGGCACCTCGGTGCCCTCGCCGTATTGGACCATCTTGCCCGCGAAGTACTCCTTCGCTTCCTCTATGTAGTCGTTGTTGGACGATGCGCCAGGCCCACAAGTGTGCTTCTGGAACGTGTTGATATCAACATAGTCCCCGTCTATGCTGAACAACGCCGGGTACTGAGCCAGGAACTTCTTCAAGCCCGACTGCGACCCGCCAGCGATCTGTCGCATCTCCTTGGTGAATCCTTTGGCACCAAACTGGCAGGAAAGATCGTGCAACGTGCGCGGCTCGCCTTTGTCGAGTAGGCGTTCCACGAAGAACAACAGAGTAAGGTTCCTAGCGAGCTCATATTCCATTGATTCCATTTCCCTGCAGTTGGTGCCAATTGTGTTTAACTTAAACTAATTTTTTTCTACGTATATGTGTCACCCACAACACCATGAAATTTTTCTTTTCTATCCGCACCTGAACCATAAATTATAGACAAAAGTGAAGTGAAGTGTTGAGTAAGCTGATAGTACAAAAACAAACTACTAAAAACTCATGACGTTGAAAAGAAATCACAGTAAATTATTATGTAACTGCAATGTATGTTATCTATTCTACATAATCTTGATAAAATTGCATGATTTGTGCTCTTACAATCAATCAATTAGTAATCGTTAGTCGTCATTAAGTTCGTAATTTGTTAAATAAGCAGATAATAAAAAAGTTTTAACATAATAATATTCAATGAATTAAATTGCTCACAGTAAAATAGAATTAAAGATTTTCACTTTTTCAGTTGTTTTATTTGAGGGATTTACCTTTAGTTTTTCAAAGTCACATCACTTATTCATAGAGTATTCAGTTCTTTTTCTGAACGGTATAAAAGCATGCAGGAACTTGTGAATGTGGATCTGTGGAAAAGTTCTTAATAACTAAATAGCTCAAGATAAGATTAAATAATGCCAAAAATAGATGAAATAAATCAATAAGTTTTTAAGGATTATTATTACAAGACGATCCAGTAAGTTTTCGTTGGTAAAACTAAACGTAACTGTTGATTTGTTGTCAAATCTGTCAAGTTGTCAATCTGCTAACGTCAAAAGCAAACGAACAATTGTATTGGTCTCGCGATTTACGATTTCTGATTGCTGTAATCAGTAATAATTGCTTGCATTTCTTCTCAATCATACTTCCACGAATCGCAGTTATTGCAGCACTGTAATTAACGGTTTTCTGTAACAATATCCTACTCTAATAACATCATGGTAAGTAGTTTTTATTAGCATTTATTGCTAACACGGAACTTGTACAAAATGTACACCCACTTTTTTCAATTGATTAAAATAAGCCGCTCGGAATGCATCAGCTTTCATATCCCTCAGAGTATAGAGATCTTTAATATAAGATTAACTGCATTGGATGTCTTCAAATCCTAACAAAAACATTTTCATAATAAAGAATTCAAAGAAACGATAACTATATTTTTTTTTAAGATCTTATACCATTTCTAGAGTTAACACTGACACTAGTTTTTAACCTATAACCTCAGGACTTAAACTATGCCTCCTAATACAGGTTAACCATTAACCAAATCCATCAACAAATGACCTAACACATCTTTTCAATGATATCCCCAGCTTGTCTTAGTACTCGGTGACCTGCACATTCCGCACCGCTGCAGCAGCCTGCCTCCGAAGTTCAAGAAGCTCCTCCTACCTGGGAGGATACAGCACATCTTGTGCACGGGCAACCTTTGCACGAAGGAGTCTTACGATTATCTGAAGACTTTAGCCAGCGATGTACATGTTGTCAGAGGAGATTTTGATGAGGTATGAATTTTCTAAGTTATAAACTGAAACAATATTATGTTAGATAAATGTTCTCCGATTTAAAAGATAATTTCAATGGGCCATGGGGTCTGAGTGCCCACCTATTATTTCGGGATATTGCCAAGCAGTTAGTCGACTCTTCACATGACCAGAGGGCTGGCATTTTTTTTGGCCAAAGAATCAGCATTGCCATCCAACGTGGCAATGCTGCCAGCCTTCCGGGCACTTTTCCTGTTGACAGCGATGTGGACGAATTTTTTGACGCCCCGTAATTGTACATATTTTTATTCTTATTTTAGATCTAATATTAGTTTGTAAATAAGGTAAATACTTTGATGATTTAATAAAGAATATCTCTTGAAAAAAAATATTAAATGTTGAATATTAAATGTTGTCCTTACTGCTGTAGTTGTCAAATTTGACTGGGCTGTTGTTGTTGGCCTGACTTGCAGGTGAAAACATACTTGTTACGGTAGCCATGGAAATTAAATTTTCTCATGTTTTTTGCTTATTCAGGTCAGTGACAAGCTGTATGTTGGTACAGGCAGGCAGAATGACTATTTCATGAACATGGCATTCAATGGCATTAAACAAAACGTAGAAAGATGTATAGAAGATTTACCACAAACTAACCAACCCAGTAAACTAGATACCTCAGTAAAGCTATATTTGTTACGGTTGCAAATCATATTTACTCCTTCCAAAGATCGTTTCAAGGCAGGAACAATAGAGTTGCTACATTAATAAGTATATAATAATATATACATATAAATATAAATATATTTTTTCTCTTTCTTCTTCTTCTTTCTAGGCTTTTACGATGCACACTGTTTATCTGTTTTCTTTTAACTTTTTTTTTGTGAATTTGTGGACGATGCGGGTTACATTTGTAGTAACAAAAATATGTAATAGATTGTGTATAAGTGTATTTCTAAGTATTGTGCTAATTTAAGGATCTCTAGTTAAGCTTGGCATGTAACTGTTTTTTGTCCCTAACAAATAAAATAAAATTTAAAAAAAATATATTTTAATTAACATTGACCTGTAAATTGCAAAAAAACATAAGAAAATTTCAATCCGCGGGCTACCCAGGTCCTTCCTCCTTAACTCAATAGTTCTTTCATTATTTTTATGCTGTCCTACAGCTCAGCAAAGGTGTCCCACACAGACTTAGTATATCAATTAAATCAAAACTACAGTTAAAACAAAATTCTAAGCAAAATTGTATATTTTGAGTTCTTTCCTTATTTACTTCACAATTCATTCACAAGTTTACTGCAGTTGAGATTATCCCATGCTTAACCTTTTGAGCGCCAGAGCATAAACGCATGCGTATGCCCTCTATGCCACAATTTCACAGCATACAAAAAAAAACCTTGAAAAAGAATAGGGATTATAAAACATTATCAAAAAACATTATTATTAAAGAGACAAGACCTTAAATATTTAAGATATACAAAAAAAAAAGTAATGATTTTATTGTTCATTTCCTGCATCACATTTTTTGTCACATATTTGTGTCGTAGGCGTACAAGGCACGCGCTTGCTTGTCACGTATGGGCGACACTGGCGTCCAAAAGGTTAACCAGTAATAAACTATTTCCAGAACACCACCTACCCGGAACAAAAAGTGATAACTGTCGGCCAGTTCCGCATCGGTCTAATCCATGGACACCAGGTTGTACCATGGGGTGATGAAGAGTCCCTCGCGCTAGTCCAGAGGCAGCTTGACGTAGATATTCTCATATCTGGCCACACACACCGCTTTGAGGCTTACGAGCATGAGAACAAGTTTTATATTAACCCGGGATCTGCCACTGGGGCCTACAGTCCACTGTTCAGGTAATATTTTTTGCTGTTTTGTATAATTTCTGTAATTTTGGCTGTTTTCTAGTTGACAATGGTTACAAGAGGTTTCTTGTGACTGCAGTGATCAATGTGTTGCACCATTGACTCCATTTCCAGTTACATACATTGTAACATACACAGCTCTTTGTAAATAATTTGTAGACAACATAATTAGAGAATTTTATTATATGTCTTGAGAACCATACTTGATTAAATCTTTTCAAAGTATAAAAAATCAAGTATGGGTCTTGAGTTTCGATATGCTCAACATCAATGGAGTTGGTGCCCATTTCTCTCCTTGGGAAAATACCCTTGCGAATTATGTAGAATCAATTCTATTTCGAGACGCTCAAAAGTGCTTTTAAATGGCCTAATTGGAATAAATAGTTGGACTTTTAAAATTATCAGTTTTATGCATAGAACAAGTTTTCATAAAAAATACATTTATTCAAAACCCATTGCATTCATACTGCAAAAATATTAACACACATTTATGTTAACAATTTTATGAAGATAAATGCTGCCTGCTGAATACGGTCTTGGGTTCGATTCCCGGGTCGGGCAAAGTGTCATTGGGTTTTTTCATCAGGAATTTTCCCAGTATGATGGCAATAAGCTCGCCCCCCATTACATGGGACTTAAACACAACTGGCGCAATGTGGGTGTACTATAATTGGGTACACCTCTGCCGAACCCTTCGGTGATCACAGGCATGATGTTCTGTAATTTTATTAACTCATGCATGAACTCTAACCTATCTGACTTCATAATTACAGGAATGCCACCCCATCATTCGTCCTGATGGACATCCAAAGCTCGACCGTGGTGACCTACGTCTACAAACTGCTGGGTGACGAAGTCAAAGTGGAAAGGATTGAGTATAAGAAAGCTTAACTGTTAATTATGTTGTAAAATAGCTGTATTTAATATATTTACTATAGATGAAATGTTTATTCTGAATAATTATTGTTTTATACAAACAAAGAAATGTTTTTGATTTTTATGTTAATATAAGGAATTAAGTCTATGACTATTGTAACTCCACGTCTAAATCACGTATGCGTACGGTAGGCACTGGCGCTATAAAATGCGGGTGGAAGGAGAACAGTTACCACATACTTAGTACATAATTCTGAACCCCCAAATCGAAATTTTACAAATTTAAAAATAATAAGTTCTTATATTTTGACTGTGTAGGTATTGCACTTCTGTAGGAAACCCTAAAACTAAACCTACTGTCAAAATGTATGGAACAGCTGTTTTTTTTTTATTATCCGACGAAAAATGTATATTTCAGAATGTACTGAATACGTGGTTACCGTTTTAGCGTGGGTGTTTCTGCCACCCCGTATTATATTAAGATATAAGGCACAACAAAACATAATTGGCGAAATGTGGGTGTACTATTAGGCACACCTCTGCCTAACCTTTCGGGGTTTACAGGCGTGATCTTATGTTATGCATAAGGCATCTTAGTTTTTACACTTGTAGATAAAATAGATAGTTTAAGTAAAAACAGTTGACTATGGTATACTAATAAAAAGGGCAGGTCTTGAATCTCACAGATTTTCTATCAGAGACCGAAGTTTCCTACCTCGTCCAGAAAAAATCGATAAATATGTCGTCTCAAGGGAAATTTAATATGGTATCTACCATATGACAGTTATACAACAAAATACCCGCATGTATAAAAAGTTTACACTCATTCAATCCATTCAAGACTCAATTAGCTAAATATTTAACCGCAAATCCCAAATTTTGAATGCACTGGATAGAAATCTACAATGCTCAATGCAGTTACGAACTTATTTTTAATATTAGCATAAGGTTTTCTGTTCTCATGTAAGTGACTTCGTGTCTTTTTTGAGAATTAATATAATTATCTTTAAACCTATATGAACTTGCATAATTTTCATGAAGTTATACTAGGCGGGTTTTAGATTTAAACCCGAAAGTCTGACAACCAGTTTTACCAAGGGGTTTCAAACAATAACTGGGTTATTGGGTAAGACGAAACCAATCCTACGAAACTAATCCTGTTGTAGAGGTCAGATAGGCAGGCGCTCCAGGTAAAATACTGGTATTAAACTGCATCCGGGTAGACTGACCTACGCCAAAATAGTTGGAGAAAGGCTAGGCAGATGATGAGTTTAAGATAAATAATCCTGTTAGTTACGGACCATAGTCCAAAGTTCCAAACCACAGTTTATGCAGTGCTGCATGTAAGCACGAATTCTTATTAAAATTGATAAGAACTAAACTTTAGTAAGCCTGTTTTTCATAAGTGTAATTTTATTTAAGGTTAGATAATATTTGTATATTAGCAATAAATCTAGTACATAAGCAAATATACCGTTTGCCATATAATAGGTCTTTACCTATGTAATTGGAGATTCTATAACCAGCATTTTCAGAATTAATTATCTGTGGATTGGCGCGCAATTCGAAATTCAAATAAATTTTATTCGAAAGACGTGTTAATTTAATTTCAATTTCAGTCATTTGTTTTTAGATAGTTTTTTGTTTTTGTGACATTGTGGTAGTTTTTGGCGCTATGGATAAACTGAAAATTCGTACAATTTTCGAATATGAGTTCCTACGTGGAAATACCGCTGCGCAAACAACACGAAACATTAACGACGTGTACGGGCATAACACTGCTTGCATAAACACAGTCCATTATTGGTTCAATCGTTTTAAATCTGGAAATTTTGAGTTGAAGAACGAGCCTCGCGGTCGGCCGGTAACTATTGTCGACAACGACGAATTGAAGGCGATAGTGGAAGCGGATCCATCTCAATCTACGGCTGAGCTTGCTGCGGGCCTTGGAGTTAGTGTCAAAACAACATTGAAGCACTTGCGTCAAATCGGAAAGATAAAAAAGCTAGATAAGTGGGTGCCACACGAACTAAGCGACCGACAGCGAGATTTACGTGTCGAAGCATGCATAGCACTACTGAATCGGCATAGAAACGAGGGAATCCTTAATCGAATTGTTACCTGCGATGAAAAGTGGATCCTGTACGACAACCGTAAGCGTTCGTCTCAGTGGGTGGACTCTGGTACAGCACCTAATCAGTGCGCTAAAAAAAAGATTACTCATAGGAAGATGATGGTGACTGTCTGGTGGACCAGTGCCGGACTTGTACATCACAGCTTCTTACCGAATGGCACAACAGTGACGGCAGATGTCTATTGCCAAGAATTGCAAACAATGATGGAGAAGCTCGCAATTCAACAACCAAGACTAGTCAATCGCTCTTCCCCATTGCTTCTCCACGACAACGCGCGAGCTCACACTTCACGACAGACCATCGCAAAGCTACAAGAGTTACAGCTGGAAGCTCTCCGTCACCCACCGTACTCACCAGACCTTGCCCCAACAGATTTCTACTTTTTTCAAAATTTAGACAATTTTTTAAGTGGGAAAAAATTTAACACCCGTGATGCAGTACAAAACGCTTTCGCTGACTTCATCGCCTCCCGTCCGGCAGACTTCTACAGTAAAGGGATAAACAAACTGCCATCAAAATGGCAAAATTGTATAGATAGTTTGGGCCAGTACTTTGATTAGCTGAAATAAAAAAATTACCAAAATTTTTATATTTTAAAATTATCATACAAATCTCCAATTTCATAGGTAAAGACCTAATATATACCAATATTATAAAGCTAAAGAGTTTGTTTGGTTGAACGCGCTAATCTCAGGAACTGCTGGTTCGAATTGAAAAATTCTTTTAGTGTTGGATAGCCCATTTATCGAGGAAGGCTATAGGCTACTTATTAAAACATCACGCTGCGACCAATAGGAGCGGAGCATTAAACAAAAATGTTACGCAGACGAAGTTGCGCAGGTCAGCTCGTAATAGGGATAAGGTACCTACAACAATATGTTTCATTTAGTTAGTAATAAATATACATAGTAGGTTCATGTAACGTGAGTGAAATTAATTGTTATACAATTTGACACACATAACCCTACATCTATTTGCCATTTCACACAACTGTCAGATAATGACAGATTCTGATTTGAATGTAACGGACTATTAGACTGTCAATTTGCCAAACAATTAATTTATATGACTTGGCTAAATAATAACAGCCGCTCGGATCACTTTAGGTTAAGCCGTGCTGGCCTAGGTTGTCCGTGGATGGGTGACTACCCAACAACATGCCGAGTTTCCTCCGTGCCTCGGAAAGCACGTTAAGCCGTTGGTCCCGGCTGTCGTTTGTAGATCTTCACAGTCGTTACAGGCAGTCAGTGGCCCGACAGTCTGATTGCCAGCCTTTACCAAGGGTTATCATATTACCCTGTATTTACTGGGTTGTGGAGGTCAGATAGGCAGTCGCTCCATGTAAACTTCTGGTACTCAGCTGCATCCGGTTAGACTGGGCTGACCTCAACATAGTTGGGAAAATGCTACGCAGATGATGAACATGTATTTATTATAATTAAATTATAAGTAATGTAGGTATATTTGAATCTATAATATAGTTAAAGTTTTATTAATCAATCAAGTCAGCCTATCACTAAAATAGGCATTTTATTGAGCTACTTGCATCATGGAAACCCTTCTATAAGTAGACCTTGCAAGTAACATTCAAGAGAATTAGTTTAGGTGTACCTGAAAGTGCACCCACGGCAACCCAAGGGGGGGGGAGGGGTTCTTTTAACCTCTACGAGTGACGTCACGGATGTCAAATAAGCCATAAGCTCTTTGTGTTCTTCTTCATAATAAAAATAAAATACCAGTAAAATTCCAATAAGTTTACTGTGAAAATACTACTTTAAGTACAACTTACAAGTGACAATATTGTGCAGTGTTTATATGCTGTGTAATTATACAAAAACTCTAAATTACGTCCTAGTGATACCAATAAGCACATAAGTACCCGAAACTATAAGGTAAATAAACAGTGTTTTGTTGGAACGCGGAAATAAACTGTGACCGAACGTTGGTGTGTGCGCTCCTTCTCCCCAATACTGTACTCAACCTATGGTCTATCTGTACCATAAACACCGTGTAATTGACCATAAACGCGTTTCTGAAAATAGCGCCATCTGTTGACTGATCGGTGTACTTTTTGGTCGTATCGATTGTGCTGCGTTCTACGTAAACAAACCATGGCTAAGTGCAGTGCTTGTGGTAAGTTTCTGTCGTCGGCAGAGGCTGTAAACTGCAACAAATGTAGGCACTGGTACCATCGTGGGTGCGTGGGCATCTCGGCTACAGGTCATGTAGCGACTCCCTGGCACTGTAATGAGTGTGAAAAACACCTGGTGAGGGATAACCGGGATGAAACACCAGTCAGGGCGCGGGCACCAACACCAGCGCACGAGGACAGCCTTGTCAACCTCATGGACACCAGCCCCATCAATAGCACAGCTCTAGATGCCACACAAGAGCTCAATCTTGACATCTTCAGGGCGGAGTTAAGCAGTTTTAAAGAGGACTTTCTAAAGATCGTGCGGAATGAATTCCAGCTTCTACGTGACGATCTGTCGGAGCTGAGGTCCTCTCTTAATTCTACCAATGATAGGATGAGCAACTTGGAAGAAAGAGTGGCTGTTATCGAGACCAAATTGGCTGAGCCCCAGGTGTCGCGGTCATCGGATGTCGACGACCTTATCTCACAGCTGAGAAACGACATAAATGACCGTGACCAGGAGTTACTCGCCAATGATATCCAGATCTCGAATATACCAGAAATCAATGGTGAAAATGCTACCCACACGGCCATGTTGGTGGCGGCTAAGATAGGCGTCAAATTAAAGGCGCGCGACATAATAAGCGCCGAGCGCGTTGGAGGAAGGCGCATCAACGCTACGCAGGCGACGGCGCCGGTGGAGACCCGCCCGCGCTTCCTCGTCATTCGCCTCGCGCGACGCGACCTTCGTGACGAACTGCTGGAGGGTGCACGAGTGCGGCGCGGGATGACTACTGCCGACCTCGATATGCCGGGCCCAGCAACGCGGGTGTATATTAACGAGCGGCTTACAAAAATTAACCGCGATTTATTTCGGAACGCGCGCGAGGCTGGCAGTCGCCTCGGTTGGCAATTCATATGGTCGAAGCGCGGCCGCATTCTTGCTCGATACAAACCAGGGGACGCTGCTTGTCTTATCCGTTCTGACGCTGACTTACGACGCATCTTTGGTCCCGCACCGGGTAAAAATGATAATTGTTAGAACTAGAATATATTTTTCATTTGCTTTATTTTATTGCCTTATTCAAACTAAATCTTTAATTGTAGTAATTTTGTATTTTAAAGTAAGTCCAAAAATAGATATAAGTGTTATTGTTTCAAAAATAATGTCAATATTGTGCTATATTATGTACTACTGTTTTATAAGTCCTCTAATGATAGGTATGTGTCTCACGGCGCACCTCAGTGAACTGTGTGTATATCAGTTTATCAGCTATATCTATGTATTTCTTAATATTTATAACAGCACATTACATCTATTCTATCGTTATTACTCACACATCTTTTATATAAACATACTATTTACAACACTATTATATGGATACCGTAGTTTAGATTTTTCGAACGCTATAATATTTATGTTCATTAATACTCATTTTGTATTGTACAGTTACAATATTCACATACTTTTATTGTTTATAATTTTATATGACTTAACGACTTTAATTATTAATGGTGCAGTATTAATATTGCAAAATGCCGAATCTTTGTTTCACTATTATAATGATGACTAAGGGAGAAAAGTTTCTTAAGGTTGGTTTTCTGAACGCAGGATCATTGGGTACAGGGCATGATGACTTGATCGGTGCGCTCGACAGGCATCGTTTTGACGTTTTAGCCATCAATGAAACCTGGCTCCGACCGGGCGAGGAGGGGCGCGCTCCTGTCGTACAGGGCTACAGTCTGCGTCACACGCCGCGGCCAGCAAGCGTTCGCGCGGGTCGTGGTGGGGGCGTTGGATTTTATCTGCGGCGGGGACTGAGCGCGCGTACTTGGAGTAGCGCGGTCGATCCCAGGTTCGAATCGGTCGAACAGATGTGGCTAACGCTCACAATGAGTGGTAAAAAAATTGCTATAGGTACCGCGTACCGGCCACCATGGTTGGACCTTGTTGTTTTCCTGGATGCCATAACCGACTCTCTTACCTCACTGGGTCATTGTGACCATTACATTTTGCTGGGTGATTTTAATGTAAACATGCTGGATACAAGTGGCACAAAAACAAAAAAAATTAACGAGTTCTTGGATAGCCTCAGTCTTACTCAATTGGTCACAACTCCTACTCACTTCACAGCGTCCAGTGATACACTGATCGACGTGCTATGTACAGACTTAAGAGCTCGAAATACGTCAGTGGAATCTTTTAGTTCACTTAACGGTCATTCTATTATAGTTGCGGAATTTCATGTAAAACGAGATAAGTTTAAACCACATATAATAAAATTTAGGCCACTTAAAAACATATTATGTATTGATAATTTTAATATGGACTTGTTGCTTTTGTGTCTTTATAATATTTCTACGTTGGACAATGTAAATGACATGGTGCACGTTTTTAACTCCCAAGTTATTTCACTGTTCGATTTTCACGCTCCAATCAAATCTTGCACTGTTAAGGAGAAGTCTTATCCGTGGATAACAGATACGATTAAACTCATGATGAGTTTACGCGACAATGCTTTAACTTGTTATAAGAAAACTAAATCAGATTCTAAAAAGGAATACTACAAAGAGTTGAAGTCCCTTGTTTTAAGTTCTTTATACAATGAAAAAGTTGCGTACTTTAAACATAATATCAACAATAAGATAAAAAATCCTAAATTATTATGGAAGAATCTTAAAGCCACATTATCGCCTTTCAAAGCTAAACAAGACATTCCGTCGCACTTTACTGATCCAGATCTTATTAATAACTCTTTTTTGGTAGTTCCTGGTAACCCTGTAGCAAGCATGTCACTTAAGACTTATTTTGAAGACCATAGACATGGCGAAGCCATTTTCAAGCTCGATCCAGTGGAACAGAAGGACATTTCTCGAATTATTTCTTACCTAAAAAGTAACGCCGAAGGTTACGACCACATTACCCTTGACATGCTAAATATGATTTTACCGTACGCTCTTGACACTATAACAGATATTATAAATTGTTCCATTTTAACTTCAACGTTCCCTGACCTATGGAAAATAGCGTCAGTCAGGCCCTTTCCGAAACACGCTAATCCTACTGAAATGAAAGACTTACGTCCTATAAGCGTTTTACCGTGCCTGTCGAAAGTGCTAGAGAAAGTCGTCAGTCTGCAGTTAACGCATTTCTTGGAACACAATAACGTGTTGCCTGACTTACAGTCTGGTTTCAGGAAACAACGCAGTACCGCCACTGCCCTACTGGATGTAACCGATAATCTTCTATCAGCACAAGACAAGGGAATGTGTTCAGTATTGGTCTTGCTAGATTTTTCCCGAGCTTTTGATGCAATAAATATTTCACTATTATTGTCTAAACTAATTTTTTACGGATTTGACCCCAGCGCCACGCAGTGGTTCCGTAGCTACCTTACCAACAGAAAACAGTATGTAGATCTACAGTTGGGTGACGGAACTGCTCTTAGTTCAACGTGTACCCCGATAATAAGAGGTGTTCCGCAAGGATCTATATTAGGTCCAATTCTTTTTATTTTATACTGTGCGGATATTATCAATTGCCTCCAGAAATGTAAATACCATATTTACGCTGACGACGTCCAACTATATTTGTCTTTTAGGCCGGATGAATATATGAATGCCATCAGGGATCTCAATGAAGATCTTCATAGAATTGCCGTCTGGTCTGAGGAAAATTGTTTGTCGCTAAACCCAACCAAGACTAAATACCTGGTGTTTGGCACAAGACAGCAACTAGCTAAACTACCCGCAAAGTTTGGCCTGGAACTGATGGGTGATCCAATTGACAGAGTCTTTGAAGCGCGGAATCTTGGTCTCATTATGGACAATGACCTTCGTTTCGAAAAACATATAGCCGATTCGGTGCGAAACTGCTTTTACCGCCTCAAGGTTCTGTACAAGATGAGGCCTTACTTGTCTGAAGCACTACGGGAGCAACTTGTTGAGACTTTGGTGTTGTCTAGGCTAAACTATGCGGATACAGTATACGGCCCGCGCCTGTTGGCCCGCACAGATCAGCTCATCCAAAGGGTACAAAACGCCTGTGCCCGGTTCTGTTATAAAATCCCCCCCAGGACTCATGTAACCCCGGTCTTAAATAAACATTACACACTTAAAATGAAATCGAGACGCAAGTTGCACTTGGCGTGCCTTCTGTTCGGGGTAATAAAATATCAAAAACCGGACTATCTGTACAATAAGTTGAGTTGGATAGCTAGTACAAGAGAATCTGATAGAAGGCAATGTTCGCAACAGCTTGCGTCTCGGTCTCATCGTACAGCGGCTTTCAGAGGCAGCTTTCGATATGCAGCATCAAAGATTTGGAATAATCTGCCACCACCCATCCGATCATCCAACTCGATCAATATTTTCAGAAAACGCTTACAGCAGTACTTGATTGACGCACAACGAAAATTGGACATGGTCAATATAAATGTTTCGCTTATCTAATATAGTGCCAATTTCAGTGGAATGTGGTGTATGGTTTGATGTAGTACGTACAATGTAAATATATTTTAGCATATACATAGCTATAACATGAGGGTGGCACATTCTCTGTGCCAGTTGTATTTCGTGCAGCCTCTCGTGTCCATGGCCCGGGGGTTGGGTTTGCGGCTATTCTTTATTTAAAAATGTGCAACTTAAGCCACCGTCGCCGGTAACTCGTGCGTCACACTCGGCTGCGTGCGGCGCAGTGTGATGCTACGGACTAGCGATGGTGTGTTTAAAAATGGTCACTAGTATTTAAATAGTCTTGCAGTTGTTATTCCGCCGTTACCATCATTTTATTTTTTATTTTTTTATTTGTTATTATCATATCTTCCACAGTATTTATTTATTGAAACCTATTGACATCCGCACACTCACCATATAGGTTCAGTTGAAAACCAGCGTCGGGCACTAGCTGTCCGGCATTTTGCTGAACTGGGCCTATTTGGCGCAGCCGTGAGGCACACAATATTTCTTGGTTAGCCTAAAATTTTATTTTATATTTGCTTTTTTATATTCTGTATTGTGTACTTGTGGCGTGTGCCAATAAACGTTTTTTCTTTCTTTCTTTCTTTCTTTCTCTAGAGCCCCGCTGGCACAAATTTGTGCCACCAAACCCCGACCGAATTAAAACTGTATTTGTAGTAAAAATAAGTCTTAAAATCGTTTTGCACGTTTTTATAATTATAAAAATAAATAAGGCGAATCGTGCGAATGTGTACTGACCACATATTTCATATTTGGTTTCTGTAAAAAGGGTTTTTAATAAATATTTGTAACAATGAAATTTAAATCTTTTTATTTGCGACCGCCTCTCAACTGGGTCGATGGTTATTTGAAACACGATCCAATATTGGTTTTTGTGCTGTGCCATAATTTCGTTGTGAACTCCAAGAATTATGCCTACCTGTAAAATAAAAATCATCGTTATTCTCCTGCTCTTATCCAAATTTATTTGGGTTCGGCGCAGCATGTCCATGTGGTGTGTTTTCTTCCATACTTCTCTAATACTCGTCAACTCGAGATCTACGCTTTGGAATAGGCAACTACCTACAGTACTTTCACAGTTATTATGTCTTGTGACTGGGACTGTAGCTTCATTTTTTATTGCTGTCTTTGTTTCGACAATTCAAAAGTGCCTGTAATTGGCCTACTTGAAATAAATGCTTTGATTTTTGACTCAGCCGTCACCTCCTTTTTAGCCATATCATCCTTCACACAGTCCATCCACCGTTTCTATGGTCTTCCTCCAATCTAATAGCCATCAGAGGAATCAGTTTAATGTCGTGAGTAAAATATCACTCATACTCAAAACTAATATATATACTCAAAAATTTACTCACGAAATTTTCCCGGTGCCTCTTTTCTGATCAAATACTACCACTACTATTACTTTTATCATTTCTTCATTAAATTGCATGTGAACCAAGACGAGCGCTAATTCCGCCGACAAACTGTTTCGCAGTTTGGTGGGTTTACAAAATGTAAAACATTTTTGGTCCAAATAAATGATTTATTTATTTATTATTATTGAATATTGGAAAAAAAAAAAATTTGTTTTAAGCTTTCACGGTTTATAACTAAACTTTTACTAAGTATTACTTACCTACGGGATATCTTCCGCGATGAATGTTTTGCCGTGACTTTGTACCGAGTTCCAGTAGTGCGCGTAGCAAAAGACAAAGAAAGAGGTAAGACAGATTTGTCTGCTCCTAACAAGTTTTTACCATCCACCCGCATTCTCCAGTCATATCGTGATCATGGCGCTTGCAACAGCGTCGAAATATCGAGAGCTCAATATAAACATTAATCGCGGAAGATATCCCGTAAGTGATAGTGAAAGTTTGCAAAAGAAATTTATCATTCAGTCACTAGGTACATTAGTATGTCGACTTAAAAACATACATTCACTTCCACAAAAAACAAAAGTAAACAAAAACTTTTAGTCCCTTATTTATTTCAAAAATTAATCACCTCTACAACTTAACATTAAAGTCTAATTTCGCTTGCACAAAACCTTAATTAAATCAAATCATTTATATCTTTGCAAACATGGGTAATTGGTACATGCATAGTGTTTTCTTATGTAATATAGTCCTCTAAATAACTACATAAGTATGTGTATACTTCGAACAAGGCCTATAGTTCGTCGACACTATGTTATGCAATGTAGCTAGTTTAAAAATATGATTATTGCAATGATGTCAGCTTATCATCAATTTACTATCAATGTTTGTTTGGCCTTTAATGCATTATGTTATATTTATGTCACAGATTGAGTAAAATCTCGACGAGTACCTACCGATACATGCCAAAGGGGTAACATAACATAAAATCACGCCTTCCCCGAAGGGTTAGGCAGAGGTGTAACTAATACTAAACCCACATTTCGCCAGTTATGTTTAAGTCCCACGTAATAGGGGGCGAGCCTATTGCCATCAACCGTGCACAAATACAGACTCCGTGGCTGCTACTGAGAAATTCCCGAGGGTTATCGTGTTACCCAGTAACTGGAGATCAGAGAGGAAGGTGCTCCATGTAAAATACTGGTATTCAGCCGCATCTGGCTAGACTGGAAGCCGACCCCAACATAGTTGGAAAAGGCTAGGCAGATAATACCACACACTCACAGGACCCCTGGTCCGTACAGGACCACTTTAGTTAGTTTTATTTTAATTTGTTCTTAAGTTTACTTTTTTTAAATCCTGTTTTATTGTCAAGTTACCACTTTGTTTTGTCCAGTGCGAGACTAATAAATACTTTTTCTTTCTTTCTATAATGATGACTACCTAGCGATTTTTAAATGTACCTATTCCAACGCACCGTAGTTAAGAAGTCAACAGCTTCGCTACTGCCGTTCTTTTGGTAATAGGGACATGCTAAGTAATTGCACAATTGCCGACGTGATGACTATAAGATAATCTTGGTTTTGAAGCATTTAGGAAAACTCCCAACCTGCAAATTCCATTGAGAAAAGTGCTGCTTCGTTCATGTTGTTTGACTAAGCTTTTACTGCTTGACCTCCTTTTACAACAGCGTGATAATACACTCGTGATCTCTTAGCTGAAGCTGATTTTTAAAAGTAAAGAGTCTTTTCAAAGCGGTATACCTATCTTGTATAAGTTTTTCTAACTTAACAGACAGATAACTAGTGCATCGAAATCCGGTTTCGGTCGGACGTATTGCTAGGGAGTTTATTCCGCCACTTCTCCCCGAGAAAGCACTTAAACTTGGAAGTCCGAAGTATTTTTGACGTTCAAAACGTGCTTCCCGAATCTTAGCCTAATTTGTGCATATGAGCCTTCGCGAAATTGCGATTTGGAGCTTTAATTTTACTATATTCAACTTAGTTTGCGATCCAAAACATTTTAATCATAAAAAGTCTGTATACAGTCAAAATCGATATTTACTAAAAACTTTGACCCTTCATTCAGCTTCAGGAAGTGGACTGCTCCACTCATAAACATAACATCATTTACCGATCTGTGATAAGACTGAAGGATTCCTTGTTCCTGAATTATCTTCCGAAGACTCTTTTTCAGTAAAAAAAAAACTCCTGGTCAATGGAAAGACACCAGGAAATAACCAAGAGGTTGACGACCAAAACGGTGGGCAATACGGTATCCTTCAGTCTTTGAGACTAGCTTTTCAGGAACTCTCAAATAATAGCCTGGGACCGATTTGGCGTTACATATAGCGAAAAAAAAAATACAAGGTGGGTCATGATCAAGATTCTCTGCACAGGGTGATTGAATATAGTGTTCCCACAGCTGGGACTCAGGCCTCCACTCTGGAGTGGGACTGTGCTGTAATCCACCAAGCGGACCCAGTACAATGTTCAGTTTTAGGAAATACCCGGTAGAGTCTTGTTGGTCTTATGGACGTAAGCACTACTGCTGAACATGAGGTCCGGGATTCGATTCCCAGGCAGGAGAAAGTGTTATTGAGTTTTACTATCAGTAATTTCTCAGTAGCAGCCACTGAGTTGGGATTTGTTGTCTGTTGTTGTTTGTTTATTTGGTATATCTAGGTACCACTGCCTAAACCCTTAGGGATAACCAGCGTGATGTTGTTATGGCATGCCGGTTTTATGTTTTGGCCAGTAAATAAAGTATCATTTGTAACCTTGACTCTCAAATCTATCAAGGAAATCACTTCAAACAAAACACCATTTGTATGTACCTAAACAAGAAAACATCAACAAAATGAACATCGCATAATACTGTTTACGTGAGAAATAACACGTTTAAAACTAATCACATGTTAATTAAATAAGGGAAAAGTCCTAAATCTGTCGTTATCGGAGACCAAGTATCGATAACTAGTTAAATAGTAGTTATAATTAACCTAAATTGCAATTGTTTGGCCTACGTGGTAGCCAGTGCGTAGGGAAGGCGGTGTATGATAACGCAGTGTGTAGATGGGGCTAGTTCATTACGATTTCACTTGTTAAGTACCTATTAATGACTTGTGTATTTTTTTGGTTCATTATTGGTTCTGTACCTTAAGGAATTTATACTTCTCTTATCCATCAATCAGCGAGACTGTAGAGTGCGCTATTCTAGTTTCGATTCCCGGGAGATGAGATTCTTCCTTCAAGAATGTATCTATAGAAGTCTGGAGTCATGCCTTGTATTACGCTGGCAGTAGGTTTGTCCCTATTTAATACCTACTACCTATTTATGGCAGAAGATGGCTTTTTTACCCTTCAAAGATGCGAAATTGAACCCTTAGTGTGACAAAAGCAGGCACAAAATTAGCCCGAGTGGAGCCGTCATGTGCATCGGCAGGTCAAAGCCTTTGAAAAGCGAAGGTCGCAATTAGATTTAAAACGTGATGATCTTAAAGCTAGACTACCTACAGCTATACCCCATAACGTCGTCTATGCTGTTCTGACATGTCCGCTTTGTGCTCGGACTTTTTCGGCCAAAGTAGGATATGCTAGCTACTTGAGAGCACATGAAAGGGCAGCACACCAAAGCTCGACCCTTGAAAGCCATCGAGTGCAGTCTCTGTGGCTGAAATTGCAAAAATGGCATGATTATCCTAATTTATAGCAGAAACATGACCGGTGAAAAATTGGTGTACCTATCTACTGCAAATCTCGGTCTTATCCACCTTTTTTTTGCTTTCGCATACTCTTTTAAACCATCTTATATTATACCCTGTCTTCACTTGTCAGTAGTCATTAGGTGCTACGTGCTGAGAATATGGTACCACCAAACTAAAAAGCTTTACTTTTCCAAAACTTGTCACATCTGAACACGGTCTTATAATCTCCTAATATTGTCTTAACTGTCTACTTCCTATCTACATATTACGATATGACAGATTCACGTGTAGCTTTTCGCTTTACCTAAAAAAAACTCTTACTGCCAAGACAGAGAGTTGAAAATCGTTTGTTCTCTTTGTTACTATGAGCGTTCTGTGTTGTTTGTGCACATATAGCTGCTGCACTTTCTTTTGTGGTTTATTTTTAACAGACTTAAAAAATAAGAAAAGTATCCGAAAGTTGGTAAAGTTATTTTCCAGTTTTATTTAGTGTTTTTTTTGGAAGTCTGTTATTTTTTTGCAAAAAAGATTTTATTGACTTCCCTTGCCGTTGTAGTTGTGGATTTGCTCTGATTCTTTTCGGCTACCCTTGTTTAAACCGTCACAATTTTCCACATCAAGAAAAAATTCAGTCAGACCATTGGAGACCAGTTTTCTATGAAACTATCGTTGAAAAATAAAAAAGAATCAAAGAATCATTCTAAAAAATAAGGTCAGCAATAACAGTTTCTTGGTCTAGGAACTAAAAGGCCTTCAGGAACAACACAAATAAAGAAACTGGTATTTTTTGATAGTTTACTTCGAGGGCGGAATGTTTCTCCATAGAAAAAGATGGACACTCCGACCAGACAGATTGAGATCACCAATTTAGAGGATAGAGGAACAGTTTAAACCTCAAATCAGACTGATGGCACGAGTTAACATGGCTGACCTGGAAGTCGTTAAATAGACTCCGGACACAGATTGGCCGAAGCAAGGGAAGCCTGTTCAGGTGGAGATTCATAGATGACTCTGAGCTGGAGTGTAAATGTGGTGTTGCCCCACAAATAATGGGACACTTGATATCGTGTCCTGCCTGTCCTGTTGTTTGCACAGCACAGGAGCTGATGGAAGCTACTGAAAGTGTCACCAAACTCGACTCAACTCAACTCGTCAACTCATCGCCAAATTTTGGGCTGACTCAATTTGAATTGTCATCGATACGCTAAGGAGAGACTGATGGTGTCTGTTGAATAGAAGTTTTTGACTACAGGAATATACCTATAGCGAGGTTAAAGTCAGACTAAAAGATTCTATAGGTACCTAAATAGACTTGTATGAAATCCTCAAAAAACACCGTTCTATCTACTCGAATATTGCACTTCTGCAGCGGGGTTTTTCAATTACCGCTAGACTTTTAAATTAAAGCCCTTGTTTCTCAATAAAGCGCTGCACTTGCTGCATTGCTTAATGGTCATAGACCCCAAACACAAGCACATGTAACCGGCATAAACACTCCCTCCCTTTCCTCCTCCAAAGGGCCTCGGACCACGGATAAAACCGACCGCGCGTTCCAAATTCAATTCAGTCCAATAGCTATCGAGAAGTGCATCGCGCGCGTTCGTATGCGTTCGGAGATGTCGAAATAATCGTTTGAAAAAAAAGAAAGTTGTTTGTTTATGTGAACTATTTGAATTGAGAACTGTAAACAAAATGGCGATGTCGATTGTGCGGTTGGGTTTAAGGTCTGTAGTTAATTTCGAGAGGAATGCAGCAGTTCTGTCAATAACCAGTGTCCCGAAACAAATAAAAGTAAGTAAATGATAAATTTATTAAATAGGTTGTCTGACTATAAATGTCAAGTGTCATTGACTTCAAGCGCCGGTGCATTCTTGTTGCTGCTTGAAGCGTAACTTTGCTCAGACGCAGTTGCGGTGTCTAGGACAAAAACTATCTAAGAATAAGTAGTGAATCAGAAGAAAAATCGATTTGAGCGATGTTTGGGATATTGATGCCTGGAGAAAATTGGCATGTCGCTGAAATAGGTTTTGGTCGTTGTAGTGTGTTCTGAGACCGAAAAGTCATTAACCAAGAAAATACAACTAAGCCGACCCCAACATAGTTGGGAAATGGCTAGGCAAATGATTAATAGACACACTTAATTGGTTTGGTGCGTCGAGTCTCCAAGTAACACTAAATTTTTATTTTGCCGTAGATCCCAATATTAGGCTTAATTATATTTCTCCTTAGTAGACTGCAATTAGACATAAAGGTGAAACGAAGTTAATGGTGGTCGGATTCTCATGCGACTTTTATTGAGTTCTTAAAGGTGTGGAGAAGAAAGTAATTTTTTTTTAGATTTTCCTTTAGATTTTTTTCTGACATTCCATCAGCGGTAACGAACGTGGAAAAGTCAAAAATATATTGGACTGGCTGTTGCCCGCGACTTCGTTCGCGTGGACGAAGTTTCTTACAAACTTTCAACCCCTATTTTAACCCCTTAGGGGATGAATTTCTAAAAATCCCTTCTTAGTGCACCATTACGTCATTTAAGGAACGTTTGTCAACGTTTGTTGTCTGGCTGGACAGGTCCACTCAAATCTGTGTGGTTCTTTCTTCAAAAGACCATCTCAGAATCTCATCTGCATAGTCCTCATGTGAGTTTATCAAGATTATGTCTGGACCTTAAAAGAGACTGTGACCTCTGAGTTTGTTTCGGCTGTTTCTTCTCAGAGTAGTCGGATACGAAACACCGGCCTCATCTAGTTTTAAAAAAGAAGACGTGTAAAAGTGTTTGTAAAAACCTATTTGCAAAATAAACATCATTTATCATTTGCGCAAAATTTCATGCTTGCTAGACCCAACAGTTTCAGCTGTGCGTTGAGAAAAAATAAGGATCCTTTTACACCACGAATTCGAATATGCTTATAGTTATCAGTTCACCAAAAATATTGTTGACATTTTAGGGTGTTATCGCATGCTGTTATCAAATGTTATGGTGTGCAAAGGTTACATCCCCATGGACTGTCACTTTGCCCTTAACAAAGACTGTTTAGGTGATAGGAATGTTTTTTTGGGAACTCTGTCCACCGGGCATTAGGTATCACCGGTTCCTTAAAACTAAAAAGGTCAAATAAATAGTTATCATTAGCCATTACATTTAAGTATAGCTTAGTGTCAGTGAAAACACGGCCATGGGTATTAAGGTGGACAGTCAAAAAGAAGATATTCTCCTAATTGTATTGACAAAAAAATTATAGTTAAGTAAAGCATAAATTAAGTAACAGTGTGGTTTGTTTACTGATAGCTGATATCCTATTATCTCAATGTTCATCCGTGTCTGGTCGATTAATTACAATATTATGGTCCTTATACTCTGAATAACAAAGACTATGTTTGTTTGATCTGGATATTAGGTCAGTATTGTCAGTTGGCAGTGTTTTTTTATATTTGTTATCCAGCTGCCTTTATACGTAGCTATGCAGTTGAGGACTTTTTTAAGGGTTCCGTACATCGAAAGGAAAAAACGGAACCCTTATAGGATCACTTTGTAGTCCGCCCGTCCGCCCGTCTGTCTGTCTGTCAAGACCCTTAGGTATTCTTAGAAACGCGTGGAGGTATCAAGCTGGAATTTATATCAAATACTCAGGTCTACTGTCCCTTGGAGCTGTGAAAAAACTTCTAAGCCAACGCAATCAAAAGATACAGCCGTTTATGCCGCAAATTGCCGCAAATTTTCGATACTCGCAAGGAAATAAAAACCTACAGGGTACTTCCCGTGAACTCAGAATCTTGAAATTTGGTACGAAGCAACGTCTTGTAGCACAGATAAAGGAAAAATTGCGAAAACCGTAAATTTTTAATTGATTGTCGTGATGGGTGAACTTTTACTATACCTACAGGTTCGTACGGAACCCTCGGTGCGCGAATCCAAACCCGCAACCCTGGTAGGCATCGGTCCTAGTGAACCCCGTCAGTTTGTGCTGACATCTCTTTGATGCGCGCGTGGAACACAACACGCCATCGACCCGGGCCTGGTCCTTACCGGACGGCGAGCTACCCATTGCTCGCCGTCCCGTCCCGTCCCGTCGGAAATCCGCTTGGGGCAGTTGAGGACTTGCAGTCATTCTTTATAGTAGTAAACCAATATTTTATTACAAAAATCCTATTTATTTATGTTCCACATGTCCTACAACCAGGAATGCGACTTCAACCGCCCGCGTGGTGGATTACAGCCCACACCTTCTAACATAACATCACACCTGCAATCCCTGAAGGGTTAGGCAGAGGTGTTACCAACTAGTTCACCCACATTTCGTCAGTTATTTTTAAGTCTCATGTAATAGGGGGCGAGCCTATTGCCATTAACTGGGCACTAATCCAGACTCCGTGGCTTATACTGAGAAATCCCTGATTGAAAAACCCAATAACAATTTGCCCGACCTGGGAATCGAGCCTAGGACCTCATGTTCAGCAGTCGCGCTCGCGACATCTAGACCGACGAGGCAGAAATTATACAAAAATCCGATTTACCTATTTATGTTTCACATGTCTTAAAACCAGGAACGTGACATCCACCAACCCGCAGGGGCCCGCGTGGTGGAATTTGGCCCACACCCTCACCTCTCCCTTCTCTTAAACATATAAGCCCTGTGTGCTCAGCCGTGGGGGTCACTATTGGGTCAGCTCATACTTAGATCTAAATCTAGGAAAAATGATGGTGCAAGTCAAAATCAGGTTACCTCTAAGTTGATCAAAATATTACCGAAAACTTGAGTTTAATCATTAATAATCCAAGGTTCTTTGGCCGACTAGACAATGTTTATTTTGAATAACTTTTATCGGAGGTTCAAAGATAAGAATTACTTAACTTCCCCACTCTTGAAATAATTGGTTGTTGTTTTTCTATCTTTGTTTATGTACTGCTATGTGGCGTACGTGTGCGAGGCCGTTTTTTATATACAATCGGCTGTACATAATATGTTTTCGTGAATGGAAATCGTGAGTACCAACTGTTTGGCCCTTTGCAAGGACGTTGTGTCCACAAAACGGATACACAGACAGATAATATGCAATAGATAGGTACATAACAACCTATTATGTGTGTTTAAATGGGAGTCATAGAACTCGAGTTCGAAACCAAGACACGCACCTTTCATTTTTCGTATTGTATAAAATATGATCACTTGCTTCGATGAAGGAAAACATCGTGTGGAAACCAGCATGCCTGACAGATATTTCTCGACGGCATGTAAAGCCAAGTCCGAGGCCCATGGGCGGTATAAAAACTTTGATACAGTTGAGGCACTAACCACACGAAAAAGAAAGAATGGGCTTTAAAAGCTAAGGTGATAATGTCAGCCTAGACCCAGCCATTCCCAAAGTAGCTACGTATATTGATCAAGGAAAGCTATCGGTGAGCTTTAGGATACCTATCTTAAACAAAATGCTTCGTGCCCACAGATATGACATAGCCCTCCTCTTTCTGAGATGGCTGTAACCCACCACGTAGGCCCAGTGCGGATTGATAAACAGGTCTTGATGTCTGCGGATTTTTGGTTCTAGGATCATGCCTCCCTCAGGATACCTATGCAGGCTCTAAAATTGCAGGAAGTGCTTCCCCGCGATTTCTGCACAAGCCTGAGTCATATCCTTTACTGATGTTCTTTCTAGTCTTCCAATCACATCAATTTTCCCTACGAACAAGTTCCTATGTCGCAACACCGAAGTCAATAAATAAAGGTTTGTTGTCAAACAATAACCAAAAAACCTACAACTGTTTGAATACAATGACTCATTAAGATTACAAACTACCGTAACACAAGTACTTATACAACAAACATGTGGAAAACATGGCCGTTATATAATCATAATCAACAAACAATTGATTTCCGTAATCAGGGTAGGTTGTAAGTCTGGTGACATATTTCTTTATCTATGTAAGGTACCTATGAAATATTTTATATGAGCAATGTCCGTTGCCGAACTATCATCATCTGCATAGACTTTTCCCAACTATATTGGGGTCGGCTTCCAGTCTAACTGGATGTAGCTGAATACCAGTATTATACATGAAGCGACAGACCGTCTGACCTCCACAACCCAGTTACTGGGTATCATGATACCCCTTGGTGAGAAGACCGGTCAAACTTCTGGGCTTCTGACTAATCGTAACGCTAACGACTGTCAAAGATCTGCGAATAGCAGGACCACGTGGTGTCGGTAGCACAGAGGCCTCGGAATGTCATGGATGGTCATCCATCTAGTCACCGACCTCGGCAAGTATTGGCTTACCTTGAAGATCGACCCGTGCGGCTGTAATTATTTCGCCACGTGCTTTTCCATTGCCGAACCGAGAAATCAAAAATTCAAAATAGCCGCTAAGAACGGCAGCACCTATAACCTATCTAAGTATAGTCGTTCTATGTCCTTGTTAACATAACTGACATTGACAGATTTATCAAACATCCATATTCTGTTCCATCTTATCTTACAATGTGAAAGTTTGTGGATGGATAGAGAGAGGGATATTTTTGTTATCCTTACACGCAGAAACTACAGAACGGATTTCGATAAAATTCGGCATATTTATAACCTGGATTAGCACATTTATTTTTATCCAGGGAAGTGCGATCCCGTGGGACAATTACCGAACGCCACGCGGGCGAAGCCGAGGACATAAGCTAGTTTATTAATAGTGGATACTGAAAGTCTGAGATTGTGTAGCACGGGCCCTTCAATTCGTCTCAATTTGGTTCAACACAAGCATGTTTTCTATTGCATAAAGTTGGTAAGTGTTACTTAACACCTTCGGCGCCGTGGGTCACTGACCCCGACACCGCTCATGTGCTGTAGAAAATTGTTCGATGCTACTGTGCGCTACATAGAGAGGCCCTTTATGTGGGTAACTTTAAACAGACATATTACTACTAGCTGCTGCCCGCGACTTCGTTCGCGTGGAAATTTTGAAGTGTTTTAAATGATAAAAAGTAGGCTATGTCCTTCCCTAGAATATTATCTATCTCTTTGCCAAATTTCATAAAGATCCAATTGGCCGTTTAGTCGTGAAAAGGTAACAAACAAACAGAGTTACTTTCGCATTTATTATATTAGTATGAAGTAGACATAAATCCAAATTCTGGTGTCTGGCTTATCGAAAAGACTAATGGACTGAAATTGCACGAGATGGCCAAAAGGGATATTACCTATTTTTTGTTTGTTAACCGATTGAGTGTCCCATTGCTGGGCAAAGGCTTCCCTTTTTTACTTCCAAACCTGGAGAGGTTTGGCACAAGATGGAGATTATGTGCAAAATCTGGCCATGTTCGCCCCGCAAACAAGATCAGATCGTCACACCACCTTCGCCGATGTCCATAGGTATTTTTTTTAATGGATAATTAACCCCCTTTAAACTCTTTTTAGAAAATATTAACTAAAGAACTTGAAAGTATCATTCTCACATTAGAAGTAGACAAGGCTATTTCTACTTCTTTGCATCGAAAAACTATCATCTCATACCAACTAAGTTTAAGTCTGACTGAATTTTGGTAATGGCAGCAAATCTTAGCAGGGACTAGCCCTTGACGCAATAGAAATTATATCGGTGTGTATCTTAATCTCTTATACCATCTACTATTATAAATATAAATATAACATGAACTTTTGTAACTAGTTTTTAAAGGGCCGCTCTACCTGTTACTCGCACCTACTCCTAAGGAACTGGTTAGACCGGAATGCATAAAATCTATCCCCTCAATCATTTGTGTTGGTATATGTAGCATTGGACCATATCTATTAAACGTTGAAAGCAATTTGATTCTATTTTGTTGTAGACTTACAAATAGGCAGGATAGGAAATCAAATTGAAAAATAGCCTTTTCAATGCTCGCGCACAGTCGTAAAAATAACAATTGTGCACTTCGTTTCACAAAGGCTTTACTCTGTCGTGATAATTATGATTGGCTGTTTTCATTCTTGTTATGTCAGCCAATCTCATAATTAGGCTACAGGAGACATGGTCATCAAACTGTTAGCTAATTCTTGTTTTCATCATGTTTTGCCCAACGACTACCGCAACTTCTGTCTCGCTATTTTAAGGTGGCTTCTTAATTATTAAGCAAGTTTGATAGCACTAATTACAAAACATAACACCATAACATAACGCCTGTAATCCCCGAAGGGGTAGCCAGCGGTGTACCTACCTAATAGTACACCCACATTTCGCCAGTTATGTTTAAGTGTAATAGTGGGCGAGCCTATTGCCATCGACCGGGCACTAATCCAGACTCCGTGACTACTATTGAAAAGTTCCTGCTGGAAAAACCCAATACATATACACACATCAAAAGTGTCTAGGGATCAAGCATTTTTATGCGGATTTCTTGAGATTGAGATGTGGCTTTGTAATAAATTTATGATTTTATAAATTTATATGGATCCTTTTTGGTGCATTTCATAATTTGAATCAGGAACTCTCAATCAAATTCGAGTAAAAGATGAAAATAAGCTGTCAATATTTTCCCTATAAAAACATACAACGCATTGAAGACATTATTAGTGCTACTGTTTCCCTACTACTGATTAAAACCAACGTTATTATGGAGCGGCGACGTCATTTAAGCAGGAAAGAAATGCTCAGAGCCGTGGGAATGATAGAAGCTGGTTCCCGGCAACGTACTGTGGCTTTAGCTCTGAATACAAGTCAGAGTGTTATCAGTCGACTTTGGACACGTTACCGAAGCACTGGTACCGTGGCTGAGCGCCATGGAGGACGGTATCGCTGCACCACACGGAGACAAGACCGATACATTCAAATCTTAACTCGAAGAGCTCCAACAATAACCGCCATGATGTTAGCCGTGAGGCTTCATCACTCTTCAGGGAACTTAATTAGCGACCAAACAGTCAGAAACCGCTTGCATGAAGTGAACCTTCATTCCCGAAGACCGCTACGGGTACCACCTATAGCAATGCACAATCGTAGGATTCGATATCAATGGGCTCTTGAACACAGAAATTGGGCAGAAGAACAATGGCGTTTCGTGTGCTTTTCTGATGAGTCTCGTTTTGGTATGAGACCGGATACAAGACGTATACGACACTGGAGAACCCCTGGACGCCAACAGCGATTAAAATCCTGCCAGGAAGTCCATCCTTATAGTGGTGGAACCATCATGGTATGGGCGGGTATTTGGATCGGCGGAAGAACTGAGTTGATTTGGATCAGAGGCAACCTCAACGCTCAAATTTATGCTGAGACGATTGTATCAGACGTCATCGTTCCTCTACAAGTGCAAATCGGTCCCTTATTTCAGTTAATGCATGATAATGCACGACCGCACACCGCAAGAGTTGTAAGACAGACTCTCGCCGCAGCTAACATCAATGTTCTGCCCTGGCCTGCTCAGTCGCCAGACTTGAACCCGATTGAGCATGCATGGGATATGCTACAGAGAAGAGCTCTGCCGAATATGGAGGGTATCCAGTCGCAAGAAGACCTTTTTTGTTGTTGCAACGAACATGGGCGGCCTTTCCACAGCGTGATTTGGATGAACTCATTTTGAGTATGCCAAACCGATGTTCTTGTGTTGTTAGTGTTCGCGGTAGAAACACGGATTATTAATTGTTTAAGTTACCCAATAAAATTTTAAATAAAACTGTTATTTCAGTCTTTTTTTCGAACTTTAATGTTAGTGGTTCAAATGTCAAAAATCCCTTTATTAGGAAAATGGCAAATTTCTTTATTAATGCAAAGGTGACTTGGTTTATCGTTACTGTGACAAACGAAAACACTTTATTTGATGAATCCTTAAAGAAAATTTTAATTAATATCAATCAGGAGAAAAGTTATTGCAAAAATATATGTTGATCCCTAGATACTTTTGATGTGTGTATTTTGTTTTTTTCGTAAGTTTGATATCACAAAATTGCCAACTATGAAATAGATAGGTACTCAAATGGCAATGGTCATCAGGCATACCAACCCATGTGAATGACTTTTTAACCATACAAATCCATTTGACCCCTTTCATTCTGAATACTGACCTGTCACAGCTCACGTAGACCCCTCAGTCAATTCATCTCGATTTATTTAAAGCATCACTCGACAGCTCAACAGAATGATATGATTTCTGTCCGTGAACTAAATAACTAATTCGCAAATCGTTGTAGCGAGGTCTCGGGAGAACCCGCATTGACATGAGTCGTTATGTCTGATTGTATGTATGATTTGTGTGTTCAATGAACTTTTGTACTGGAACGTCCACGACCGTTTCAGTTAATTTTTGCGGTATTTCACACAATGCCCTTATAGCAATTTATTTGGGGTCGGCGCAGCATGTCTTCTTCTTCCTCTACTGTTATATATACCCGTCCACACGCATACTCAAGCTATCTTCACGACATTTTTGACAGAACATGGTACAATAGGTAAATTATTAAAATAACAAAAATTTTTAAACATTTTTACTTTTGGAAGTCTGTGGCAAAACAGTCAATGAAACAAACAACAGTCACCGTCTTCCGGAAATAAAGTTATTTTTTTTTTGTGTTTTTTTTCGGAAGTCGGTTATTTTTTTTTTGTTGTTATTAGTCCAACGAATAACATTGGTGGAAGTTTGGTGAGGTCCACACCGGGGGTTGCCTCTCTAAGTTTACTTTCTATGCAAAGACATTTTAAATCTCTTTGTGTCTATGGCCTTTAGGGAGTCATTCATCGCTACCATCCTTGTTGGTTACTAAACCTTTTCCGTCAGTCTGTCCAATGTGTAAGCGTGAGATTTAAGCTTATTAAGTACGCGTCTACGTGTTTGATAACACCCAATTATTCCAATCAATGTCTTGTTATCAAAAGTTATAAATACAATGTAAACAGTCTCGATCAACAGGAAAATGATTTCGTTCCAGTTTCTTATTGACAAGAACTGAGTAAACCGATTTGTAAGTAAATATTATTCAACCTCGTTTATTCAAGATTTGGCGGTGACATTTTTTCCATGGAAGTATACAATTAATTAGGTACATTATGGTCTCGCGTAGTCACATTACATAATTATCGACATAATTAAAAGTTACGGAGAAAACAAATTAAGTAATTATGTAATATACTTATGATTAATTCTTTCCATCGTGGACTATCCCGTGACATGCATTTACTTATAGAGTCATAATATGCGCCTGCGCATACAACCAGTCTGTAAATACATTGCAAGGCCACTACTGCGATCGCTTAGTAGGGTGCATAAGCAAATGCTGCAGTCTGGAAACTTAAGTAGACCTACATACACAACAAAGTGGGGTTTATTTATAAATGTTGCTTCAACTTCAATCAATTTGAGGAGGTCGTGGCTAAATAATAGGTAACAGCCGCTCGGATCAATCTTCAGGATAAGCCGCGTTTGCTTAGGTTGGTCTGTGGATGGGTGATTATCAGCACGTTAAGCCGTTGGTCCCGGCTGTCATTTGTAGATCTTTGACAGACGTTACATGTAGTCAGTGGCCCCAAAAGTCTGACAAGTCTGACAACCAGTCTTAATAAGGGGTATCGTACTACCCATTACTGTGTTGTGTAGGTCAGTTAGGCAGTCGCATCCGTCTGACCCAGCCACCTTATTAAGGCCATTTTTTTCTTACTTTTCAAGGTAGCCCGCGAAATTCAAATTTAAACCTTTTAAGTTCGTTTAATCTTGAATGACTATTTCATGAAAACGTCATTCAGTGCGATTAAATGAACTTACAGGGTTGTGTTAATGATTTTGATGATTATTTATAACTCTGTAGCCATATTTGTTACGGTCGCGAATCATATTAAATCAACATACAACACTGACTTGCAAATTGCAAAAATCGTAAAAAAAATTGAATTTCGCGGGTTACCTTGACGCTTTTCTCTATTAACGTCTGCTTAACCATTTTTCGACGATTAAACGTCTCTTCACTTTCAGAAATGTCCATGAATAAACCCTACTATTACCAGCCACTGATATTATCGAAGCCAAATGTCATACTATGAACAATTGCTCATAAGCTGCGCTTGCACACGGCCGCACTGTATTTAATGCGGTCATCGCTCTCGATTAGCAATGTACATATGTATATGTGAACCGTCAAAGATATAGATAATGTACCTATGTTAGGTCTTACTTATCTGTGCTTGACAACTCAATGATAAGCTTTGTGGTGGTAACTTTAGTGATGGGTTATTTGATCATTAGTTATAATAATAACTCAGAAAAATAGACAAAGATGAAGTTTTAACAGTCACACAAGGTGCACATACAAGGTATACTGAACGCAAGACCGTGGTGTGGTGAAGCGTGGTGCCTCGGACTATGAAACTGAACCATTGCTCCCCCGAGTTCTTGAAATTCGCGAGAAAAGGACTTTCTATAGGAATCGACGCAATCAGCTGATCAACATGTATGAGAAGTCGGAAGTCATGGAACAAAAGTGGTTCAGTTTCAAGGTCCGAGTCACCACACGAGAGGTCTTGCGTTTACTCTGTTTACGAAACTTTATCGTGATACCAATATTGTCAGCAACAATTCAACATATTTTCTACAAAACAAAACATTTTAGTATAGTCAGCCAATAAAGTCTCCACAGCTGAGACACAGAATCCTCTCCTTGAGGAGGAGCACACCATAATCCATGCAGCCCCAGGGCACGTTGGACCCGTTGGTCGATGACACATATTATTATCTTCGAATTTTTATTGCCAGAAAAGGCCAATTTCTTCACCATGTTTTCTTTTACCAGCATAACATGTTGCTGAAACTGTTTGTGCACCTTTTGCTTCCAGTGAAAAAGGCTTAACCTCCTTATCTTCTCCTTCCAGTTACTCCACACGAAACCAGCTTGCAACGGCAATGTCTGCTACCTGGGCGAGCTGCCTCGCGACAGGGAGCTGCAATCAGACCGAGGTTCTATTCTGCGAAGGTACAGCAAACAGCATGGGCGTCCGGAGGAGGATCGACGGAAACGGACTGACAGCGAGTCGGAGTCTGACTCTGATACTGAGTGTAAAGGATATGATCGGGTGAGTTGATTTTTGTTACTGTAAAATAATAATACTGCCTCGTCGGTCTTTTAGTTGCAAGCGTTCTGGGTTCGATTCCCAGGTCTGGCAAAGTGATATTTGACTTTTCTATCAAAAATTTCTCAGTAGCAGCCACGGAGTCTGGATTTGTGTCCGTTTGATGGCAATAGTCTCGCCCCCTATTACATGGGACCTAAACATTACTGGCGAAATGTCGGTGTACTATTAAGTACACCTCTGCCTAATCCTTCGGTGATTACAGGCGTGATGTTATGTAAAATAATAATTTACATAGAAAATGGGAAGCATTAATATTCGGTAAAACTTTAATAAGCCCCCCGACTGCATGTTTTTAGGCTCTACGTTTCAGAGCGGTAGCACAGTGATTGCTTGTTGCAGTATAACGAGACTCTGAGGAGAGGGGACCTCTTTAATAGTCTTCTCACGGATGTGTCGCGTTTCGGGGGTTCTGATGATCTCTTATGTGAACCTGTAGCTACCTTATATGTGATTATGGGGCTAGTTTGGAAGGTTAACTCCTAAAAAGCAACGGTTACGGCTAGGTGAAATATGTATTTCACGACGTAAAAGCTATCCTCGTTTATGTTAAGTGATCGATACGTATGATGAAATCGAGGAAGTCTTAGGTCATTCCTGCCTACTTTTTGTCTCGATCTTACTAGCTTTTGCTCGCGGCTTCGCTCCAATGTATTCTATGACACTCGGGAATAATGTACTTTCCCGTTATTGAAAGAATTTTTAAAACTTACAAACAAATTTTACCTTTTTATATTATTAGTAAAGATTTTTTTAAAATAATAATTTATTTATGTCCTCTCTTCTAGTCTGAGTTCTGGCGCCGTAAAATGCGCACAGTGCATAACATCCTGGATGTGGACAAGGATGGTCTGATCTCATTCAACGACTTCCTGCTCTTCGCTGAGCGGTTCAAGTCGCTCGGACACCTCACCGAGCAACAGGCTGAGGAGTTTACTAGTATTATTAAGGTAACTTTAATCTTGTATTTGGTTGGGGAAGACCTTTGTGTTTCTACCGTAGTCTAGATTTGAATGGTTATTTAGTTAATCATTTTGTTCGGTGTGCCCCACATCATAATTATCAGATCCTCAACCCGATCTCGTCATTATAACCTAAGTCCGGAGAGGTGGGCACGGATCGTCACTCACTGGACACCTGATGGAGGAAATCGCAGCCGAGGTAGACCGCGGCGAAGGTGGTGTGTGATGATCTGTGGGTTTACCATGATCTTGTTTGCGGGGCGAACATGGCCAGATATCGCACAAGGTTTGGAATGAGAAAGTGGAGGCCCAGCAGTGGGACACTTGACAGGCTAGCAAAAATAAAACCGTAGTATTACCCGGACACAGATTACCCGGTACAGATTACCCGGGCGATAATGAGTAGCTACAATTAGTTAAAGGTCGTGTTTTACAAATAGACTGTCACACATCTGTTCGATAGGGTTGACTTTCTAACGACGAACTTATTTGAAAATCAATGTTCTATCTACGCTTGGTTACATTATAGAACCTAAATCCTGAGATATTAGTAAGATATAAAGATATAGATATTAGTAACATAAGAAACAAATCCAGTCATTCCTCTGGACCCTGTATCCGCAGAGATTTGCCAAGAATTACTGTTACTGTGAAACTGATGCTAAGTCCGCAGTAAATAACCGTGAAACGACTATAGGTACATTCATTTATATTCTCCTAACAGATGACCTGGGAAGAACAGTGGGGAGCCATAGACCCATACAACTTCGTGACGGTCGAGCAGTACTTGGAGGACATGCATCACGTGCTCAACGACAAGTCGCTCAAGAAGAAGGCACATCGCTGGCTGCCGTATTTGTTCAAGGTAAGGTTCATCGTTGGCCTACACACGTAAACATCGCGCCTGTCGCCTTTACTGTTAGTCTCCGAAGGGTTAGGCACGGGTGGCATTGGCTTACGTTGGAAAATTGGAAATATTTCAGGTGTATAGAGACTCATAACTAGGCCGAGTCAGTTAATACTCGTATATTTTCATTATACGACAGTCATATTTTTTTGTGCTCAAAAAAAAAATGTTTGTCATGTAAAAAATCACAGTTTCTTCCTATGTTTTACCAGATTTTTAAATGTAGATGTCAACTCGGTGATGTTAGTTTTACACTCGGTATAGTTGAATTTGCACGAATAGTGCAACTAAACTAAAGATCACCACGACATGGCGCGCGATGAGAGTTTAAATTATGTCTAAAACCTCCGTTACAGTTCGAAAGTAGTCGAACTAACCCAAAGGCCCTTTCATCCAAGTCATCACCTTCCTGCCCATGTCCCATGTTGTTATTTTTGGTCGGCGCAACCCGTTATTATTAATTATTCCTTTCATATAATTCCTCACACAATCCATCTATTGTTTCTTTGGTCTTTCTGTCCCTCTCACTCCATCAACATTTACATTCATCACTTTTAGTCACATGCGATTCGTCCTTCGTTTCTTTGAACTTTTCTGGAACTGGCGCAACTTTCAAACTTTCTCTAATATACTCATTCCTTACTTCGTCCATTCTTGTCACACCACACATCCACCTCAACATTCTCATCGTCTTTCATCAAAATAAATATTAAAAAATAAAATTATTTTCAGGCAGTGGACAAGGACAAGTCGGGCTTCATATCGGTACACGAGTTCAAGTTGTTCTTCCAGTGCTTAGGGCTGGACAACGAGAAAGCGGCCGTCGCCTTCGCTGTCATAGACGTTAATGGCGTAAGCAGAATAGTACAATATTATTTGTTTTGACGTAGTGTAACGATAAATGTTTCTGCCATGGATGAAATCTAAATTTTGAGTCTTACAGTAGGATTCAGAAATGAAAGGAATGGTTCCCACAAAATCACTAATTCAGGATTAATCAAAGTCTTTTGCACCTCGTTTTGTAAACATTACTAGCGACACGCCCCGGCTTCGCACGGGTGTAACTGACTAATGAACAAAATGTCAAAATATTCATTCAATTTCATACAAACCTTATCTGAACAAATTTTAAGAACATAATAAAAAACATCGCCAAATCGGTCGAGCCGTTTTCAAGACACGCTCCATACATGTGGCAATTGATTTAATATACATGGTTAAATTTAAGTCGCTTTAATAATCTTAAGGGGTCATTGTTCTCATTTTAACGAGTTAGGCGAACATAAATGTACTGAACAGCTGATTTTTTTTTCGCAATTTCAGGGTTGGTCCCATAGTAAAAGTTGTTCGTTATAATGAGTAAAATGACCCCTTAAGAGGATTAAAACGACTTAACTTTAACCATGTATAAGAGAAGAAAGATAGCTAAGTAGATCGGCTCTTTTTCCCATTTTAAATAATTCCTTCTTTTTTACAGGATGGCAAGCTCTCTCAAAAAGAGTTTGTAAAACTCGGCAAGGAGTTCTTCTGCTCTGAAGACGAGAAGAGGGTGTCCAAAATGTTCTGGGGACCCCTGATTAACTAAGTCATTGTAATTATAACTTTACGCTTAGGATTTAAGAGTCACTATCGACTGCCGTTTTAATTTAGTTTTGTAAGTGCGTGTGGTTCTTTTTATATTTTGGTATATTTGTGTTTATAAAGACAGCTATGGAGCCGTACGGAAAGAGATGGCGCTACACAGTCTGTATAGATCCCTCTCTATCTTGCACTGTACAGTTTGTACAAGATTATTACTGTTTCCTATGTACTTTGTATGAGGTAATGCTGAATTAGGGGATATTACGAATAAAATAGTTTAATTTTACTGATGTACGGTTTCTGAACTCATATAAAATCAATGTTTTTTGCAACCTTGAGCTGACAGTAAGCTTTCAAAAACCCTCAAACATTTAGTAGAAACTTTGAATTTATCAACATATTTCCTAATTCTGGTATTTATCGCCTATTTGCGTTTCAGCTTCCTATATCAGCTGCTATAATGATTTTGGACCCGCTTGCACCACGGCTGACTAAATGTATTTAATTATAATTATTATTATTTATGTTCGGCACCTTTAAGAGCCTGTACGCCGTACGGCATTTCATACAAATTTTAAAGCCCTTATTTTTCGATATGACTGAACCGATTTTAATGAAACTTCATATGGGTATGAAGTTTCATTTAAACAGGATACATAGATCTAAAAAGGTAGTAGAAAACATCTTCGCAAAATTGTGTTACAGTTAAATTATATACAGTGAAAACCGATATAAAATTTTCCATAGAAACAGAAATTTCCAATTATCTCTTTTTAATAAGACATTTCGAAAATGTGTTCTACTAACTTTTTAGGCCCATGTATCCTGCAAAAAAATAAGGATTTGAAAATTTGTATGAAATGCTGTACTGCGTAGACGCTCTTAAATGATTAAGAGAAATATAACGATGTTTTAAATATATAAAGCGCAAAACGCATAACTTGAGATTGGCGGTGCAAACGAGCTTCAGACAGTAGGTATCTATACCGCCTTTTTTTAAAACTTTTATATGATTTTTTTGTTGCTATAATGCTGTTATTACCTAGAGGTAGTTATTGTTCTATGGTCTTATGACGCTAAATAATAAAAATAATGTAAGCCATTCCTATATTATGGACCAACATTCATTATTTGAATGTCTAAAAATATTATTTGTATCGAATCTTTTGAATAGAATCTCAATTTTAACAAATACTTTGCTTTGTTTTATTTGAATCAAAACCCATTTTTTTTAAACTATATATTAGGGTCAGTTCAGACAGAATGGAGAAATGCGCGAGCAATTTACTAGCTGCATTGGAAATAGGACTGTATTACCATAACATCACGCCTGTAAGCCCCGAAGGGTTATGCAGCGGTGTACCTTATAGTACACACACATTTCGCCAGTTATGTTTAAATCCCATGTAATAGGAGGCGAACTTATTGCCATCAACCGGGCACAAATCCAGACTCCGTGGCTGCTACTGAGAAATTCCAAACTGAAAAAATCGGTTGTCTGTAAAAGCGGTTTAGTGACGATAGTTGAACGTGACAACGTCACCGATTGTGCCTCTTTGTCGCTCGTTCCGCGCTCTCGCTTGCACTTCAAGCCTTAAATGGAACGCCTCAGAGCGAGGTAACGCCACATGAGTCATGTTTTTTCGTGCGTGCAGCCGGCTCCATCGAATTATAAGACGTTGTCACGTCAAAAACCCAGTAACAATTTGCCCGACCTGGGAATCGAATCTAGGACTTCATGATCAGCAGTCGCGCTTGCCACCACCAACCACTCGACCAACGAGGTTGTCGAGATCGTATTACCATTGTTTAAAGTACGCGGACAATTGGCCCTTATAGCATTGCGTGCGATCTGATGTATGAACGTGGACGAAGCAAAAGAAGTAAGGATCGTAGCAGGTGGCCTTCTGCAGTTTGTGCCTACCCCCATGGCAAAAGGCGTAAGTTTATGTACCTATGCAATACAGGGTGGCGCCGACAATACGACAATAAATTAAACTGCGTATACCTCATGACGTTCCCAGTCTGCGTACAAAAAATCATTCGAATATATCCAGTGGTTTAGTCACAGGATTTTATTTTTTTATATTCGGAATTTTCTAAATGATGTAGATTAATAGGTTAGCACTGACAGGTTAACGACCCCCGCATCGATATACATATGTTGCCAACTCGCTATTTCAAAAACCTTTACCAAATTCGTTCCTTAAATTTTATTTCCAGACGCGAATTAGTGCAAATTATACCTAAGGTTAGTAAATCGATATTTATAAATGGTGTTGTATTTCGTTAACAGTTTTATGCTATTTAGTTTGTTTGAATATATATATTTTTTAATTTCGATTCTAGGATTTATTTGATAGTTATAAAATATTCCTATGAACTAGTATTACCAGTGTTTTTATTTATTGTCGTATTGTCGGCGCCACCCTGTATAATATATGATTGTGTTTTCGCTCATTTAAAGGTGAGTAATGTAAAAAAAACAACATGTAGTTAATATCTTTATTGAGAATCAATACAAAAATTAAATGAAAGTCAGGTCGAACAATCAAAAAAAAAAGTTTACACAAACAGAATCATTAAATTCAAGCTTCACATTCTATATTCTTCATGACAAAACAATAATATTAATGGATGACTTTTATAACATGTTCTTTAGTATAATCTATGGTCAAATCTTGTGACAACTCATTGCGTATAGAGTCAGCGTAGACAGAAAAAAACTCGAACTTGTCTTGTTGAAAAAGGTTTAAAAATAAAAGAAGTATTTATTCGGAACAAAAAAATAAAAAAGAGCTATGTTGTATGCGTCAAGAATAAGACATGAAATGACGGGATTATTTAACTTACAAACAAGAAAAACAAATACTTATTAATACTTAGAATGAAAGTAAATCTACACAATGCTGAGTTGGTCTTTGAGTAGCTTCGTCTCTTCAATGAGCGTTGATATTTGTCCGGTTCTGAAAATCAATCAAAATAAGTAAGTCAATTTATGGAAAAGACGCCATACTGCGCCGATCTCTAACAAAGTGCTTTGAATTATTTGACCTGCCTAACTTCTGCTATTTTTTTTTAAATAGCGGCCACGCATAACTACATGTATTAATCAATAGCTGTCGTCAATGGCTTATATCTCGGAAACGTGGCGCTTTAGAAGGTTTTGTCGTTTTGAAAACTTGTTTGTATTGATACCAGCTATTGATCAATACAAGTTTTATACGTGGCCGCCATTTTGAAAATAAAATAAAATGGCGGAAGTTAGGCAGGCCAGGCTTCGTAAAAAAATCTTCCAAACCCTTCGGATCAGATGATGATAATGATTTTAGATAATAACATAACATCACACCTGTAATCCCTGAAGGGTTAGGTGGAGATGTACCTATTAGTACACCCAAAATTTCGCCAGTTATGTTTAAGTCACATGTAATAGGGGGCGAGCCTATTGCCATCAATCGGGTACAATTCCAGACTCCGTGGCGGCTACTGAGAAATTCTTGATGGAAAAACTCAATAATACTTTGCCCGTCCCGGGATTCGAACCCAGGAACTCATGCTCAGCAGTCTTTAGATATTAAATATCCATTTAAAGCTATTAACATCATTAAGTGATATCTGTTAGGATCTAGAATTTCACATTGCAATGGGGGCTATCGCGCATGATTTCGCCGCTAGAGGCGTTCGTGTAGAGTGAGGTCTTCACAAATGTCAGATGTCATAGAGTATTCCAGCGTTGCGCGCTTTTTTATCACGTAGTTTTATTAATATTCACGAGTGTGGTCAAGATTGAGCCATTCCTGATTAATTATGACTTGAAGATTGTAGGTAGCAAGTTGGGAGTTCTAATTTGTTAGTGCTTGAAGGAAGAATGATTTTTAAATATTTCATGCTTGCTAATTTTAGGAACAATATTGTAAATATGTACCTTAGTTTACACTATGCTGTTAAACGTAATTAAATAAACTTTCTATGAAGTTATTGGTACTTTAAAGTATAAAATAGAGTTAATGACAGGACCTTACTCGACAGTGGCGCCATCTGGTGAGCTCAAAAACGATAGCCCTCATTGAAGCTTCCCTACACCAGAAGTCTCTCCAGATTATGGGTGAGTTTACGAACACAGCAAAAAGTAAGTATGTTTTTTTTTAGTTAGTCATTCTTTTACGCATAAACGGATCTATGGATCAAAGTGTATTCTTTTTAAATGCTTCTGAGTAACGCATAGTTTCATGGTGGTAGATAACAGAAGCGAAGCTGAAAATAAAAGCTGTTAGTAAAAAACCTTAATAGAATATTCGGGTCATCCGTTCAGGATCTATGATGCCATAGACATACACACACATACACCGATACACACTTCAAACTTATTACCCTCTCGGTTTTGGTTGGCGGTTAAATAAATAATATGACTTACTGTTGTTGCAGAATGGATGAGATCGTGTCACTGTGAGACTTGCCGAGCGCTATGTCCTTCTTCTTGTATTCGGAGTGCCATTTCTCCAGCTGAAAATAATAAATTATGATAAAAATTAATTAATAATAAAATCATAACAATTGTATTAAAAAGTGCCAGTTAGAAATTATCTTGATGCAAAATGATACGATTAACTGGGAACAAAGTTCATTTATTTTCAAGCAAATTTGGCCCATAGATATATGTATATACCTTACAGACTAACCTACTATATGATAAAATACTGATTGTGTTAGTAAATAGAACCTTAAAACTACATATGTATGTTCGTGACAGTTCGCTTGTGCAGTATGTCACAGTGCGGTCACGTGACACGAGCCCACACGAGCCCGCGCGCGCGTCCCGGCGGCTGAGTGGTTAGCGGCGTACGGTACACAGATCAAATAAGCTGAAGCTTCGCTTGTATCGCTTACCTCGACAGTCTTGTGCTGCGCGTGTTGCTTGAGCATCAGTATCTGGTCGCTGAGTCGCTCGCCGCATCGCTTGTACCGCTCAAGCTCGGCTAGTAGTTCTCGCTCGGCCGGGGTTGCTGATGCTGACGCTCGGATGTTACGGATTACTGCTGAACATCTGTAAGGTTAAATAAAAAAAAGTAAATTAGCGAAATATCTTGTTGGTCGAGAGGTCGCAAGCGCGAATGCTGAGCGTGAGGTGTGTGGGTTCGATTCCCAGTCCCGGTCGGACAGTGATGTTGAGTTTGCCATTGAATTTGTTCACGGGATTTGTGCCCGATTGATGGCAATAGGCTCGCCCCCTATTACATGAGACTTAAATTGAACCGGTGAAGTGTGGGTGTACTATTATTAGGTACATCTCTGCATAACCCTCCGGGTATCATAGGCATAATATTAAGTTACGTTAAATTAGCGAAAAATCACGCCTGTATTGCCTACCCTGGCAGAGATTAATAATACATAAAAATTTCGACAGAAATGTCAGATTGGGCAGAAATAATCCAGTTATGATAAATATGGCGAACCTCCATAATTCACGAATCCAAATTTCGGGCTGCAAGTGAGAAATTGAATTGTCTGGTTTAATTGGAACCTTAGATAAAAATCCAAATAATAATAAAACACTTGTAACAGCCTGAACTATGCAATCAGAAATGGAGTTATTTGATCTGAAAAAGATCACGTGACAGAAGTGACTATAGTTATTTCATCTTTATAGCAAGAAACCTTTGCATCATTTACTTAGATTCATCCTAATTATGTTGGGTTCGATTGCCAGTTTGATCGGACGTAGCTGGATACCAGTATTTTACATGGAGCAACTGCCTATCTGACCAACAGGACCCAGTTAGTACTGCGTAGTATGATACTCTTTGGTAAGATTGGTTGTTAGACATTCGGGCCATTAATTACTTGTAACAACTGTCTAAGGTCTATAAATGACAGCCGGAACCAACAGCTTCACGTGCGCCCGACATTCGCCTCCCGCGCCGCTGACCCGGTCGCTTTGAATTCCCCAAATAACAATATCATGCGGTCCGAGCCCCACAGGGGGTGCCCTTAGCGAGCGGGCATTGAATTTAATTGTAACCTAGTAAGCCCTGGCTGGGGGTCTTAAATTCATTTGAGGTCACCACAGGATAGTCCGGTTAACTCATTCCGTGCGGCCAACGCACATGCGCGTTTTTTCACACGCGTTGGCCGCACTGAATGAGTTAAGCAGAAAACCAGCCTTATCGAATTAGCAAGCTGCGCGTGGCCATGTCATAAAAAAGGAACAGCTTAACTTGCTTTTCGTGGCGCGGAGAAAACTCGGTATGTAATGGATGGTCAGCCCAGTCACTACCTTAACCTTTGTTCTGCAACAGGACACATCACATGCGGGTATTTTTTTGTAAAGGTAATGCCGTAAAGGTAATGCCAAAGAAAACTCACCTGTATTTGAGATCATCCTGATGTTTTTCAGCTAACATACACTTCTCTTTGAGGACCGTAGAATCGAGCTGAACGTCGTCTATTTCTTTCTGAAAATAATAAAAATATTGTGCAGTAGTTAATAATAATGACATTAAAAAAGATCTCCGGCGGCGGAGGCGCGCGTGCAGGGTATGCCAGAGGGGGGCGGGATGGGGGGTACCCCCCCCTCTGGCATCCACTGCACGCGCGCCTCCACCGCATACTATGCGATTACGTATACTTAATATGAAACTCTGATTCGACACAGGTACTTTTTATTCTAGGAAAGAGGAGATGGGAAAACCTATCTATATCGCAATTTCGGCTAGGATAGGAATGATACGTCGAGTTAGGAACAGGGTTACGTTCGGAACAAATTTTGTCATTTTTTCAAGTTCCTAATCTAACTCACGACCGGGTTAGGATTCCGGGTCAGGTTCGGAACAATCGAAAGTTTACATCCTGTATACCGTCACGATTAGCGTTTTTTGTGAAGCGTGTGTCGCTCTATCCACAATCATGCGTAATAAAGGAATTTGAATTATATTTGTTTGATCACTCAACAATGTGCAACACTAAATATTATGTACAGTATATAAAATTAAATGATTACTGATATTTTACTACATGATTGAGACAACAGTGATGCTAAACACCAATGTACATTCAACGTATACATCATCATCTGCCTAGCCTTTTACCAACTGTGTTGGGGTCGGCTTCCAGTCTAACCGAATGCAGCTAAGTACCAGAATTTTACATGGAGCGACTGCCTATCTGACCTCCACAACTCAGTTTGTACCTGGTAATACGATACTCCTTGGATAAGACTGGTTGTCAGACTTTCGAGTCACTGACTGCCTGTAACGACTGTCAAATATCTTCAATTGACAGCCGGGGTCAACGGCTTAACGTGCTATCCGAGGCACGGAGGAAACTCGGTATGTATGGGAGGTCCCCCATCCACGGGCCAACTCAGGCAAGCGCGGCTTAACCTGACGATCGACCCGAGCGACTATTATTATTTATTCATATTATTAAAAAATACGATTTACGTGAACCCGAAGGTACGCTATGACGAATTATTGGGATTTTTAGAATGTATTTCACTTTCATGTCAAAAATCAGCTGTTTCTGCTGTTTTGCAATACCTACGGTCAAAATGTACTGAACAGCTGATTTTTTTTAATAATTGACGAAAATTCGTGGTAACCGTTTCAGCGCCGATATTCCTTCCACCCTGTTTAGATGTGAAAGTAAGTTAATTAAAATTAGTTGAAGATTAAATGAAATACAAGTGTAGGCAAGCCCGCACCTGCGCCCTTACAAGATGGTGCGGGATAAACTCCGCACCTGGGCCCCCCCACTGACGCAGAGTCTCCGGCCTCAGCTCGTGGAGGACGTGGTGAGCGCTCTGTTTCCCTCGCGAGGGGAACATCCCCCCCCGCCTATGGCTCCGCCACCTGCGGTGCCGGAAGCGGACCACGACGACGACGACGTCCCGGAAGTGGCTGGGGTAGACCTGAGAGTGGCGGTAGGACGGCTCAAGGCCAAAAATACCGCCCCGGGACCCGACGGCTTGCCTGGCAAAGCCTGGGTCCTGGCCTTTGAGGCTCTCGGGCCCCGACTGGAGGGGCTCCTAAGCGCATGCTTGGAGAGAGGCCAGTTCCCGCTTCGTTGGAAGACGGGGAAGCTGGTCCTCATTCGGAAGCCGGGGCGCCCTGCGGACTCTCCGTCCGCATACCGGCCCGTTGTGTTGCTCGACGAGGTGGGCAAGCTCTTTGAAAGAGTCATTGCAAACCGCCTCGCCGAGCACCTTGCGGGGATGGGTCCGGATCTTGCGGAACACCAGTTTGGTTTCCGCAAGGGGCGCTCCACGGTGGACGCAATCATGCGCGTAAGATCCCTCACGACGGGGGATGCGGTGTCCCGGGGTGGGGTTGTCTTGGCGGTGTCTCTCGACATCGCCAACGCCTTCAACTCCATGCCCTGGAGCTGCATTGGGGAGGCACTCCGGTATCACCGGGTGCCGACCTACCTTCGTCGTGTGGTCGGGGATTACCTGACGGACAGAGCCGTCATCTACCCCGGTCGCTCCGGAGAGTGGAACCGGCGAGAGATGTCGTGCGGTGTCCCACAGGGATCAGTTCTAGGACCGCCCTTGTGGAACATCGGCTACGACTGGGTGCTGCGCGCCGACCTCCCTAGTGGCGTCAGCGTAGTGTGCTACGCTGACGACACGCTGGTGCTGGCACAGGGGAGGTCGCACGAGGCGGCGGCCGACTTGATGACACGCGGGGTTGCGATAGTCGTTGAGAGGATCCGGCAACTGGGTCTCGAGGTGGCATTGCACAAGTCCAAGGCCATGTGCTTTCATGGGCCTCGGAATGCGCCACCGTCGGGATCCTCACTGACGGTAGGAGGGGTTTCCATCGGCGTCGGGTCGACGTTGAAGTACCTGGGACTTGTCCTCGACAGCCGGTGGAACTTCGTGGAGCACTTCCGACGTTTGGCCCCTAAACTGGAACGGACTGGGGCTGCCTTCAGGCGGCTCCTGCCCAATCTGGGGGGGCCGAACGCCTCCTGCCGGAGGCTCTATGCGGGGGTCGTGCGGTCCATGGCCCTTTACGGTGCCCCGGTGTGGGCGCGTTCCTTGAGGCGGCGAGCCGCCCATTATCTGAACGCGCCCCAAAAGGTGATAGCCGTAAGGATGGTCCGTGGGTTCCGCACGATCTCGGGCGAGGCTGCGAGCCTCCTAGCCGGATTGCCACCATGGGATCTGGAGGCGATAGTCCTCGCGCGCCTACATGAATGGCGCGCGGAGGTTCTTCGCCGGGGGGTTACTCCGCTGCCGCGGCTAATTGCCGCTCAGCGGACAAACCTCCGAGCCGATCTCATGGTGACATGGAGAGAGCGACTGTCGCAACCCCGTGCAGGGCACGCCACGATAGTGGCGATAAGTCCCCTCTTTGAGGAGTGGCTTGAGAGGCGCCACGGCGTCCTCACCTTCCGCCTGACGCAGGTCCTCACCGGACACGGTTGTTTCGGGAGGTTCCTGCACCGAATCAGGCGGGAGGAGACGCCCGGGTGTTTCCACTGCGAGGATCGACCGGAGGACACGGCGGAGCATACGGTGGAGGTCTGCCCCGCTTGGGCGGAGCAACGCCGTGTCCTCCTAGCGGCGATCGGCGGCGGCGACCTCTCGCGTCCGGCCCTGGTTCGAGCCATGGTCCGGAGCGAGACGGAATGGGAAGCCGTCACCTCCTTTTGCGAAGCAGTCATGCTAGCAAAGGAGGCGGCGGAACGTGAGAGAGAGCGTTCCTCCTCACGTGCCAGCCGCCGCGGGAGACGCACCGGGCGTCGGGGGCCACGTGGTGGCCCCCGGCCACCGTAGACGCGGGCCTGTGGACGGTGAGCTAAGGGCTAGCTCGCCGTCCCTCCGTCTTAGGACGACGCCGTGTCGACGGCGCGTTCGTGTTCCACGCGCGCCTCAAAGACATGTCAGCATAGGGAAGGGGCCCGCAAGGGCCGATGCCTGCCGGGTGCTGCGGGTTGTTCGAAAGAGATACCGCGGCCCCGGAACACAAAGGGCGATGAAGGAACATGGGTGGGTTTTAGTCAGTAAAAGTCTGACACACCCTCCCGCTCAGCCCAGAGCGGGAGAAGTCATTTGATGATTTCCCATCCGGAAAAAAAAAAAAAAGGCAAGCCCGCACCTGCAGGTCGCGCAGCCAGGCGGCGTGCTGCGCGGCCAGCGCGCGCTGCGCCTGCAGCTTGCGCGCCATGCCGGCGCCCGCGCGCTGCTGCCGCGACATGTACTCGCCGCGGAGCTTCAGCTGCGCCGAGCTCACCAACTGGAACGTTACAACATTTTCTATTGTTATTCTATAACTAATAGAAATGCTTGAAATACGAGAAAACAAAGGGAGAGTCCTAATAAAAATCTTAAAAAAATAAGATTTGTATTAAACAGAAACAAACAACTGCAAGTTGAAGAGTATAGCGCCTTATAGTGATCATATAAATAAAGCCATTTGAAGCAATGGCAGCACTGTTTGTGAAGAGAAAAATGTCGAAAATCTATCAAATCCAGTGAATTTCCTGTTAAATATATCGTCTCACTAGCTTATTATGCCCGCGGATACGCCCGCCTGGAGTTCGGTAATTGTTATACGGTATCGTACTACCGCGATAAAAAGTGACCTATGTGTTAAGAGCCCTCTTACATTTCAGCGTTACGCTAATTTAGGTATTTTACGCAAGGAGTGGGCGGCGAGCTTCGCGAGCGATACTTTCTTTCATATCTGTTCACTCGCTCGCACCATGATAGTGCGAGTATGGCGACTAAACGATCTTGATCTTCCGTGATACTAGTTTTCGGAGTTCGGTGGATGGAAAAACTTTCGATGTGACATTTTAATCTTATAAATCATAATTTGTTTTAGTAGGTTTATTTTTCATTAGGTATTTAAGAATCTTAAAGTGTTGAAATAAGTAATAATAAATAAATATTTATATATTTTTAAATGTTTTTTTTTTTTTAATTATTTTATATGCAAATAAATAAAGGAAATAATAAATATGTCGGAGAAAGCGATAACTTTTAAACATCAAGTTGCTGATTTGACCATTGTAGTAGGGGTAAACGCCGTGACGTCAGATGTTGTTTTAATGGCGGCACGTGGACAGAGTCGTTTTGTAGAGTGGGGATTGTGCCGAGATCACTTTTGCTCGGAACTCCAACCAAGTCACTCCTTCAGAACGAAACTGTCGGTTTGCCCATTTTGTGGAGATTATTTGTTAGTGTTATTTAATGTAAATTTGTGTTAAATAATAAACTGTGATTTTTGTGAACCGAAACTATTATTTTAACATTTCATCATGAACCCGGTACCACCGAACCCTAATGACAACGGTGCTATCGCTCAGCCATCGCTTACGCCGTCAAATATATATTGTAACACGGCTCCAAAGCGTGCGCACACATGTACGCGTGCTCCCTCACACTGAGCCCCACTACCGCGCCCGCCGCCGCCGGCCGCGGATTGAGAGTACATAAGGGGCCGCACGCCAGTCATTTCGAGTCCGGCCTTGTGGAAGGAAGGGCGCGTCATCATGCTGCCCAAGGCGCACAAGAACGTGCTGAAGCCGGAGAGCTATCGGCCGATCACTCTCCTCTCCACTGTCTCCAAGGTGTTTGAGCAACTCCTGCTGCGACACCTCTCCGAGTACGTCACGCCTCGCCCGGAGCAGTTTGGGTTCCGCGCTGAGCACTCCACGACGCTCCAGCTGTCGAGGGTACTGCACCTGCTGTCAGCGACACTGAACAAGAAGGAACACGCGGTTGCAGTATTCCTCGACATGGAGAAAGCTTTTGACCGTGTTTGGCATGCCGGTCTGCTCTACAAACTGTCGAAGACAGATGCGCCTCGTCGCTTGATTCAGGTGGTCTCATCATTTCTGTCCCACAGGTCCTTCCGGGTGGTGGTCAACGGCGAGCTCTCGGGCGCCCGCCCAGTCGCTGCGGGCGTGCCACAGGGCAGCTGCGTCTCGCCACTGTGCTACTCATGCTTCACCGACGACATCCCCACCACACACGACACCACGCTCGCGCTGTACGCCGACGACGCCGCGTACATCGCCACCTCGCTCAACGCGAGGCACGCGGCCGTCAAGATGCAGCGCGTGCTCGACCTGCTGCCTGACTGGCTGTCGAAATGGAGGTTGTCGGTGAACGTGGGCAAGACGCAGGCGCTAGTCGCCGGCTCCGCCAAACTCCCACCACCCTTACAGTTGCTGGAAGCCGACATCGCGTGGTCGCCCCGGGTCAAGTACCTAGGGGTCACCATCGACCGTCGGCTCACCATGGAAAGTCACGTCCGCAGCGCCACCGCAAAATGCAGAACGGCCCGCGCTCTGCTACACCCAGTGCTCTCATCCCGCCTCCCGCTGCGTGCCAAGCTGGGCGTGTACAAAACGTACATTCGCCCGCTCCTCACGTACGCCGCCCCAGCCTGGCTCGCCCTCACAAGCGAGTCGACAAAACGCCTACTCCGCGCGCAACAGAGCCTGTCCCTGCGGAAGATCGTCGCCGCCCCTCGCTTTGTGAGGAACGCCACAATACAGCGGGACCTCAACATCGAGAGCCTGGATGATTTCTGCCGCCGCCTCGCGTCCACAATGTTCGCGCGTGCCGACGCTTCTGCCTGGCCTCACGTCAAGCACATAGCGCCATGGCACGCGCGGCCACCTGACGCGAGGCGCCTACCGCGCGACCTAGTTGCGGACGTGACGACTCCCCCCCCCCTGACTTGACGCACCCGAGTAGGTCGCACCCATCTACACGCGACCTACTTAAACATTAAGACTCCACACACATTACACTCATCCGGTGTGTGCCGTGTGCTAGGTTAATATAGGCACGTCACGCACCGTACCATACAAACACGACTCCTCATTCGCTTAAACTCACGCGATGAATGTGCGGCGCGGGCTCGCCATTCTATCGCCTACATGAGCGGTGTTACACAGACACATTACCGCTCACACACGCACACACGGCCCCTCTGCCTGGCGCGTAATCGGCTAGATCTGAGAGCGTGACAGGCGGGGGCCAGCAGCCGCGGTAGGGAGCGCCGAGCCACCTCCGTCGCTGGTCGTCACCCGCTAGGCCTCCTCCGGGTAACCGGAGGTCTCACCTGGCGGTGACAGACCGCCGAGGTGGCGTGAAGAAAGCGGCGCTATTTACATAGCACCGTAGCGCCTCCTACCGGACATTTTGACAACTACACAAAGGCAAATCGCGTTCGCGCATCTGCCATTGGTCATGGCATACAAGGCCAACACAGCGAGGGTGCCCGTTGTTGCGGGCACACCCATGACCCCGCGGGACAAGGACAAGGTCCATAACCCGCCAGCCGCGCTCCCATACGGGGGCGTAGCGATGTCTTCCAGACATTTCGAGTCTTCACAGGCACATTACCGCTCACTCACACACACGGCCCCTCTGCCTGGCGCGTATTCGGCTAGACCTGAAAGCGTGACAGGCGGGGGCCAGCAGCCGCGGTAGGGAGCGCCGAGCCACCTCCGCCGCCGCCCCCCGCTAGGCCTCCTCCGGGTAACCGGAGCTCTCACCGCCAGGTGACAGGCGGGGGCCAGCAGCCGCGGTAGGGAGCGCCGAGCCACCTCCGCCGCCGCCCCCCGCTAGGCCTCCTCCGGGTAACCGGAGCTCTCACCGCCAGGTGACAGGCGGGGGCCAGCAGCCGCGGTAGGGAGCGCCGAGCCACCTCCGCCGCCGCCCCCCGCTAGGCCTCCTCCGGGTAACCGGAGCTCTCACCGCCAGGTGACAGGCGGGGGCCAGCAGCCGCGGTAGGGAGCGCCGAGCCACCTCCGCCGCCGCCCCCCGCTAGGCCTCCTCCGGGTAACCGGAGCTCTCACCGCCAGGTGACAGGCGGGGGCCAGCAGCCGCGGTAGGGAGCGCCGAGCCACCTCCGCCGCCGCCCCCCGCTAGGCCTCCTCCGGGTAACCGGAGCTCTCACCGCCAGGTGACAGGCGGGGGCCAGCAGCCGCGGTAGGGAGCGCCGAGCCACCTCCGCCGCCGCCCCCCGCTAGGCCTCCTCCGGGTAACCGGAGCTCTCACCGCCAGGTGACAGGCGGGGGCCAGCAGCCGCGGTAGGGAGCGCCGAGCCACCTCCGCCGCCGCCCCCCGCTAGGCCTCCTCCGGGTAACCGGAGCTCTCACCGCCAGGTGACAGGCGGGGGCCAGCAGCCGCGGTAGGGAGCGCCGAGCCACCTCCGCCGCCGCCCCCCGCTAGGCCTCCTCCGGGTAACCGGAGCTCTCACCGCCAGGTGACAGGCGGGGGCCAGCAGCCGCGGTAGGGAGCGCCGAGCCACCTCCGCCGCCGCCCCCCGCTAGGCCTCCTCCGGGTAACCGGAGCTCTCACCGCCAGGTGACAGGCGGGGGCCAGCAGCCGCGGTAGGGAGCGCCGAGCCACCTCCGCCGCCGCCCCCCGCTAGGCCTCCTCCGGGTAACCGGAGCTCTCACCGCCAGGTGACAGGCGGGGGCCAGCAGCCGCGGTAGGGAGCGCCGAGCCACCTCCGCCGCCGCCCCCCGCTAGGCCTCCTCCGGGTAACCGGAGCTCTCACCGCCAGGTGACAGGCGGGGGCCAGCAGCCGCGGTAGGGAGCGCCGAGCCACCTCCGCCGCCGCCCCCCGCTAGGCCTCCTCCGGGTAACCGGAGCTCTCACCGCCAGGTGACAGGCGGGGGCCAGCAGCCGCGGTAGGGAGCGCCGAGCCACCTCCGCCGCCGCCCCCCGCTAGGCCTCCTCCGGGTAACCGGAGCTCTCACCGCCAGGTGACAGGCGGGGGCCAGCAGCCGCGGTAGGGAGCGCCGAGCCACCTCCGCCGCCGCCCCCCGCTAGGCCTCCTCCGGGTAACCGGAGCTCTCACCGCCAGGTGACAGGCGGGGGCCAGCAGCCGCGGTAGGGAGCGCCGAGCCACCTCCGCCGCCGCCCCCCGCTAGGCCTCCTCCGGGTAACCGGAGCTCTCACCGCCAGGTGACAGGCGGGGGCCAGCAGCCGCGGTAGGGAGCGCCGAGCCACCTCCGCCGCCGCCCCCCGCTAGGCCTCCTCCGGGTAACCGGAGCTCTCACCGCCAGGTGACAGGCGGGGGCCAGCAGCCGCGGTAGGGAGCGCCGAGCCACCTCCGCCGCCGCCCCCCGCTAGGCCTCCTCCGGGTAACCGGAGCTCTCACCGCCAGGTGACAGGCGGGGGCCAGCAGCCGCGGTAGGGAGCGCCGAGCCACCTCCGCCGCCGCCCCCCGCTAGGCCTCCTCCGGGTAACCGGAGCTCTCACCGCCAGGTGACAGGCGGGGGCCAGCAGCCGCGGTAGGGAGCGCCGAGCCACCTCCGCCGCCGCCCCCCGCTAGGCCTCCTCCGGGTAACCGGAGCTCTCACCGCCAGGTGACAGGCGGGGGCCAGCAGCCGCGGTAGGGAGCGCCGAGCCACCTCCGCCGCCGCCCCCCGCTAGGCCTCCTCCGGGTAACCGGAGCTCTCACCGCCAGGTGACAGGCGGGGGCCAGCAGCCGCGGTAGGGAGCGCCGAGCCACCTCCGCCGCCGCCCCCCGCTAGGCCTCCTCCGGGTAACCGGAGCTCTCACCGCCAGGTGACAGGCGGGGGCCAGCAGCCGCGGTAGGGAGCGCCGAGCCACCTCCGCCGCCGCCCCCCGCTAGGCCTCCTCCGGGTAACCGGAGCTCTCACCGCCAGGTGACAGGCGGGGGCCAGCAGCCGCGGTAGGGAGCGCCGAGCCACCTCCGCCGCCGCCCCCCGCTAGGCCTCCTCCGGGTAACCGGAGCTCTCACCGCCAGGTGACAGGCGGGGGCCAGCAGCCGCGGTAGGGAGCGCCGAGCCACCTCCGCCGCCGCCCCCCGCTAGGCCTCCTCCGGGTAACCGGAGCTCTCACCGCCAGGTGACAGGCGGGGGCCAGCAGCCGCGGTAGGGAGCGCCGAGCCACCTCCGCCGCCGCCCCCCGCTAGGCCTCCTCCGGGTAACCGGAGCTCTCACCGCCAGGTGACAGGCGGGGGCCAGCAGCCGCGGTAGGGAGCGCCGAGCCACCTCCGCCGCCGCCCCCCGCTAGGCCTCCTCCGGGTAACCGGAGCTCTCACCGCCAGGTGACAGGCGGGGGCCAGCAGCCGCGGTAGGGAGCGCCGAGCCACCTCCGCCGCCGCCCCCCGCTAGGCCTCCTCCGGGTAACCGGAGCTCTCACCGCCAGGTGACAGGCGGGGGCCAGCAGCCGCGGTAGGGAGCGCCGAGCCACCTCCGCCGCCGCCCCCCGCTAGGCCTCCTCCGGGTAACCGGAGCTCTCACCGCCAGGTGACAGGCGGGGGCCAGCAGCCGCGGTAGGGAGCGCCGAGCCACCTCCGCCGCCGCCCCCCGCTAGGCCTCCTCCGGGTAACCGGAGCTCTCACCGCCAGGTGACAGGCGGGGGCCAGCAGCCGCGGTAGGGAGCGCCGAGCCACCTCCGCCGCCGCCCCCCGCTAGGCCTCCTCCGGGTAACCGGAGCTCTCACCGCCAGGTGACAGGCGGGGGCCAGCAGCCGCGGTAGGGAGCGCCGAGCCACCTCCGCCGCCGCCCCCCGCTAGGCCTCCTCCGGGTAACCGGAGCTCTCACCGCCAGGTGACAGGCGGGGGCCAGCAGCCGCGGTAGGGAGCGCCGAGCCACCTCCGCCGCCGCCCCCCGCTAGGCCTCCTCCGGGTAACCGGAGCTCTCACCGCCAGGTGACAGGCGGGGGCCAGCAGCCGCGGTAGGGAGCGCCGAGCCACCTCCGCCGCCGCCCCCCGCTAGGCCTCCTCCGGGTAACCGGAGCTCTCACCGCCAGGTGACAGGCGGGGGCCAGCAGCCGCGGTAGGGAGCGCCGAGCCACCTCCGCCGCCGCCCCCCGCTAGGCCTCCTCCGGGTAACCGGAGCTCTCACCGCCAGGTGACAGGCGGGGGCCAGCAGCCGCGGTAGGGAGCGCCGAGCCACCTCCGCCGCCGCCCCCCGCTAGGCCTCCTCCGGGTAACCGGAGCTCTCACCGCCAGGTGACAGGCGGGGGCCAGCAGCCGCGGTAGGGAGCGCCGAGCCACCTCCGCCGCCGCCCCCCGCTAGGCCTCCTCCGGGTAACCGGAGCTCTCACCGCCAGGTGACAGGCGGGGGCCAGCAGCCGCGGTAGGGAGCGCCGAGCCACCTCCGCCGCCGCCCCCCGCTAGGCCTCCTCCGGGTAACCGGAGCTCTCACCGCCAGGTGACAGGCGGGGGCCAGCAGCCGCGGTAGGGAGCGCCGAGCCACCTCCGCCGCCGCCCCCCGCTAGGCCTCCTCCGGGTAACCGGAGCTCTCACCGCCAGGTGACAGGCGGGGGCCAGCAGCCGCGGTAGGGAGCGCCGAGCCACCTCCGCCGCCGCCCCCCGCTAGGCCTCCTCCGGGTAACCGGAGCTCTCACCGCCAGGTGACAGGCGGGGGCCAGCAGCCGCGGTAGGGAGCGCCGAGCCACCTCCGCCGCCGCCCCCCGCTAGGCCTCCTCCGGGTAACCGGAGCTCTCACCGCCAGGTGACAGGCGGGGGCCAGCAGCCGCGGTAGGGAGCGCCGAGCCACCTCCGCCGCCGCCCCCCGCTAGGCCTCCTCCGGGTAACCGGAGCTCTCACCGCCAGGTGACAGGCGGGGGCCAGCAGCCGCGGTAGGGAGCGCCGAGCCACCTCCGCCGCCGCCCCCCGCTAGGCCTCCTCCGGGTAACCGGAGCTCTCACCGCCAGGTGACAGGCGGGGGCCAGCAGCCGCGGTAGGGAGCGCCGAGCCACCTCCGCCGCCGCCCCCCGCTAGGCCTCCTCCGGGTAACCGGAGCTCTCACCGCCAGGTGACAGGCGGGGGCCAGCAGCCGCGGTAGGGAGCGCCGAGCCACCTCCGCCGCCGCCCCCCGCTAGGCCTCCTCCGGGTAACCGGAGCTCTCACCGCCAGGTGACAGGCGGGGGCCAGCAGCCGCGGTAGGGAGCGCCGAGCCACCTCCGCCGCCGCCCCCCGCTAGGCCTCCTCCGGGTAACCGGAGCTCTCACCGCCAGGTGACAGGCGGGGGCCAGCAGCCGCGGTAGGGAGCGCCGAGCCACCTCCGCCGCCGCCCCCCGCTAGGCCTCCTCCGGGTAACCGGAGCTCTCACCGCCAGGTGACAGGCGGGGGCCAGCAGCCGCGGTAGGGAGCGCCGAGCCACCTCCGCCGCCGCCCCCCGCTAGGCCTCCTCCGGGTAACCGGAGCTCTCACCGCCAGGTGACAGGCGGGGGCCAGCAGCCGCGGTAGGGAGCGCCGAGCCACCTCCGCCGCCGCCCCCCGCTAGGCCTCCTCCGGGTAACCGGAGCTCTCACCGCCAGGTGACAGGCGGGGGCCAGCAGCCGCGGTAGGGAGCGCCGAGCCACCTCCGCCGCCGCCCCCCGCTAGGCCTCCTCCGGGTAACCGGAGCTCTCACCGCCAGGTGACAGGCGGGGGCCAGCAGCCGCGGTAGGGAGCGCCGAGCCACCTCCGCCGCCGCCCCCCGCTAGGCCTCCTCCGGGTAACCGGAGCTCTCACCGCCAGGTGACAGGCGGGGGCCAGCAGCCGCGGTAGGGAGCGCCGAGCCACCTCCGCCGCCGCCCCCCGCTAGGCCTCCTCCGGGTAACCGGAGCTCTCACCGCCAGGTGACAGGCGGGGGCCAGCAGCCGCGGTAGGGAGCGCCGAGCCACCTCCGCCGCCGCCCCCCGCTAGGCCTCCTCCGGGTAACCGGAGCTCTCACCGCCAGGTGACAGGCGGGGGCCAGCAGCCGCGGTAGGGAGCGCCGAGCCACCTCCGCCGCCGCCCCCCGCTAGGCCTCCTCCGGGTAACCGGAGCTCTCACCGCCAGGTGACAGGCGGGGGCCAGCAGCCGCGGTAGGGAGCGCCGAGCCACCTCCGCCGCCGCCCCCCGCTAGGCCTCCTCCGGGTAACCGGAGCTCTCACCGCCAGGTGACAGGCGGGGGCCAGCAGCCGCGGTAGGGAGCGCCGAGCCACCTCCGCCGCCGCCCCCCGCTAGGCCTCCTCCGGGTAACCGGAGCTCTCACCGCCAGGTGACAGGCGGGGGCCAGCAGCCGCGGTAGGGAGCGCCGAGCCACCTCCGCCGCCGCCCCCCGCTAGGCCTCCTCCGGGTAACCGGAGCTCTCACCGCCAGGTGACAGGCGGGGGCCAGCAGCCGCGGTAGGGAGCGCCGAGCCACCTCCGCCGCCGCCCCCCGCTAGGCCTCCTCCGGGTAACCGGAGCTCTCACCGCCAGGTGACAGGCGGGGGCCAGCAGCCGCGGTAGGGAGCGCCGAGCCACCTCCGCCGCCGCCCCCCGCTAGGCCTCCTCCGGGTAACCGGAGCTCTCACCGCCAGGTGACAGGCGCCGAGGTGGCGTGAAGATAGCGGCGCTATACATAGCGCCGTAGCGCCTCCTACCGGACACTTTTGCAACTACACATAGACAGGCTGCGTTCTAACGCGCCTGTCACCGGCCGGGCCTACAAGGCCACCGCAAGGAGGTGCCCGTAGTTACGGGCACCATATCGAACCCGCGGGAAAAGGACGCTGTCCACACCCCGCCAACCGCGCCTCCATGCGGGGGCGTAGCGACCACTATCGATGAGTGAGAAGGCCAGTTCGGCTTGCACGGACACGCTTCCACCTCGGAACGAGTTACGGGCAGCTGAGCGCACTCCGGCTTGCACGGTCGGCTTCCACCTCGGAACCGACATCGGGCGGTCGCGACTACCTTAGTATTGTCAACTTAGTGTCTATGTTATTACTGTAATTTGAGTTCTATATGTGTAACGATAAGGACGATCAATATAATTATATCTCTCACGGTCTTACGAGTGGTTTCATTTAAGCAAAAAGCCTTACAGTAGCGATTAAAAAAAAAATACTATAGTTTAAGCAAATGTTGAAGATTGTTTTGGTATAAATATTACGTCAAAATGATGTACAATTTCGGAGATATCGGGGCTTGTTTCGAAGTCTTTTCGGTCAATAATTGAATTAGGTCCATTTTTTTTTTCTTTACAATCTTCTTCTTTATCGTGTGGTTAGTGCCTAAAACCTGGTGTCAGAGTTTTTATGCCACCCATGGGCCTCTGACTCTGCCTCTGCTCTGGGCTCTGCCTTCTTTACAATAAAGGCATATTACGAAAATGTATCATTATTGAAGTTGAGGATATTTATGAGATGAAAAATATATTTTAATGATCTATATCTACAAATCTAATATTAGAATCTACAAATTAGAGCTCCCAAATCGCGTCTCCGTGAGTTTTTGTCTTAACATGCATCGGGAGAATGATTATTACTGAATAAATTAATAATTTATCTAAAATTCGCTTTTTTATTATTGTAGTAGAGGAAACAAACTATTTTTAACAAGTAATTGTTATTTCAAACAACGAATGTATAACATACATTGTCAACGAGGAAACCTAGCAATTTTGCGTTTTTTTTTGTAATACGTCTCTTAATGTGACGTCAGCACCAGATTATGTATAGATATGTGGTCCAAATTTTATCCAAATCCGTTATGTGGGCCAAATTTTATCCAAATCCGTTTAACAATGTCGCATTTATCACAGTAGTTAGATGTAGAAATAATAATATTCTTGAAGATCATGTTTTACGATACCTCTAAGCAATCCTTAGGACTAGGCTCCGTTTTCTTGCTGATTTTTAGAATTGGCTGCGAGACGTCTCGAGTGAGAATCTCTTGTATGATCGATGTGAAGGTCAGTTTCTGTCTCTGGAATTAAAATAAAAAAAAAAACGTAATCAATACACATAAAACATGAAGGCTGTATTTCCCGAAAGCAGAGATGTATAGTTGATCCACATTTGCCAGTTACGACTTAGTACCATGTAAAAGGGGCCTAGCCTTTTGTAAGTACTGAAATAAAAATACAGACTTCTGCACAATTTCTGACAAACACTTCCCGGTTCGGAGATAAAAACCCAGAATTTGCCTTCCCCCATCCCCATGGGGGAAGGTAGAAACATAGAAACATAAAGATTAGACGCATACATACATAAACTCACGCCTTTATCCCAAAAGGAGTGAGTTTATGTATGTATGCGTCTTATCTGATCTTCTTTGCATGTTCTAATTTTATTGGGCCAAAACTTCGTCACATCCTCGGCGTCGTTTGAAGCGCAGGAGTCACTCTGATTGCACTGAGACATGGTAGGAGAAGCAAAGCCTTATGTGATAAGGTGTACATACCTCTTTCAGTATATTGTTGATATCATCTTGTTCTAGCGTCGGGTTCTTTAGCTGAAGTTCCTTGTAAAGCTGTTCTTCTAAGTCGAACGGCTCCAATGTTCTGTGGGGCAAAATTGTTATATATCATGTTCTCTATGCAGTTATTGTTATGAACTTTAATATGGAGAACTAAGGGCCCATGCTATTGAATAACAAGGGTTGCCAATCGAAACGACAGAATTAACTCCTGAGCGAAGCGAGAGAGTTAAAAAATCCTGAGTTCAGTGAGGGGAGGAGATATTTATATTTTTATTACCTGGCGAGTAGATTGCACTCAGCACACAGCACCAACAGTTTAGGTAACGGTGGCGATGTTAAAGCCAGCCCAATTGGAGGCGACACATCGGACCCGGTACCCGTGCACACGAGGTGACGCGCTATGCTGGAGCGGGAACACATCGCTGATAGTACCGTTTCCATCTCCGCTGTAAATCAACATATGATATTGTAAGCAAAAGAAACGTTTCAAGATGAAATTATATATACATATTTTTTGTTTCTCCGTTGGTAGTCTTTGAGTGAATAAGTTGCTGCTAGGTTAGCATGTAACATCGTCGCGCCGACCGCGTCTTCGTTTACTAGCAATTGGGAAAGTAACTGTGATACTAATGGCCCTGGCCTAGCTAGTTCCGAACATTGTTACAGCTTGACCTCGTTGGTGAAATTGGGATCTAGCTTGTATATGTATAGCGTGTATCAGAAAGGTATGGTAATGTTTTTTCATGGTCATATTTACCACTTTCTTAATAGGACCAACATTGTAATCGCGAAAAAATAATTAGCTTTCCCATAGAAACTATATACTCGACCTAAATGTATCGAAGAGCTAATAATATTTTCGCAATAACAATGTTGGTCCCATTAAGAAAAATCGTTCAGTTTGATGGTCTGATGCACATTCTTCAATATGACCACACCTCTCTGATACACACTGTACATACGCCATCTATAGTGACTTTGACCGCCCGCATAGAAATAGTGGTCAACGTGGCCTTCAATAACGACGATTTTTATCCAGATAGATGTTTAGTAATTGGAACGGAACTAGTCTAAAAAGTTTGAACCTAGCAAGTGAAACAGAAAATCATAATATCGACGATAAGACGATAACTAAATAAAAGTTGCTGCTTACTCTCGTCAGCCAGCGCATAGTCCACTAGATGTCCAAGCATTGGCAAAGTGATCGCATGCACGCCCCCTGCGTGTACGCATGCGTATGTGTTGTTTGTGCACTGGAATTAACAAATATCAACTTTACAAGTGTGTCAATACAATTGAGTTGATTTCATAATTATTAGGCTAGTCGACCGCATGTCAGTGGTAATAAAACCAGTATAAGTTGACCTCTTATTCTATTATCACTACGAACTGGTAGTAGTACGACAAGTATTACTACTGACTTGGCTGTACTATAGCAAATGGCAAAAAAATAAAAAAATACAGTGGAAGTTAAACCTTAACCTTATGTGCGGGCAGTAAAACTACTTTTTAAAAATCACAAAACAGCATGGCCAGCTCAAGGGCTAAGTGAAAGTGATACTATCAATGTGCGGGCTATTGAAAATAGGTCATACAATATTAAAGATGTTAAGGAAAATGAACCTTATGAACAGACATCCAAGTAAATTTTCAAAAATCATATTATATTTTAACTTACTGGGTACAAGTGGACGGGATAGGAATACTGCAGATCATCGTCTGGGTTGAGAACGATGTTCAGTTCCACAGCTTCGACCACGTAGAGGGCGTGACTGTCGCCATCTTCTTTCTCTGATGGCTGAACACAGAAAACGGTATTTAAAGACCTAAATTCATAGGACAGAAACACAATATAATATGTTTATAGAAACAATGTTGCAACATGAGGTTTCCATAAATACGAGGTCTACATGAAGTATAAACAAGTTGCTCGCAGCACTGCAACATTTCACATTGCCAGCAACATGTTTCTCGCAACGTGAAAACATGTTTCTAAAACAATGTTCTGCCACTTTTGTTTCCCTCTGTGTTCAGAGCTTTATTAGTGACCAGTGTACATTAGGTAGCAACAAACAAAGGTACGGTGCCGCAAAGCAGGTAGCTACCTCCACCAGTGAAGGAGTGTCCTCAGCAGGAGCAGGGAGGCACATAGCTAGAAGAACAGATAGTTTCTACTTACATTAGGCAGCAACAGACAATGGTACAGCGCAGCGGAGCAGGTAGCTACCACCACCAGGGGAGGAGTGTCCCCTCCACCTAGAGCGGTGATGGAACACGACTCGGAGCCGTAGTTGTCATCAGCAGGAGGGTACATTGCTAGTGGACCAGATAACTTTTGTGCCAGAGGGCTGAAATGCAGAAATAATTCCATGTTAAATGGGGCGGCAATCCGATAACACGCTCAAATATTGCGCTTGCAACCACGAGACCAGGGGGTAAAATTGAACAACGTAAGTGACAACCATAAGTAGGCTTGAATTTGGCCGCAAGGCCACAACTCGGCTGATGTAAAGTGACGATGCGGCCCAGGGGTGGGGCACGCGCGTCTAGAAGAAACCGATTCACTCGAACCTTGAATAGATTCAGATTATAATGATCAGGGAACAGAGAAGCCGGTAGCGATGTTGAGGTTTTGTGTTGAGAAAACCTCCGTCCTTCGGTTGAGTCGACAATATTTTAAATGAAACGGCGCAAAACTTTTAATCAAGTGAAATATGTATATCAAACAATAAACGAGTTAACAAAATAGCTTACCTCTTACGATCAAGCTCACAATGCATCATATAAACATCCCCGTTCCCCCTCAAGATCAGCAGGGTCTCGGAGTCCGGTATAGGCGTGAAGTCCACCGCAGTGTCCCCCAAACTGTCCAGAATGTTCCTGCCGGCAAGCTGGCCTGAAGGCTTGATGCCGATGGACAGGATCTGCACCAGTTTGGGACCTTTTTTCAAGACTATGTTGTAGAGCCTGAAATGGGAGGGGAGTTTCTATTTATTAAACTGGGACAGAAAGTGTTGGAGTCATATTTACACAAGTGTGTGTGTGAGAGAGAGAGATTAATAGTAGGATGAATAATAACAGCATCGTTAGTATTTTTGCAAAGTACTAACGATGAGTATATTCCTTCCAAGTTTGGCCAGCATCGGTTGCTTTTGAGACCTTAAAACAATGGGCCTAAAGCATAAGTATTTAAATAAGGATAATCTGCAAAATTCAAACAGCAACTGAGACCAAGATCTACAAACGTTACATAAATGTACTTCGGCTAAGCGTTATTGCTGTCACTGTCACACAACTATCAAACTACAATTGCAAGATAGACGACATGTCCGATTCAAACCACGTTTGTAGATCTCGGCTTGAGAATTCTATAGGAAACAGTGATACAATCGGTATGATCTTCCTTCATCGCTGTATTTTACAAATAATCAATTTAACTTGCACAACACACAAAACACTAGTTACACAATGTTGAATGAATTTTCGAAAACACATGAAGTTTAAATAAATAAATGGCATAACCGTGAGTTATCTTACCTGATAGTGTTGTCAGATCCCAGCACCAAGACATGTGATAGTGACCCTGGATGCCAGTGTACCCGCCGCACTTCGCCCTGACAGTACAGGAACCGTTCGTCCAGGGAGTAACTCCTGCAAAGAAGACAATGATGATTGTAGTACACGTGAAGCAGTGAAGTACATATTGATGGCCGAAAAGACATTGAGGTATTTTATGGTGAGATACAAAGACGAAACTATAAGTTAACTGATTTTGCGGGGTCAAAAATAACTTTATATCCATGAATAAGGCCCGGATTCCACGAGCGGAGCGGACAGATTTGAAAGATACAAAAAAAAAAAATAGAAAAGGCGAGAGACACGATGTAGATATCAATTAACGTGATGGGTCGGTTTCCGCACTTATCCTGTCCGCTCCGCTCATCTCCGCTTTGGTGTACTCCGGGCTTTATTAATGGAAAGCTCTTTTTGACTCTGCCAGAATCAGTTAAAGTTCAAACCGAAAAAGACATCATTCGTATATTCATTTGTATATTCCTTTCAGTTCAGATGCCGCGGTTCCGCCGAAACAAATGCAACAAACGTGTTCGGCTTAGACCGATAACTATGATTACTCGCCAAGTTTACGCTTAGTTTTGTCTCCAAAGCTAACCCTTCTTGGCCACGAATGGCGATGATTACATCGATGATCATCATAATTCTCCTGCCTTTATCGCAATTTATATACGGTCAGCGCAGCATGTCTTCTTATTCCATACTTCTCTATTGTTCGTCATCTCAGCAGACTCCGTTACTTAGCGACGATCCAGCTAAGAAATTAGGGTTTATGTGTTGTTGTGGAAATAGCATCCAATTGAAACTGTCTGTATAGCAATAAAGAAATGCCGTAACCCAGTTATCTACCCTGTAAAAACAAAGCCAATAGCATCCCACGAAAAAAACCCGGTAACATCCATTACATCTATGATAAATAAGCTGTAAGACCGCGGTGCCCTCACGTGGGCCTTCTAATAATTTGATTATTCGCCGGCCATTTTGTTTTTTCTCCTCTTTTTTGGCGGGAACGCGGTCTGGATTAATCGTGCGTTTAGAACTCGCCTTCTTGTCGGATTTACTTGTTTAATATTAAAATGGGGTCTGTGATTCGGAACTGTAGGTGAGGCGAAATGAGCCATTTTGTGGGTAGACTTATGTAGTACATTTTTGTGGTCCAGACCATATTAAAAGTTGGTCAGGTTTGATTGAAATTGTAGGTACTGCGCAGTAGGTGTCGATAGTGGAAAAAAACGATAGGAAAGGAAATCGGCAGAGCTATGAATTGCTAACAATTGGGATTTAATTTTTGCAATTAATAGACCTTCTGCTTATAGTGTATCACTCTGTAGATCCAATATGTTCTACTATTACTAGTTGTCTATAGTTTCTTAAAAGTTGAGAAGCTTATGGAGCCTACACACCAAAGTCGCTGTCACGTCGGGTATTTTCGTACGCGTTCAGTCGACAAGTCGTCGGCTTTGGTGATATCGTACCTGGTTGTTAAGCAATAGTGCTTGGACCCTGAAAACCCGCATCAGCGTCTCACATGCCTAATGCAAAGTTACACTAAGCTTCTAAATTATCAAATTAGTTTCTGTTTCTGCTGTTTTCTTTAATACCTTCTAACCGATCATGAAAAATCTGGATGAGGCTGGCACAGGTTCGTGGTGATTGGCACAAGACAAGAGAGGCCTATACCCAGCAGTGCGTTAATTCAGGCTGTGGATGATGACGATGAACCAATCATTAATTCTAAAATTAAATTAGAGTCGATTCGTCTCTTCAGTCTAGAAAACTTCGATCGCATCCAGGTTAATCTAGGCAGTTTATCCTGCACAAAAAACCTAGTACTCGAAATAGCGTTAACGTTCGCAATTACAAGCTTAATCTAAGATTACAAGCGTATCAATAGGCCCCGCCACTGGGGCACAGCACGGCGCATGCTACACGTCCAATTTGACGCTAATCTCGTTTAGGCCGCGTTCGGGATTCAGTTACAGTAGCCCGTCCATTGTGTACGACTTTGTATTCATTGGTGGCTGGCGTTCTAGCGGTATTTTTCATGTTGGTACACAGTTTGGACTGCCTCATTGGACTGGTGGTTGCAAGCGCGACTGCTAAACATGAGGCCCTGGGTTCGATTTCCAGGTCGAGCAGTGTTATTGGGTTTTTTCAATAGGAATTTTTCAGTAGCAGCCAGGGAGTCCACATTTGTGCCCGGGTGCTGGCAATAGGCTCGCTTCCTTTTACATGGAGCTTAAACATAACTGGCGAAATGTTATGTAATGTTCCCACTGCTGGGACTCGGGTTTCTATGAGAGGGAGTGGGTTGTAACGCACCACGTGCACACAGTGCGGGATGGTAGATGTCATAAGTTTTCGCAATTTTTGGCTCTACGACATGTCGGTTTCCTCACAATTATTTTTTTTCACCGTTTTGAGAGCAGTCATTATAAACTCACTCACGCACTCTATCATGAGTTCTAAATTCCCCCCCGTGGTTTAGGGGCAATAACTTATATATGTTGCAGTGGAAAATGGTTTCCACATTTTTTAAACAAAGTCATCGTATAAGGTTGGAATTGGCTTCCTTCCATTATAATGCAACAGCATTTTCCAATACCTGCATGAACCGATACATGCGGTATTGGAAAATGCTATGGTAACATTGTAATTTTGAGCGTGCTTGGGCGAATTTACTACTGAAGCTTTAGCATCACTAAAAATTAAAGTAAATGTGTCCTAAATAAAACAGTTCTGCTTGATACGCATGAACATAGAACGAATACAATAAAAATAGAACCTAAAGAAACCCGACGCTGGTCAGCTACCAAAATATAAATCAAACAATTTTTACATACCAAAGAAAAGGGTAACCATTAGGCGGTCAACTAAAAAAAATACAGTGAAACGTAAAAATTACAAATGGGATGACATTAGAACAAACGGGGTATCCGACCCGTTCCGTAGTGTCTCCGGAACAAAAACCGATAAAAAACGGCGAAAAGGATCCGATCCGGTAAAAAATAAGAATCAGACAAAGCGGCCGGACGGCCGGTAACCTCTATACGTGTCCAGTTTTTTTACGAGCACCCCGCAGCCCTTTTGTCCTTCCGGGAGGCCTTTTTTTAAATAGATCAGGGGATGGCAAGTAAAGACCGCGGCCGACGTCCACCCTGAAATATTATTGTGGATTTTTCTGCTTGGCATTCATAAATATTTCCCAGGGAGAGGCCCACAACCCCCTGCGTCTACCCACTGTAGGGGATTTACTCGAATCGGCGTAGAATTATAAATTCGGTTAATAAAATATGATACGATAAAGCCGCTTTTTTCTCTGGCGGACCTCTATTATATTTTGTTTAATTTAAATATGAATAATTAAATTTAAAAAGGAAATCTCGGGGCTAATGAAATTTTTGTTTTCGAGATAATGAATTGAAAACACCGAGTGTCGCTCGCTCAGAGCTGTGTTATTCTTTTCTCGCTCATTCGGATTCATCCTTCGTAGTCTAAAAACGCCTGGAAAATATAATATTTTTTAAATGTATTAATTATGAATACGAATTATATTTTTTCCATGTTTATCTGACCCTTTATACTATCGTGGGTTCCTACACGAGCGAATTGTATTTTTTAAGGCCTACAGAGTAATTAGAATTAATTATTTTTTTATAACGCGCGCTGGAATTAGGAAATTTCGGTATTTTCAGTGCCTAGTTAAAGTTAGGGCCCGTTATGTGAACAATGAACTACTTTCGTAACGGCCTCATCGCTCGTAATGGCTGTGGAACAGGCAGTCACAACATAATCACACTTTTAATATTCTACACCCATACAAATTGTCGGACACGAGTAAAAAGTATAAAAAGAGAGTGCGGTCGAGACATGGGTCCCCGAAACCTCGAACAACGCCTTTAATCAACACAAACGCACCCGGCGATCAAACGGCCGAGAATTAAAAAAAAAGCATCGATCCAGTCTGCCACAACCACAAGGGATTAAAATCGTAACGAACGTATAAAAATATTCAAATACAATACTAACAAATTGATACAAACACTCATTAGGTGCGGATCGCGGAAGGCGCCCCCCCCTCCCCTCTGTGGGGGTTGCGGCCCGCCGGCCGATCTCTACCGACATTACAATCCACATCCAACGTACAAATATTATCTAAAATTCCTTCTCATTTATAATCCTTTTGTGTCCTCAGCGCGATGTCCTCCGTCAAATCCCCCCACTCCCCACAGGGGTCGGGTGGGGGTATTTTTATATTTTTAATCGCGTTGGGCATTATCCAAATGGACATTGGCGGGTGCGCCGACTGCCGGTGCCGTCTAGATGATAAATTCTCCTTTCGTTCGACACCGGGCGCAATGTTTTGTTTTGTCCCTTCAGTAATGTCTCCTTTATTGGTATCGGAGTGAAAAAAAAGTACCCTCATAGTCATTAATTACAGAAGATTTGTCTGTTGGTGACTGGCGAGTTCTTGGCGACTATTAAAAATACTCCGCCATCTGTGGATTCTCGTTGGCTGATTTTTTCGGCGTCTCCGCAAATGAGGATTGATTGTGGCAATCGTTTGATGCAGATTCATATTGAATGCGATGACGGCTTGGTCCGTGATCGATGGTCTGCCTTTGTGGCCACAATTAGGTTACAATTTTTGTGGAGCTGTATAGAGGGAAGACAAATTGTGTCAGCTCAAATTAGGGAGCCAGATATTTATGATTTTCGCATAAACAGTATATCGATCTTCTTAAGGAAAAAATAAGATTCTGACGTCTGCAAAACTTTTGAGGAGTTTTTTCTATAAGCTAGTGAGGATAGCGATAGAATCTAATTTTGTTACGAGAAACGGTTTCCAATATAAAATGCCACTACATAATTCTATATGGAACCCCTACATTTAATCAATGCTCAAACGCTAACAAATGATCAGCAAAAATTCGCCGAAAAACCAGCCAGCTACGGAATCGTGAACATACATAAATTTAGGTGCCGTACAACCAGCTCCCACGACGGCCGGGTCCGAAGTTTCACACCATTAATTCTTGCGCGCAGTCCACTGCACTTTTTCCACCGTTCCTCAAAAACTCCGACCAAAAAAAAAGAATCGCTTTTCTATATGCAAAACAGGGTACTGTGCTCAAACCACCGTTATAATACGGATCATCTATACAATATCAATTTCGTCTAATATATTGGGGTATTTTATGTTTTATTGGAGCCAGGATTTTGGTCCCATTAAACTTTTTTTCGAATTTTATGTCACGGAAGATATTGTTCTTCTTGTTTGGGCTTTTAAAATGGGGTGGGCTGTGGGCTTGTGTAATGTATTGTTTTTTGAGTTATGTTGTAAGTTATAGGAAAGTAAGCCGAGTGGTTTTGTTTGAAGTGGTATTTTGAATATTTGGAGCTCAATTTTGGAAATCATTAATTTCAGTTTTCGATTTACCATTACCTATATGGAATTCTGGATACTTAGTGGGGAGTTAAATACCTATCAGATAGGCAGATCCTGAAGATTTTGTACTGTTTGACCAATCACTCTTACGTTATAGGAAACCGCTGGATACAGGCTGCTCGCAATTAGTGGCAACACACTTAATCAATTTAATTTGACCTTATTTCTTTTGGCTAGTATTATTAAACAAATTACTTCTATAAACGTAATTAGATCTAAATTACCCGGTGCAAACGAGGTAATGGTAAGCCCATCGCTGAATAATATAGTCTATGTTAATCATGACGGCGGGCTCCTGAAATAATTGACGCAAATCGTGTTCATTATCAAAAGTGATTGTGGAGTTGCTTGTCGGTTCTTCTGGTTTTGACAAAAACCGTGGGAATGTGCGTTAAAGTTTACTTTAAAGAGGATTTGCATGATTTTTTTTTCAGAAGTCTTGATTAAGTCAAAACGTCGCGGCAGACCTCGTAGAAGACGGCGAATCAAGTTGGACAAAACCAACGGCCTGGGATCCACACTAGCCGTGTTTAGAAAGAACTGAGGTGCTATGGGGGGAGGCCTTTGCCCAGCAGGCTAACAGTAACTAACTTAAAAAGACTGCAGGTTTTGTATTTACAAATGAAAAGCCTGCATTTAAAATCTTCATGCTTCCTTCTTGTATAATACTAAGCTCGTCACTGGCAATAAAACGGTCAAAGAATCTGCATCTAAACCAGGCCACAAAATATCGCAAGTCAACCTTATCCCAATCACTCGATAAACCCTGTTTATCTGTTAAAACAAACAGTTGATATGGAACACAGCGTACGTTTCCCAAACGTTAGCAAAAGCGTTTCGGTGAGTGTGTCGTTTTCGCGCGTTTGGCAGAAAAACGCCACGTCAAGTGTCGAACCGACGTGTGACGTAAAGTATTGGCTGCAAAAATGTTGGAGTTCACGGTCTTGATACTTGATAATTTAAATAAGTGTTATATTATTCAAACATTTTTTTCCGATAATTGTAAACTTACGTCGTTTTGTTGAAGTTTTTGGCTTTTTTATTTGTTTCGCATTTCTGTTTTTCGTTTTAGATTTTTAATTTGGTGATTTCGACGGTACCTAAATGCGATTTGCTACAGTTACGGTATTGTGGCTTAGCTTTAGTCTGTTTCTGTTTGTATCTTCCTTTCTAGAAGTTGGTGAACTTGCAAAATGTTATCTATTTACTCACAGGCTTGTGAACTCTGTCTGAAGTTGTACGGACGTACCGCACACTTTTAAGCCCTATTTCAATACGCCCCGCATAAATTTAATGACTAATAAAAACACGCTGTTGGATTTTCAACTCTTTTAGAAAATCCAAGTGTGCTTTATTTAGCAAATATTTTTAAGTGAAAACGGCTGGCTTATCCTAAATGTCATCTGTGCTACATGCTATCACTTCCTTGCTACCACTTGTCAGATCCAGGACAAACCACCATTAACTTTAAAAGAACCGTGCAAAGAAACAGCATCAACAACACTTCGTCGCACTACATTATTATCGTGGCGAAACAACGATCACTTCGTCCCAGGCCAACGCTTCGCAATTTTTATTCAAACTCCTTTTTTTGGTCACAAACCTCCTTTTTGCCCGCAACCGCGTCCGCGGTCGAAACTGTTTAATGATTTGAAAAACGTGTTCTATCAGCCTTTATTCGGAAACAACCGAAAAAAGGCGACAACAAAGGGTTCAGAGTGCAAATATAGACTCATCGGTAACCATTCTTCTTTCCCCGAACCCACATAACACACCAATTTCACCTTTATTCCCTTGACTTAAGAAGTACGTTAGAATTTTTGGGACGCAGATTTTTTTTTGTTGAAGTGTACGCACAGATCTCATCGGCAATTTATTATATTTTGTCCGTTGGTGAATTTACGATTATTTGAACGGCCGGTGGTCTGTGCGATTGGCTGTTTCTAACACCGATAATACGTGGATATATCGAGGAATGGTTGAACAAAAGGTTTTGTGTGTTATGGTAATGAAGCTCGATGAATTTTATTGAAAGGCAAATATAATAAATATTGATTGTACAGGCAGCGTTTTATGGACTAAACAATCGATCAACATTACATTGAAAAATCAGTGTAAGCTGGAACCATATTTTTTATTTCGCCTTTTACTAAATAGGATTTTTGGATAGATACGAAAATTATAAAAACTATAACACTCTTTGTAATCAATGAAATTAGATTGGGATAATTTAATTGGGATTTAAGAAAACAGATAGAAGAGAAAGAGAGATGTAAAAAATAAATCACAAACTTTTTCTTAAACCCAACATTTTTTTACACATGCATAGTTTGTTGTTCCTACAAATCCGATCAACATTACCAGTAGTTAACGCTGAAACACACCACATAACATCACGCCTGCAGTAATCCCTGTAGGGTTGGGCAGAGGTGTATCTAATAGTACACCTCCATTTCGCCAGTTATGTTTTAAGTCCCATGTAGTCATCAACCAGGCACGAATCCGGACTCCGTGGCTGCTACTGAGAAATTGACGATGGAAAAACCCAATAGCATTTTGCCCGTCCCGGGAATCAAACCCAGGAGCTCATGCTCAGTGGTCGTCCTTGCAACCACTCGATCATCGAGGCAGTAATACTGAAACTTCACTTTTTGAAACTTAGACACATAGCGAGCATATCAAGTAGTTTGTAGTTTTCCGAACCATTCGATAATAGGAATTATTTATTATGGGCACTTCGCTTGTGTAATTAAAACGTGTATATAACACGTCTTAATTACACAAATAAAAATAAAATATTTTACCCAATACGGCAGAGGTCAATATAACTTCGTCCGTAAAATTTACGATATATTTACATATGTGATAAAAAATCGTGTTCTACACGGGGTCGTCGGTTCAATTCCCGTGCTCGCTTTAATTAAACAAACCGAATATAATATACGGTGGCAATTTTATACGTGTGCGGTGGCCTAACGACACTTTATAGATGAGTTGTGAACACATACCATTTGTCGGCACATATTAATTTATTATTGTTCAAAATATGTGACGGGAGTACGGGATATTTATGGTTTATAATAAATTTCGACATGCTGGCTTTTTGTAATGGAAATTGACGGGAGAAGAGGTAGGAATATTTTTTTCACCACATTTAATTTTCGTTTCTTCATGCAGTTATCACCATTAATTAACAAAGAAAAGAAAGAGACATAGAGAAACAGAAAATCGACTAAAAATTGTAAAAAAATAACTCCCCTATAACAAAAATATTTCACCTTGGAAGTTATGATTTCTGAAGGATCAAGACTTCTTACACCACCTACAAAGTTAGAAACAAAAACCAACACCAATATTTTCAAGTTTTCACAGACACTAGGTTCGCGTGATTCCCCATCGAGTTTCCAAAGTAACACCAACTAATGAATAGGGGAGTTTGAATAGAAAAATAGAATGATTAATTTATTCTATTTTTGCGCGTGATGGTTAATATGCATGCGTTGTTCGGGCGAGTCTCTGGGGCTTAAAACATGCTTTCTATTATTTATAACGTATTTAATGCTAGGGATCATTGTATGTGAGCTATTTTTATCAATTATGCATGAGGACTGGACCATTTAAATGTGGCGTGTTGTTATCTAAATGTAACGATCGATTTTGTTACGATTTTTTTTCGCGAGTTAATGGGCTTCTTTTGAGTTAGCTCAACTTTTACCAACAAAAAAATTTATACATATTTTAAAAACTAGATGAAGTTGGTGTTTTCTATCCGACTATTCTAGAGAAGATACATCTAAACAAACTCCGAGTAGTCAAATGTTTTTTCTCACTTCTGAAAACACCAAGTAATACTGATATGGCTTGATATGATCGTTTACTAAAAAAATAACCGACTTCCAAAAATAACACAAAAAACAGGAAAATAGCTTTACTTTCGGAAGTCGGTGACTATTGTTTGTTTCATTGACTTTTTTGGCACCGACTTCCGAAAGCAAAGCTATTTTCCACTTTTTTTTGTGTTATTTCTCAACAAAAAGTTTTTATTTTACCCTTTTTAGTTATCCTATCACACACAAATCCTTGTCAAGTATCAATTTTGCAATTTCTTTTACTTGGATGACATTTTTTCCAAATATTTTGATTTAAAAACCCAACGACCGAACTGATTTTGATGAAATTTCTATGGGGCCATTCGGGAAGTACATCCTTTTAGATAAAATAAGAGTTTTTCAAATCGGTTCATAAATGACGAAAATATGAGGTAAGAAACGAAAAAAAATACAACCGAATTGAGAACCTCCTCCTTTTTTTGAAGTCTGTTAAAAAGAGATGATAATTAGCTACTTCCGAAATTGCCACACAATCATGTTAAATGTAGCTGTAAGAAATAAAATCTTTGTCTGTAAGGGATTCGATAACGAAGCGTTCTCCAGTATTTGCTTAAGTTTTGGGCAAAGAACTGTTTCTGTCTTCGTTGACACTTACGTCATGTAGTACCGAGGTCCCAAAGCGACATGTTTAATTTCTTCCCAAAAGCTTCATCTCTTCAGAGTATTAGAAAATGCAGGTGCACGATGTAAAATATTCCACGTCGGACAGGCTTGAGTTGTCCTGTCAGGTACCTGAGAATGTTTGTCAAGCTTGAAGTAAGGTTGTCATGCCAACGCCACGCTGACGGATGAGAAGCCTTTCTAAAGGACTGCTGAAGGAACAACATCACCGAGGACAACAGAGGTGTTAAAAGATTTGTGGTTTTGGGGAAAGAGGAGGTTATGTATTAAGTATGTATTCCATCAGATTTTTTTTTTTCACATATTACTGGGCCGATTTACGTGTTTTTTTTTTAACGTTGGATAACTATAGTAAGCGCCAGATAAACGTGGAATAAAACGTATTATAACGTGGAATAAAACTAAAAATAATTTCTCTGCGTGTAGGTACGCGTACAATAAATTATGAATCGTTTTTTATTAATAAAAAAAGGAAAGGATCACGATAGATGTCGATTCAGGACAGCTTTATGTCATTATTATTGTTTTCGGAATTAAGTATGTCAAAAGATGTATGTGGGTCAATGACCGTTATTCCACGTTTATCTGGCGCTTACTATAGAGGAAGCCCGCGCTATGGTCCCGTATAGCTTGAGTAGTTTATGAGTTAGCTTTTTACTACATATTTTTTCTTCTTGGCCTATGTTGACGACATGTTGGTTCCTTGATAACTTCTAGCTACAACTAAAAAGATTAAAATAAAAAAAAATTCTTGCAAAAAAAGTCGGTGGCAGAAAAGTCAATGAAACAAACAAAGTCACCGACTTCAAAAATAAAGTTATTTGAAACTGTTTTTAGTGATTTTTTGGAAGTCGGTTTTTTTTTGCAAGAAAGATTTTTAATTGTGTTTCGTAAAGGTTATGAGAAACTGATTCGTTATTACCTTCTATCTCTCTCAAGTCATCAAGTTAATGGCGTAGTGACTTTTATCAACAGAACGTTATTACAGTCAAAAGAAACGATGGACGGACTGTGTGAAGGATGATATGGCTAGAAAGGAGGTGACTGCTGAGATGACGAGTTATAGAGAAGTATGGAAGAAGAAGACATGCTGCGCCGACCCCAAAAATTGGGATAAGGGCTGGAGAATGACGATGATGAACAATACAGTCGAAGTGTTGGGTAAACGGATTCTACAGAGTTCCCATTGAAATAGGGTTTTGTACGAAGGAGCAGATCAATCCGATCATTTAGCAGAGACGGGATATGTAACAATCTCTGTCTAAATTACTTACAGTAGGTACTACCGAGTACACTGACGGTAAACCATTTTTCATCCTTATGCTCAGAGTAATAAGGTTGAAAAATGGTCGTTCGTTAGTGAGGGCGGTGGTACCTGGACTTTATTATGACACTTCTAGTCAAAGAACGAGTTTGTCACCAGAAAATTCACAACGAATCCAAACCTTCTCTTTCTTTATCGTGTGGTTAATTCCTAACCTGGTGTCAGAGTTTTTATGCCGCCCATGGGCCTCTGACTTGGCTTTTACATGCCGTCGAGAAATATCTCTCAAGCATGCTGGCTTCCCCACGATGTTTTCCTTCACCGAAGCAAGTGATAAATATAGGTACAATACGCACATAATTCCGAAATATCAGGCGTGTCTTGGGTTCGAACTCGAGACCTATGACTTGGCAGTCCAACGGTCGCACCACTTGACTATCACTGCTCATCCAAACCTTTATTCCACAACTCGGTGTGGCAATTAATGCAAGCGTAGGTACCGACATAACAGTAAATTCCTTAGAACCTTTAATTTTCTTTATCGTCGTGTTTCTTTGCATGAAGACCCATCAATACACGAACAGGTAAACAGTACCAAGTCCATCCACCGGCACCGGTAATCAACGCACCGAACGAAATGATCACAATAAAATATTTGGGGTGAAAATGGCTTTCACCATCCGAACCCCGACTTTTCACCTTACGCCGGAAACAACAAACATTTTTCGCGAGGAACGCCATCGATGTTGGAAATATGGATGGGGTAGCGCTTGATTTATTTTGTTGTGAAGTGATCACACCTGATGAAAAAGTAAAAAAACGCCTATTACAACTAACTAAATAATACGTAGAATTTGCTTTATAATGATTAATTAATAGTTTTTGTGTTTTTCCATTAAGAATTTCTCAGTAGCAGCCACAAAGCCTGGATTTGTGCCCGGTTGACGGCAATAGGTACACCTCTGCCTGACCCTTCGCGGATTACGGCGTGATGTTATGTTATGTTATGTAATTTGCTTACTGAAATAATACCACCGGGCACAAAGCTATGCTCCGGGTTGTTACTGAGAAATTCCAGACGGAAAAACTCAATAATACTTTTCCTGAACTCAAAATCAAAAGTAAATTATTCAAATTAGGCTGATAATCAGCACTTTTCGAACGTCGAGTTTACAAGAGACAGTCCCCCAAAACGTGTCCCCACTTCCTAGTGTTTTAGCTGGGAAGAAGAAGTGGCGGAACAAACTCCCCAGCAACTGGGAATCCGACCCAAGATCCTCATTAACAGCAGTAGCACTTACGACCACTGGCCGATCGAGGCAGTCAACCACATACTTATGATAAATACTACGCTCTTATATGTCTTGATTCCAGTTAGTCGAATCCTAAGAATAAAAAAGCACGAAGAGAATGTTCTATGTGAACATTGATGGGATTCCTAAAAATAAATAAGATCCCCCAAAGCCTTTTCCAGTTTACTTATATCTGTGTAAACCTTTTAATAATTAAATGTATAGCGATGTGGGAGTCCGGTGTTTCACGTAAATCGTCGATCCGGGATAATACTGATCAATATTAACGATCGCCGAACACTTCGTGCGTTTCCGCCGCCGCGGTTCGGCCGCGTTCGCAAATTGAATTAGTTATGCCCTCTGATTGGCCCCGTGTTTTATTCGTCACTGATTGCGTGTACGTTGATGACGTAATAAGTTCGTTCGTTGTTTGAAATTGGGTGTTGATTGGTAAAGATCGGTTGTGTATATGTGGGGATTCAGTATGTTTGGAAATTCGCTATAATCAAATGAGTAAGGGTGGTAAGGTGTAATCAATTTGAATAAAATTATTTACAATTTGAATGGTCTTGCTAGGTCACGAAATCCAATGAACAACGTTTTTTTTTGACTAACCTAGTTTATGTTGGTCATTGTAACTTCAGACTTCAAATCGATAGTAATTATGAAGAACAGATGTTCAAAATGTTGTTTTTTGTTACATGCTAAACCACCACAAGCAATTACTATTTTTTCATACGAAAAAATAATCGCAGTCTGTCAGAGTTTGACTGGCTCATTTTTTTTATAAGCAAATGAGTAGATCAATGAAGTCGTCAAAATCTGCTTTCTGCGAAATATAATAAGTTTACTGTGTACTGTGTGTGTGTGTTGTGTGTGTGTGTGTGTTAGTTGTTGTGTGGTGGAACTTCGTGGAGCACTTCCGACGTATGGACCCTAAACTGGAGCGGACTGGGGCTGCCTTCAGGCGGCTCCTGCCCAATCTGGGGGGCCGAACGCCTCCTGCCGGAGGCTCTATGCGGGGGTCGTGCGGTCCATGGCCCTTTACGGTGCCCCGGTGTGGGCGCGTTCCTTGAGGCGGCGAGCCGCCCATTATCTGAACGCGCCCCAAAAGGTGATAGCCGTAAGGATGGTCCGTGGGTTCCGCACGATCTCGGGCGAGGCTGCGAGCCTCCTAGCCGGATTGCCACCATGGGATCTGAAGGCGATAGTCCTCGCGCGCCTACATGAATGGCGCGCGGTGGTTCTTCGCCGGGGGGTTACTCCGCTGCCGCGGCTAATTGCCGCTCAGCGGACAAACCTCCGGGCCGATCTCATGGTGACATGGAGAGAGCGACTGTCGCAACCCCGTGCAGGGCACGCCACGATAGTGGCGATAAGTCCCCTCTTTGAGGAGTGGCTTGAGAGGCGCCACGGCGTCCTCACCTTCCGCCTGACGCAGGTCCTCACCGGACACGGTTGTTTCGGGAGGTTCCTGCACCGAATCAGGCGGGAGGAGACGCCCGGGTGTTTCCACTGCGAGGATCGACCGGAGGACACGGTGGAGCATACGGTGGAGGTCTGCCCCGCTTGGGCGGAGCAACGCCGTGTCCTCATAGCGGCGATCGGCGGCGGCGACCTCTCGCGTCCGGCCCTGGTTCGAGCCATGGTCCGGAGCGAGACGGAATGGGAAGCCGTCACCTCCTTTTGCGAAGCAGTCATGCTAGCAAAGGAGGAGGCGGAACGTGAGAGAGAGCGTTCCTCCTCACGTCCCAGCCGCGTCACCGGGCCAGCCGGGCCACGTGGTGGCCCCCGGCCACCGTAGACGCGGGCCTGTGGACGGTGAGCTAAGGGCTAGCTCGCCGTCCCTCCGTCTTAGGACGACAGGCCGTGTCGACGGCGCGTTCGTGTTCCACGCGCGCCTCAAAGAGATGTCAGCATAGGGAAGGGGCCCGCAAGGGCCGATGCCTGCCGGGTGCTGCGGGTTGTTCGAAAGAGATACCGCGGCCCCGGAACACAAAGGGCGATGAAGGAACATGGGTGGGTTTTAGTCAGTAAAAGTCTGACACACCCTCCCGCTCAGCCCAGAGCGGGAGAAGTCATTTGATGATTTCCCATCCGAAAAAAAAAAAAGGTGTTGTTGTGTACATGTTAGATTAGGTGAGACAGGAGATACACAACTCTTTACACATGTCCATCTATAAAGCGAACAAAGATTACTACATAAATGCCTCCAAAGCCCAAATTCGCTTACACAGACCCGCCCACCCAAGACCGTATTAACTAGAAACGCGAAAAACCTCGCATACGATTATAATACTAGAGGGGGTCAACTATCTGCCTTTTGAATTCACCCTAAATCGCGTTCATACGAACGGAGAGCTTAAAACTAATACATCTGGGTGGCGTGTGACTGGAGTGGTGGGGGGGAGGTCTGAGGGTGGCATGTAGAGGGGGGACGTCGGTGTTAATTATTCACATTTTAATTTACGAAGCCTGGTACTGGCCAGTCGCAACGCGGAAAAATGTCTTGCGATCATTCGACAGTTGACTGGAGTATGTGGAGTTGCGAGAGTGATGTTATGAAAGATTTTTGGATGGTGATTAGTGTTTTAGATGTTAATGATGGTAGTGATTGTAGGAATGAGGAAGAAGTTGATAGTATGGCAGATGCAGGTCTCATTCAGAACATAATGTTAATCGAATGGGTGTAAAGATATTCGATCTTTTATTGTAACTTAGCAGCGAAGCAGCTTGTGACACCAATAGATCTTATACTTATAGTTTAAAGATAACCTAAGTCGTATTTTTTTGGTCAATTTGCAAAGAGCAAAATCAACTATAAGCCGAATGTTAACAAGTCCAAAAAGATAACAATTTACCAGAAGATACTATTATCTGTTTAAGATAAAAAAACCTACAGATCACTTGCTTCGGTGAAGGAAAATATCCCGAGGAAACCAAATATGCCTGAGAGATATTTCTCGACGGCATGTAAGGCCAAGTCCATACCCATGGGCGGCATAAAAACTCTGACACCAGGTTAGGCACTCATCATCATCTGCCTAGCCTTTTCCCAACTATGTTGGGGTCAGCTTCCAGTCTAACCGGATGCAGCTGAATACCAGTATTTTACATGGAGCGACTGCCTATCTGACCTACACAACCCAGTTAGTACTGGGTAATAGGATACCCCTTGGTCATACTGGTTGTCAGACTTTCGGGTCACTGACTACGTGTAACGACTGTCATAGATCTACAGTTGACAGCCGGGACCAACGGTTTAACGTGCTTAAACACACCACCACACCACCCTCACCAGGTTACCACCACCAGGGTACCAGGGTACATCAGGATAGGCACTAACCACACGAAAAAAAAGAACGACAATTTGTATTATACCTGCAAACGTAAAATCATTTATCAAAAAATATTTCGCGAAGGCGCGGGCATACTCCAGCGTCCTCAGGTACATAATTCAAGCCAACATTCAAACGCTACGCTCAACCCCAAACGTATTAGACATCACTTTCATGACACATGCTATGAATAAACGAAACAAAAGCAGGCCCCACCTATGAATATACCCATCCCTCTCTATCAGTATGGAAGAGACAAGGACGAAGATAGTGCTCCTATCCGATACCGATGAGAAAAACGATCAGAATACGGACCCACGATTGCTATCTAAATAATTCAAGCGCGTATTCAGTCTCTGTAGCACTTTGCAAAATTCTACACTCCATTTTTAGAAGCGTCCATAACCTGTATTTCTACCCCTATAAGGGTTATATTCAAATGTGTCACAGTTTAGAAGTGTTGGCGAAAATGCGGTGCAAACGTATGGAGTTTTTACAGGCTCTTATACGAAAATGTCGAACCGAATCGGTGTTCTCATAAGCAAAATGTATGGGACAGAAATTTAAATTCGTGTGTGCAAGATAGGTTCAGAAAATTGGATGGTTAATTAGTTTGCTGTTTTGTTGCGAAAGTAATTTGAGCGAAATGCTTTATGCTTCAATAACTTCGGAACACATCTGTAGACATTTTTTAAAAGAAATGTGTCAAAGGGAAGTTAATGTTTGGTCTTAAGATACATTGAGAGTCTTTGGCTTAATATTTATTCCTGTTGGTGGTAGTTGATGGGTACTGGTATTCAGCTGCATTCGGTTAGACTGGAAGCCGACCCCAACATAGTTGTGGTTGATGGGATCTGTCAGTCCGCGATAATTCCAGGGAATTACCGTACTCTTATGGCAGATTAAAATTTTGACAATAACGAAATACAAGGTAATTTAAATTTATGCACTGCAGAACTCACACAGAACAGTCAATACTGAATCATATGCGATGCAAGTATACAACTTCCAACTGATATCTGGACTAGCCCTGCAAATGACAATACCAAGACCCCAAGAGACACATACATCTCTCACCCAACATATCACCCTGGTACTTCTGCTTCAACTATATCATCCCCTTTTACATTAACCCAGCGAGCACTCTCAAAAACAATGAATATGAATCGTAAAAACTGAATGACAAGATGCGGGTAGATAAGGAGCTCTAATAACGCGTCAGTGTCGATCACTGTACGAGATGAGGCCGATTTGTAATGTAGATGTGTACTGTACCATCCCTTTTATGATAGCTCTCTCCGAATTTATTACACACCTCAATGGAGTTATGAATATGGGTTTTTATTAGGTTTCTGTCTGATGTATTTTAATTGGGTGTTTTGATTTGGATGACTGTCTTATCTGGTATTATGTAAGTACTCTTGTACTTACTGCTTCTTGTTAGTGTGTCGATGGATCAATCTAAATAAAATCAGCTCAGAATTTGGCGCCGAGTTTAGGCACATTGCATATAGTGTCCATCAGTTCCTGTTATGGCTCATCACATTACTGTTGTAGTGAATATTAATTTACAAGCCTTCGAAGGTCGTTATATGAGCAAATGGGAAGTTATGTATGATGCTAACCGTTTACCAAAATGATTTATGATTGCACTATGGTCGTTTTGCGCGTCGAAACATCCCTTTGACTCTTTTGGGACACCACAAGCCTTCTCTCATCTTAAGATCACCTGATCATCATCGCTTTCTATAATACAAAAGCTGCCGAGATAGACGCAACTTTAAATTTTCGCCCCACAATGTTCACAAAACCGTCAGGAGCTCAAAATAACAACTAAGAAAACACATCTCCCATGATCGGTGCAGCAAAACATCGCCAGGTATCGAGCGGGTTCATTAAAAGGGCAGCGAGGGTGGGCCTTATCCAATATTTATTAACTTATTTCAAAGAAAATCGTATAATTAACACCATAGCTTCGCCCCCGGAGCCAACACCCCACGCGAGAACCTTCGACGGTGAGCGATAGAGTTGGTAATGCAGATGCGACATGACAATGGAGATAGTATTAAAAAGCGTGGATTTTATAATTTCTATGAAGTCTATTTAACACCTTGTCGTTCTTTGTTTTTTTTCCGATAGCTGTAGCTTGGGAACTTTCAAGTCTTGGATGAAAAGGATAGTTGAGTTAATTTTTGGCAGGCGATTGTCGTCGACGACACTCGCATAATCGTGACAGTGTCATATACAACAGATTTTTCCCATTTTATATTTTACTAAAATAACGAGTGCAAATCTCTATCATACCCATTTCACAACGTCTTTCTTATAACAGTCGACTTTCATTCAACACAAAACTGATGTCTGGGTTGTTCAAATAATTTATAAGATTTTGAAGAAAATTGCCAAAACGAAGGTCTTCAATGTAAACTCCAAACATGCAGTTATTTTCCTGTAATTTATGGCCGCACCAATAAGAGAGCTTGCAATGCCGGTTTATTTCTTCAAAAAAAAAAACCAAACAAAGCAGAAAAAATAAAAACTTACTCTCTACCAAAATACCACATCTTCGCCAATCAACTTTCATCCGTACTCAGTAGGCACAAAACGTTGTCTGTAAGTTATTTGCCAATTACCCGTCTGTCGGTTCTCCTTTCATCACTCTTAGTTCTCAATTAGTATTCAGTCGCACTCCTTACATGTTCCAAACTTAATGAGAATATGTGTTGGAGTCGTATTTTTGAAATTCAGACCCTTTGAAACAACATGGCCATCGCAAAAATATGTTAATGTCACCTGTGAAGCGGCTATGCGAGCAAAATTGATTAAGTCTCCACGTTAAGTAATGTATTTTTGATGTTAAGTGTGGATTATGATTGCTTTTGGCTTTCTAAATATTGTAGGTGTTGTAGGAAAAGGTGTGATATCGCGTTAAAAATACGGAATTTGATTATGTTATTTGAAGAACGTCGAAGAACAAAGAACGGGATAAAGAAATAAATGGAACATTTGAAGGAAATCTACACATAACATTATGTCAAAAAAGTCATAAGTCTACAGTTATGGCATTTAATCATTTTGTATATTGGACAGAGAAAGAGCGAAAGAAGAGTTGGTTAGTTATTGATTGCTACTGGAGACTTATAACAGCAGCTATGAAGAAGATAAACATCAAATACAAAATTTCACTTACGAATCTTAACACTTAACCTAACCTGAGGTAGGAAGGTAGAGAATACACAAGGTATTATTATAATTTGTAGATTAAAAAACATGAATTTGATTTGTTACTTTTGTACTGTGTTTCATTTTTTGTTTTAAGTGTGTTTGACCAACCTCGAGGTCAAGCGTAAACTTTTTAAAAGAGATATCATTTGTTTCGCGAATTGACATGCGGGAATCGACTTAGAGGCAATGATTCTGAGTACCACCTTTGTACGGTTATTTTTAATTGTGTATAAAGTTTTAATAAATAAATCTAGATGAAGCACAACTCACACATAATCTTGAAACAAAAACGAACACTCCACAAGTTAGAGGGTGCAAGCAAGCTATCGATGCACCCCATTGCCCCCGCTTTGATCTCGCCGCCGCCGATCGGCTAACTGGATTATTTAACGAGTTCTCACCCAATTCCGTTAATTGGTCGGTAATCCGGTAGCTAAATGACAGGTACAGGGCTTACGCCAAGCTTTGTACAATACTGAGTTTGATTAGTGTTCGTGTAAGGTTGATTGTGTTATGTTAAGTTTTTGGTGGGAGTTTTGGTAAATTGATCTTTATGGGAATAGTTTGTGGCTGAAAGTTCATCTATTTGCACTAATGTCTTGTTTTTTTCTTAAGTTAACGGTTTCCGTCAGATTGCTTGTTTTCTTTGAAGACTATTTGTGTTTTACTATGTCCATCGGATTATCATTTCATAATTTTAGGAGTTATAAGTTTCATACTTTGATTGTGCCGATGAAACTGATATTATAACGTATTTATCATCATAAAATTGTATGATTCTTCTAGTAACGCTGTACAGATGACTGAATATCAGTTGAAAAAACTAGCATAAGATCTCAAGGTCAAAATGTAAACACAGATGTACGGTTGACTGCACCTGTGTTTAATCCATAACAACCATGACTAAATACAACTAAAAAGTAAACTTGAAGTGCTCCACTAAGCAAGAACAAATAGAAGCGGTTACCACTTCCATCCATTCCACAGCAACTAGCACCGATTCTCAAACAAAACCTCTTTTTAATTCATCACTGGCTAAGCTAAGGGCGGCCACAGATCTCGGAGCTTACGTCGTACGAAGGCAAGGCAAACCACGCATGCATACGATTGTCGCAAAAGGTTATTTCTGCAAGGCAGTGGTTTGTGGCCACGGCTGCACTGACGTTTGGACTGACGCCTGTGGCTTGCTCCGTGCTTCTTACGGGCTTTACGGCTTTCCCGTGACAATGCGTAGGTGCGAGAGAAATATTTGAGTGGTCAATTTTCATGTAGTTCGTATTTTCGTGCGGACATTCTCGAGGGTTTTGTGGTGTTTGGGGACGACTTTGTGCATATTTCGTTTTGGACTTTGCTGCTGTAGCATTTCTTAAGGTGTCACCGGGTTAGGTTTGACAAGTTTTTCGTATCAATTTTTAATTTAAAAACCGGGTGAAATTAACCTAAAGAAATAAGCGGTACGTGAGTTTAGTCCAAGGCGTGATATGTGGTATTTTTTTAAAAACCACTGTAAAATTCTTCTGGCTCTTAAGAATTCAGTTCAACAAATGTTCGGATGTGTAGTAAATGTGTAGATTGAATGAACACTTCTTCTTTATAGTGTGGTTAGTGACTAACCTGGTGTCAGAGGGCTGAGAGGAGGGATGGGCCTCTGATTCGGCTTTATATGCTGTCGAGAAATATCTCTCAGACATGCTGGTTTCCTCACGATGTTTTCCTTCACCGAAGCAAGTGATATTATACATAAATGAACATTGAATGTTAGAAACAATATTAGTTAGTAATATATAGTCTTAGTCGAAGTTTCACATCTAGAGAAAATAAAACTCGAGCCCAACTTTCTTTGCATTACCAAGAAACTTAAAACATCATCAAAACGAGCTCCATCCATTGTGCTAACAGTTCAACTAAGAGTTCCTTACCGATATATTCCAAATGTAAGTTAGAAGCTAGTCCGTAGCGAAATAACACTAAATCTAGACCAAGTTCGAGCGTGTTGGCTGTATATTTTAGAACTTTCTTTGTGTAGAAATGGTTCTAGCATTAGATGCTTGTAAGAGAGGATTTGGACTGAAGAATTGTATCAGCCCACATTAGGTGACGGGAACAGCGTAGTAACTCTTTTGGGTGGCCTAATTCGGAAATAATTGCAGTTGATAATAAAGAGTAGCGCCGTGTTTGTTTAACTAGAGACGGACAGAAAAACAGCGTTATAACGAACCTTTCTGACTAGTGCCATTTACGGCATTTTGTGGTACTCTAGCCAAGAGTTGTGTTAAAAGTTAAAATATAATTTAAAAACTTAACGATAACTGCACTGTTCATCATCTTACAAATAGAAGAGTTTTCCAATGTCCTTATAAACACGAACACTGTCCACAGTCCGCACTCATCAGTATACATGTGTTAATTAAAATTAATTCACACACATGTCTGAGCGTTAAATTATTCACAATTATAATTGTAATAATCAGGAGTCAGAGCTAAGACCGTCCGAACCAAAAAGCCGGGGCTGGCCGTATTAATATTATCACATATCCGGGCGGTGGAAGCTCACTGGAAGAATTTTTAATGCTATGCTTTAATTATTTTGCCGTTGGCCCGGATGGGCGCCAGTCTAAGTTCCATCCACATTAGAGTATTCATTTTTGCTACGGCCGCGCCTACGTTCTGCATTATTAAGGTGCTTGCCGAAAACTGAAAATTGCTGAGATCACCGGGTGCCAGACGGTGTGTATTTATGAGTGCGTAAATTTTCTAGAGGTATTCTGTAACCGTTTGTACATTATGAAGGGGGCTAATTAACCGGCCGAGTTCGGGTGCTGTTAATAATGGAGGAGGTGCTACGGAGTTCTAATGTTAGATGGTGTGGGTAAAAATCTAGGTCTGTATTATTTGAATATGGTGTTAATTATTGACACTCTCCATTCGATTATATCGATGTGTGTCGCTCTCGTCTTCGGCTTGGATGTTTTGAGCAGAGTTAAATGGGCAAATTTATTGACTACTACATACGTCTGATATCTTCGATCATTTTAAAGCAAAATTATTGCGTAAGGAAAAATAAAGTTTCCTTGCATTTGTAGTACGCATCAGCTCTAAATACCGCAACAAAATTCGCAATATAAACACAGCCGAAAAAAATGTTAATTAAAATTAAATCTTACCTAGTGAAGCCGCATCACAAAGAAACAGACGAAACAAAAATGTAATATGATTAGAAACAAATTACACACGCGGCCACGATAAGTCCGGCTCACGGGGGCTAACCAACCGTGGCCCACGTTGGGCGCCACTCTGCCTTTGTCCGGTCACTTTCTTTGTATATTGTACCATTTCATGCAAAATTTAATTTCGTTTTCAAGACTCGTGCGGAATGATATTACGGTCGGCGGACGCCACCGCCGTTTGTAATTTCCCTCCTCAAGTGTGTGTGGACATCGTGCCTTTTTCATCGCATTCCGTTTCGGTGGGTGGGCATGGCACCGGCCCGGTCCGGTACCGTAACGTTTATTGCGGCGTTGTTCGGAATTAAACAGTTGGATTGCAACCGCCGTTAATTACTATACACAACTACGGCCAGGTGGTTTATTGGCTGCTCTTTTAAAGCTATGTGCATAATTTTGCTGGTTAATCAAAGTTCCCTTCCACTGGCTTTTTGATAGTCCCGGTAGTAATATTGCGCGATTTGCTTTGTTAGAAATGAAATTGGAAATTAGCTGCTTCCACATTTATTCTAGAAATGCAGGAACGAAATAATTCAGCGTACAACAATAAAATGTTAGTGATTGGAACCGTGGTTTGTAGGAAAGTAAGATGTCATGTCAATTCAGCTGAACAATCTCACGTGGTAAACATATCGGTGTGGTTCAACAAAAAATAAAAATAATTGTCGTACAATATAGATTATATCACACAATTTGCTACAATTACCACAGAAAATATTGAAAGCAACAAGTCCTCTATGCCCCATAATATTCCTGACCCGAATCCACAGGGACCTGACAAAAGATTCAATAACCCCTATCTTGTAAGGAACTCCCTAATCCTTTCAACCCTTTAAGAATTGCATCCCCAATTTGTTATCGATACCGGTAACACGGTCCAGTGGTAAGGAGACTCCCCGAAGGGATAAAAAGGGATTCTTTCTGTGATCTACCCGCAAAACGGTGTACACACAATAGGGGGCGATTAAGGTACTTAGGTTCGACGTGAGAAAGGGATTTTCTTTTTCTTCAGTTTTTTTATGGCGTTTGATCGGTTTTGGGCAGGAAATGCCGTGATTTTATCTTGTATTTTATGGTTTGGACATTTTTGGGAAATCTTTTGATATTGATAGACTGCTTAGTGATGTCAGTAAAAGATATAATTGCGTTTGCAACTTTTGTCATTTTTTTACAATTTATCATCGTCCTCATTCTCCATCCCAATTTATTTGAGAGCAGCGTAGAATGTCTTCTTTCTTTATACTTCTCTATTAGTAGTCATCTCACACACCACAATCCACAATTGAAATTGAACTCAATGAACCAACTTTAATCAATATACTCCACAACATAATTTTTTTTCTAACAAAACAAATTAGTCATTTAATCTACCCCTAAGCAAAGACTACAACCATTCAAAGATATTTTATTTTATTGGTTCACCAACAATTGCCCACACTGGTTTTATGCGTAAGGTGACATGCAAAAAAATAATATACACTAGTGCAACAATCACTTAAAGGTAAACACCGCATGCATAAGGAATGTTTAGTGGTACACTCAATAACTACCCCTAACATCCCTCAAACATGTTTACACTGGCTATCCATGTCCAGTCTTGTTCAAACAGCCCCGTACAAACTGGACGGGGGCTAGATATTTGCATATCGGGCTCTTACTTGTTTATTGAGGCGTCTATGAGATTATGTTGCTTAATAAAGTTTGGCTAAGATGTTGATGGTCATTTTGTGTGATCGTTTGGTTTAGGGCTTTAAGTTTGTTTTTGTTTCTGGATTATTTTGCGAAGGTAGTTTATCACCTTTGTGTCTTTATTGGGTGACAATAATTCGTATTACTGGACTGTTTAGGGGATTTAATTAGTTTTCTGGTAGCGGGAACCCAATGGATTGATTTTGTGGATGAGACTGTGTGTCCTAGAAGGACAAGTGCTGACCTATTTCGTGATATTTTTTTAACGAAAGTTAGGACGCAGTATCTGCAACCCGTGTGCGTTAGTGACTAGATGTATGAACGTGGACGAAGCCCTTTCGAACGTTGATCTAAAAAAATATCAGTTGGCTACAAGACTTAATGAGGTAGCTTGACACACTGCAACATCGCAACAACGTACCCAAAATCCTGCACAACCAACCTCAAAAAATTAATCCAGACAGAATCACTGATAAGAATAAAATCTCCCATAAAGACAAAGAATAAGGAGGTATAAGCTGGGTGTATTGGGGTCCCGAAGCGTCCGTACGTGTAGCTCGGATTAACCGGCAAATTGGTTTAAGTCAAAAGCCCGGATCACGCCGCAAGAGAATCAATCCCGATCGCTGGAGACGTGAGGGTTAGTGTGGAAGCGGTTAGAGGTGGAAAAGATAAAATAGCAGAACTCGGAAAAGAAGACAATATTTATAATTATGAATTATAGCAGTGATGGCCTGGTGGTGTGACCGTCGGACTGCCCAGTCATAGGTCTCAAGTTCGAACCCTAGACACGCATCTCTGATTTTTCGAATTCATATGTGTATTGTATAATTATCACTGGAAACCAGCATGCCTAAGAGATATTTCTCGACGGCATATAAGCTAAGTCAGAGGCCCATGGGCGACACAAAAACTGACACCAGGTTAGGCACTAACCACATGATAAAGAAGAATTTGGGACCATAAAACTTCTCTTTCTTCTCTGCGGCCAACATTATTTAGTCGTGCGACTAGTTGTGGCCGTGGGCCCGTATTGCATGAGGACCCTCATCAATAAAAACTGCGATCGGTCGTCCGTTGTATCAGTTGCCGATCTAATAAAATCCATGATTGCAGCTCTAAATACTTCAACCAGAGATGAAGACCCTAAGCGTGAGGCGCGGGGAAGAGATGTATAGAAAGGTTTAGGAGAGGCCTACGCCGGAGAGGCGGCTTCTACTGATATAAATTAACTTAAGTCAAGTTTTGAATGGTAGTAGTAAATTAATAAAGGCTATTATTATTTTATTTAAATACTTCAACTACCATAATGACAATTATTTGTATTTCAAATGATCAGAAGTCGTCATAGCTAAATTAAGTATAAATGAAACTACGACTGTGCAACATCTACTCCTTACTTTCTTGGCACGATTTCGATTCCAATAGATTCTAATAAGATTAGTGTTGTCACACGGGTGTTAGATAAAATAGTTTGTGGCCTATAATTGGGGTTCAGGTCGGCCCGACCGATGTCAAACAGGGCCATTCCAAAAGGCACCCTAACCCCTCTAATCAAAGCGTAATTTGGTGCAAAAACATTGTCCATGGTCATCACTCGCATGACTAGACAATATCGACTTGGAAGGTGATCTCTCTGCATTACATTCCAAAATTCGACTTTGTCTAGTTCAGTTTGGGTTCGTTTTTGTGTGTGGATGTCGTGAATAGTTTTCTCCGATCGAGTCCCGTTTACAAATTGGATCGGTCGTCGGGTAAATCAGGGTTACCCAGTAATTGAGACTTACAGGATCGTTCGGTTTGTGGGTAGGTCGACGCGGTTGAAGGATTACATGCGATGTATCGCTATCTATCGATCTTGGGTTAATGTATGGGATTTGCCGTTGATGGTTATAGTAGTAGATTATGGTGTTTTGTGATGCTTGAAAGCGACATTTAGTTTTGTGCAGTTGCCGATGGATCAGTCTCTTTTTTAAACGGTAGAATGCGATATATTTCTTTTCAGTCTTATTGAAACATTTATTTCAGACTGTAATAAAATAATTAAAAATCCGTAACTTTATTATTGTACATAGGCCTGTTCTCAAATAGAGAATGCATGAGCATTCGTAAGGCGGATTGGCGGGTTCAGACTTACCTGCATTAATTTATAAGTCCAATATTTTCCTTGTTGTTTGTAAACTTAGAAAGACATTCTTTATGAACAAAAAAAGTTTTTCCAATGTTTTTTTGGAAAATCCTTTAGTTAAATTGTCTTTACTAGACTCCAGACACAAAGGCCCTTTAAGCCCAAACAGAATCAATCCCTTACTTTTGAACTAACATCAAACAAACTTCCTTGGACGCAGGTTCTATTTCCGTGCGAATCTACTTGTTTCGTTTGTGTTTAAAGAGGATCGACGGCTGTTTGATGTCTGTCTGTGCCAATAATGGACGCTTCATTATTTGTTAGGTTTAAAACCGGTTTTTAGGTTTTTATGTTACCTAGGATAGGGTTTTTTAAGCGCTTTGGTTTACAGTGATTCTGAATCTTAAATTATGGTGGTACATGTCTCAATGATCTTTGTAGGGGATGATAAACGGTCCACCATATTAGGTTAGTTACTGTAGTAGATAAAAAGTTTATTCAAAAATAAAAAATAAAAACCAATATGATGTTCCATTCTCCGTTGTCACAGATTTATTTGATAAAATTGAAAAAAACAATCAACACTGAACCAAAAGTTTAAAACTTCTGTCAATTCAAATCATGACACTAATAAGAATACCCAAATCAATGTAAGAAAGCAATCAACTTCTAAACAACCAAACACAAAACAAACTCTTCCCTAACATCACAAAATAAAACTCCCAGAGCATACCTGAACTTACATAACCAAAACAGAAGTAAACACAGTAAATATTCCTACATTATATTTAGCGGGAGATTCGCTTCGGAAGCTCGGAAATGCACCGAACGGCGGCGATAAGGGGTTATCAAAGAATATACGAGCCCACTCGAGTTGAAGATGCTGCGACACAGAGTAAATTAGTTGGGAAAATTGTGTTTAAAGATTATTATAAAGGTGAAGGCAATTTGTGATTGCTTATGGTTAATAGAGTTTTGGTTTAATAGATGATTTTGTATTGTCTTGACTTGTAGGGTAACTGTTTGCTGTTTCGTAGCTTTGTCTGTAATAAGGATAGGTATACATATCATTTTCCGAAAGGGAAATACTTGTAATCATATATGTTTGGTGTCATTAACCAATTATTATTAATGTTATTGGGAGCCGCTGCTGGACGTGGACATAGTTCGCCTTCATGCATCGTCAGAACTGGTTTACGGGACGACAATTTTACTCTTACGAGGAGTCCTATTCTCAATATCTCATCTAAATCTTCCCCAAGATTCTATCATAAACATTATTCTCCAAAGAACTTTAACACCGTGCCAAAAATCATGCTATCATCCATGTACACTGGCGTATAAACAAAGTGTAAAACTCAAATCCTCGGTGCAGACGGCAAGACTGAACATCTTAGCATAATTAGCCGAAAGGGGCCGTTTATTGCTAATATTAGTAGTAAGGATTAATACCAACGGGTTCTGAGCTGTGCTGGGACTGCTAACTGCTGTTACCGTAAGTCAGGCGGGGTGTAAGATGTATTTGGTTGAACTTGGTGCTGTTGCAAGTTTTTTTGTAGACGGTGTTAGTGAAGAGAGATTTAATGTAAACTGATTTAGTGGTAACAATATAGATGCTTATAATGTTTGTTAGTTGAATTAGGATAAGAGATGAGACACAGAAATATTTGTATTAGGAAGATCCCAATGATAAACTACAGATTATACACGACCGCGAAGAAAATTACTAAAACATAGTGTCCCATGGAAAGATTATACAGAAACAAGTTTACAAGCCAGATAATATTGCAAAGTAACATTTTAGAACGTCACAATCTTTACCATCAATATAAACGACTTCCTTCACCCTAACAGAATAAAAATGAAATCAATCCTCCAACCTACTTATCATAAACTTGAAAACAATTTTGATACTTGGTCGGCGCTCAATCGAAACACTTAATTGAAAGTCATCGACTCGTATAATACTCGTCTTAGGGACGTAGCCACAATACATATCGGTATGTATAAATTCTAATGCAGAAATCCAAAAACATTACAAAAGCCACCCCCTTGAGCACCCGTCTGGATGGTGGATGCGGGCAAATCTTCGAATTAATTTTACTGCCGAAATATGCAAATTTGGAGATATAGCCGCCTAATAACATGTACAAAAGAGTGGTGACTCCGAGCGCGAAACACTTAGATTATATTGTGGTGGATATTGGGGCAGCTTTGTGCCTAATTGGTGTTTGCTTCGGAGAAGTTCGCATTTGCAGTATGGACGACTTATTCCAGAACATTTATTTTTAAGCAATTCGAGCGATGTCTTCTTTCTTGCTACTAGAATTATGATGTTTATCGCTTGATTTTTTGTGGAAGGCAAGACAGATGTTACATATTTTCATTTGCTACAGTGTGCTTATGTTGGTCTATAATTTATGATTTCTCTTTTAACCGATTGTCAATATCATATCTCTCTACAGGTACTCAATTCTGACCATGATTCTATATGTATTTTTCAAGGAAACCTTCAAGACCTTGACCACAAACTTCCATCAAAGAACAGTCCCATCTATAAGTTGTCATCTAAACAATAATCTATGCCTTAATCGTTACCTCAGGCTAACATTATAGCCGCTTCGAGGAGCTTAATAGGTTACAAAATTTACCGTGATAGTAGAAAATACACGATGCTTACGTGCCAGCTTTCTCGGGAACTTATCAGGCTTTATTAGATTTCAGGTGTTTAGTTTCTTCACTAGACGTGGTTAAGCCTTCATTTTATAGTTGAAATTTGTTGCACTATATTGGGCTTTGTTTAAAACTTTGTTGGGGGCGAATTTATTAGTTATTTTTATGGTTGGGGTTGTGAGAAGATTCTGCTGCGCTGATTTGTTTTATGGGTAAAGGCTTCAAGATGCATCTACTGAATAGCACTTTGATAGGTAACTATTTGATGTATGTGTACGTAAGTCATATTAGGACTGTCGAAATTACAATACAGAAAATGGTTATTGCTTACGTCTTTTGAATTAAAGAACACCCTGAATAAACTAACGCATATCCAATAAACACTTTTCCATGAAAACTCAAATTCGGATTAGGCAGTTTCTCTAGACTCAGCCATTTTACTTCATCGGCTGCCCATCATCGGGATACATATTTTGACGACATAATCATTTCAATAAAAAGAAATATGCACAAGCACACAACAATGGTAAAGTAAGGTCACTTACTTGCACAACACAGTCCCCTTGCCAGAATCAAAGAGTCCTGCTCTCCCCCATCTTGCAGGTAACTCGGCGATGGTGACTCCTCGTGATCCCCATACGCAGATCCGGCTCCCGCATCCGCTGGCCATGATCCTCTCCACATGGAACGATGGTGGAATGAGGAAGAGGAGTTTCTGGAAAGAAAGAAGATTGATTGGTATACTTTATGGTACGGTGAGAAGAACATCAGGACGGGAAGCAAGACTATTTTTGACCGTACAAAGAGAGGCTTTAACGAATGTGCATTTGACACGTGGGTTATTAGGTTAAGGAGTATAGTTAGGGATGAAGATAAAGACCATTTATAAGGAGCTTGACTTGGGATTGTCAAAGGCTGTAAAGCCGTAACAGTTTTTTAAAGTGTGTGCCCCCTGCTCACTGGCGAACGCTCTAAGTAAAGACAGAAGCTGTGGCGATGGGACACTTGACATCATGTCTTACCTGGCCTTTTGATTGCACATCACAGCTGATGGACGCAACTGAAAGTGCCAGACTCGTCGCCAAATTTTGGGCTGACTCTATTTGAATTGTCATCGACATTCTAAGGAGGGGCTTGACTGGAATATTGAGTATATTCGTTTCTAAGATTCAAAAGACTGTTTATGTGAATGTGTTTTTTTTTAATCAACTGCAATATCGAAGGACTTAAGAGACATCGCCCTCTATGATTTTGGGATATTTTAACCGCTTCTAATATATAGGTATGGTCATAAATACGAAAACCATAACATACACACCAAATCATGCTAAGATCGTTCACATAACCTTAGCTTTAACAGATAACGTACATTTCAGAGTTAAAACAAGCCATCAAGTCAAACAAGCTGCTGTGAGACTCGATCCCAATTCTATTTCACACTCTGCGATCAAGGCAACTTTTTCAATTTCCTTTAGAAATAAGCGCTATGCGGACCGCGGGCGGCCGTCAAACGATAAATGATTATAACTATGACGTCAAGGAAACGAGCCAAGGCGCCGGTGTAATGAGAAATAAGACGAAAAAATCCGACCGAGCCAGGAAGCCGAGAACGCTTCCTACTTTATATTTTGTTCCTTTTATTGATTAAAAAACTTTCCTAATCATATTTTGCCTTCGTCTCGGGAGATAGTTAGGTTATCGGCGCTGCTGTGGATTCTGATGTTCATTGTTTTTGTTTTTGATATATTTTTTTTTCGGGGATTCAATTTCGATGGATGTTGCTGTTTTTGTTTTTAACTAAAGTAGTTACATCTTCTATAGTGCATCTCTGTAATGCACCTTTCTATTAGAATATGTCAGATAATTTTCAGGGTAGCCATTACGGCTATCCAATTAATTTATTTGCTTTTATTTATTTAACACTTCAAACACAATGTACAGAGGCGGACTTAATGCCAGGCATTTTCTACCAGTCAACCTTTGGGTGATGCAGAGACAAACAGCGAAAAAAATCAGCTAAGTGAAATCAGCTTTTGATCTGTCCTATTATTGGACAACAGGTAGATGGACAGCTATCTCATGCATATGGATGCATTGTAAGACCACCATAACGTGGGTCTTTTTCAACGTTAACAGTATCGTGGAAGACCCAGACGTAGATGGCAGTACGAACTTGAAACCTATAGGCAGGATTGGTCCGCATTGGCTTAGGATTACGTTAATTAAAAAAGGAGATGACTTTGGCTTGCTCTGGGACAACAAAGGCACATCATAATAAAAACCATCTAGTGGTCGCAAGCGCGGCTGCTGAGAATGAGATCTTGGATTTGATTATCAGGTCGGGCAGAGTTTTACTGGGTTTTCCATCAGGAATTTTTCAGTAGCAGCCACGGAGTCTGGTTTCTGCCCGGTTGATGGCAATAGGCTCGCCCCCAATTACATGGCACTTAAACATAACTGGCAAAATGTGGGTAACTAATGGGCACACCTCTGCCTAACCCTTCCGAGATTATAGGCGTGATGTTATGTTATAAACTAGCGTATTTTTACAACTCTCTTTGCTGCCAGCATATAAAAAAATATTAAACCTTTACAAAACAAAACAGACCTAAATCAATGCACAACGAAGCACAATCCAAACCAGATATTAATAGTCTAATCGCGATACTAACTATTGCACTGTTTCCAGTACATTAACCGCTACACAAACTTGCCAGGCACAGCCCCCGTTACAAACTGTTCAATGTACTATAATGGACTATTAATATTCGGATGGTCAAAGGTTTGTCATTGGCGTTGGATTTGAATCTTTGTTGTTGGGAGATGGAGCGTGGTTTCAGTAAACTGCTAAAGGGTATTAGGTGGATTGTTGAACTGTTTAATAAATTTTGATTATTGATTTAAAAAAAGGAAGAAAGAAAATATGTTTGCTTGTGTGTGTCATTACACATAACATGAAAACCGAGAAATACTTCTCTTCATCTGGAACACACATATTCAATTCTTACTCGATGAAATAGAGATATAGATACGATGGATGGACTGTGTGAAGGATGATATGGCTAGAAAGCAGGTGACTGCTGAGATGACGAGTAATAGAGAAGTATGGATGAAGAAGACATGCTGCGCCGACCCCAAATAAATTGGGATAAGGGCAGGAGAATGATGACTCCATGAAACAGAGCAAGTCGAAAATAAAAAATTGTAATAATCAAGATACAATCGATGATACTTATTTGAAAAAATATCAAAAACATAATTAAATCGTGTAAAAGTCAAACTGTAGTCGAAAACATTCACAATGAGTAAGTACGAGTACACCCAAAGACAGAAATATATCTACGCGAAAAACAATAGAAGTTCACCCTCTTCGGCCATTATTTAAAACATTGAAAAACCCGAAACGGCCACAGTGCATTAGCGGGTGATTATCGAAAAGAATCAAAGTGGGTTAACCCCACCGAATTGAACCCGGAACGTTTTGACCCACGCGGTAGCGTTCGTGGGGTCAAAGCGATAGCGGAAATGTTTTTGGTAACTTTTTTTTTGGATTATTTTAGTCAAAGTCAAAGTCAAAATTATTTATTTGCGTTAAATGTGGTACAAAAGATGGTAAATATAAGATGTAGTGCAGTGACACATTTCGCCATAAAAATAGTAAAAGAGTAAAACTTAAAATATCGTATGGTTTTTATCAGCTTACCAAAAACATACTGTTTTTTAATGTTAAATGGGCATTTAACTCATTACCTCAATCTTTTTCTGAGGACAGAGCTAACACAAAAGAAGCCTATTAACTTGCGACTTAAATAGATGATAGTTGTCAATCTTTTTTTTTCTAATCGAAAATCCTTGCAAGATCTTCTTTAGAAGTGAATTACTAATTAAAAGACACGGTTTCAATTACAAGCTGACTGATAAGCAGCCCTAACGGCCACCTGGTGGTAATCGCTGTCTTTGGCAATATGCAGTACTAGATATATTGAATGACATCCTACGGAATTGATATTGATTTTCATGTATTCTTATTAATTATTTGTAATTCGAATTTGTGGCATGGTGTATATATTCGAACGCAATGTAAATTTTTATTGAATAAAAATTTAATTGAATTGAAAGAAAAAGCTGAAGTGTCTCATGCACCAGATAGTTTGAAGGCAGTTTCATATCTTGGCATTCTTGAAGTTGTTATAACTGAAAATAAAGTTCACCAACTAAAACTCTAGGAAGCGGTAAAGAGATTGGGTTATCTTATGTATTTATGACTAAATAAATGACATTTGATTTATATTTTGAAAGATTCATGAATGTTTCTTTCTCCGTCTTAGCAGGCTACTAACTTGAGTGTTTCTTCAAAAATACTGCACTTATTCGCAACCCCACCCCCGCCACTGGCACCCCACAGTGTGACCAACTCGCACGCTGCGGTCACAGCGGGGCGGGCATAAATTCAGACGACGAAAACCTCCGACAGTTCCGAAGCGTATCCTACGCGACGCGATAATGGCTTCGAATTTCACGCCTAAAATATGGCCGAGCAGTTTTTCGGAAAAAAAGGATTTTTTTGAAGGTTGAAATATGGGTAATGGTGGTACAGTATGACTTTACTTGTGTCGAATATTGATGAATAATAATGACTACCCCATATTAGGTAAAAATACAGAAAAGGAGGCCTTTACCCTATAGTGGGTCGACACTCGACACAGGTTGAAAATAATAATAAGAAATAAAAGAAATAATAAATATTTCTTCAATTTTTTCCTCTCTCAAGAGCCCTGACCACCGGTAGCTCGGACCCTGTTCCCGATGCCAGTGAGCTATTATTGTTTTAAATTTTTAAATGTTTTTTGTACAATTTGGAAAAAGATGAAAAAAAAATGTTAATTATTTGTAAGAAAACTGAATAAAGGATAAATATTTGAATAAGTTTAAGGAATACAGGCTAGCCTGTAGCTGTAAATAACATAATCGCACATTAAAGGAATTCCCACATACCAAAGTTCCAGTTATTGCGCTTACCATCTAAATAATTACATTTCGACATAAAGTACCTTATACCCATCAAAAAAATTACGTATGCAAATTCACAAACAAAAACCTACAATAAAAATAAGAGCGGGGATTACTGTGGTTACGTATTAAAATTCCTGATAGGTACACACATAGCTGAACCTCGAACAATTAAGGGAAGGTGGGTGTCTAAGGGACCCCCGCGCGGCGGCAGGGTTATTCGGCCATATTTAATAAAATAATAATATTATGAAAAAAGAATTAAATTATTCAACCCGCGTACGTCCGTGTATCGCGATCGGTGTCCCAGCCAGATATATATAAATTTTTTTTTCGCCATTCCCGTTTACGTGACCGAGGAGGCTCGCAAAGATTGCCAGTGCGGTGCATGTATTCAAATAATTGTTTGTGTTTTTTCATTTTAATTCTTCCACGGGTGGAATTTTAATGATGCGTTTGTATAAAAGATTGGAGGATGCTAAGCGTTTATATAAAATTTTCGTAGCAGGATTAAAAAGGAAAATCGCCTTTGGATTAAGAGCGGGCGGTCAGTTTTTATAGGTACGAGACTCGTGTTTTTAGTTTATCTTTTTGCAATTTTGTTGAAATTATTTATGTTGAATATGAAATGGAGCTGAAGGATCGTTTTTATAACAACAGTATCAGTTTCAGTAACAAAGTATGTAGGTATGTAAAACTTATTGCTAAGTTTATATATATATAAAAAACATAAATCACAAATAAAATCATACATTCACAAACGGATATAAATTTTCTTTTTACCCTAAAATGTCATGTCATGTGTATGTGTGTTTTATGTCATTACTAACAATATGGACTCAGGTCTGCAAATAATAGATTTATTTATTATTTAAAATACAAACATCATTAAACTCCTTATTCCCATAGGGGGTATATTCTCTGCTACGACCCTTACATACTCCTTCCGTCTGGTCCACGTTCATACATCAGGGGGCCTAAATTGGCCGGTTTAGCAGAATCATAATAACATGAATCACGTAAAAAATCTTGAAATGGTCACAGACGCAGTTAATATTATGAACTGTCAACTTGTGACCATTTAACGACTTGTGACGTAATTAATATTATCATCCTATTATGATTCTGCTACACCGGCCATTTTAGGCCCCTGGTCATACACTGCACGCGTTACGAGAACCACGCACCAGACCTTTCTGAAGAACCATATACTTGCCAACATTCCTCTTACCGAACCTTAAATTCCTCTTCTAACTTTAAAAACCTACACTATTACATAGCCAACATATGAAGCCGTATATCTACTAACTAATAACTACCCCGACATAAACCGATCAGTGTGCAGCGCTAGTTATTATTATGAATTAAATCCTGTAAGTAGACACGTTATTAAAGTTAACACCGCTACTCGGCGCTAGATGGCGCTAGAGGTTGCAAGTTGCGTTTATTACGGAATTGGTCGGGAGTTTCAGTAGACTTATTTGTTTGGTTCTTGTAGATACTGAATAAGCTTAGATATAAGTGATCCTTATTGCTTATTTAATGACAAAAACTTAGATATCAATGATCGTGCGAAATCACTCTGAAGTATTAAAAAAAATACCACGATTTTGAAAATCGGGTATGTTGTTTGAATGATCACTGAAAACTTGGGAGTTTATTAAATCAATTTCACCTGTAAAAAATATGTTTATTGATTTTCAAACGCAAAGAAAGTAAGCTCTACGGAAGTCATACAAATCAACTACTTCAACTGCTACGGCGTAGACGACTACGCCGTAGCATTAGTTCGTGATGCTACGCTATAGTATATGCATAAATTCAAAAACTAATCTTAGCGGAAGTAATCTAAATTAATGGTGGAAATTTTAAGAAGAAAGAAAGATTGATACTAACACCCGTATCTATAAGCAAGTCAAAGTGTTTACTAGAGTAATGTCATTATTTAAGACACGATTTTTATGATGTAGTTTAGTAATTGCTTGAAGATAGAACTGTCAAAAGTTAGAATTCTTAGCTTTGTTTTCTTTGACGGTCTTACTTCGTTTAAAATCTTTTCTATTGCATAAAAAAATTGCAGGTAATTATTTAAGCTCAAGTAATTACTTTAACTTGACTATAGATACGGGTGTTACTGTCCAGAAAAACTTGCAAATAAAACAAAAATGTTACTTATGTATTTTTTTTCTTTTGTATTATTTTCATTTATTTTTTATTTAAACATGTTAGCCTTACTTGGGAAGAGACTGGTCCTCACGACACAGAGTATTCTAATGTGGAGTCCAGGGAATATGTAATAATCTAGTGCTTAAGGCTCATTTATATTTTGATACAAGGTTTTTCATTTCGGACCGTTTTATCTGAACTGGATGAAAAAACATTAATTCATTAAAATAAATAAAATAAAAGACATTATCCAGTCTATAATTAAAACATATATACCGCTCGAGTACGCGCTTGTTTTATAAGTCAATTTATCAATAATTTGACAGCGCTGTTGTTATAGATCATTTTATATTGTTTGTGATACAATAAAGAAACATATTAATATAACGGACTAGTACGTTCACCAGAAATCCATTAAAGGAGACTTTATTCATTAACTTTTAATAATAACTCTTTTATTTAATACTACATGGAAACTAATAAAAAACCCCGTCAATCTTTGTGAACATTTTCTAGGAGCTACAAAATGACGCTTGACATTAAACAAACAGGTATTTGCTTCAAAGTTAGTTTGTATCTTAAGTTTTTCAATCCTCATCAGAGTACAGGAAGCAAGGCAAGTGCTCGAAGAAAAAGGTGTTGAGATAGATTTAATTAGAGCAGTGCAGACTATTCTGCAACAACCAAAATAGAAGTCTAACTCCTATGAGTTAGACTACTATTTTCATTGGTCACAGTGTGAGTGTAGGACTGTAGGCACGTCTTTATGTGCAATAAAACTTTAAGAGAAAAAAGGAGAGAGTTATTAAGAGATTTGTTTATGATATATTATACATACTAGTGACCCGCCCCGGCCTTGCACGGGTGCAATGTAGATACTAATGTTTTCTCTAGTATAATTGTAATTCCTTTAAAAACACAATATGTTGCTTCCAGATAAACTAATGACCAATATATCGACCAGCAGCGTATCAGCAAAACACACTTCCGATGAAAATCACTTTCTTTCTGAAATTGACAATGAAATCGACGATAAGAAGTCTTTTACACTAGTGGGGTGCTGATTTAACTGCCGCTTAGTTACCAACATCCCCGTACCAATACTTAAAAAACGCCTTGACCAACTCACACACGACTTCCAAAAAAAAACAACAAAGGAAAATTTTCTCAACCACCATTAGCGGCTTCTTCCAACTTCTGTACCGTCCACCTGTCCTAAAAACACCAGGGCGCGACATCGAACCGCGAATAGTTACAAAACTCGCGGCATAAATCAGCTAACTCCAGAGTAACGTACTCTCTTCAGGGCCATTAGCATTTTTTATGCATAGGAATCGATCCAGCGACCGTCTAATGCCTCCCATGATACATTAATATCTTAGTTTTTATGACTCTTCTGCAACAATTCGTCTCGTATCGCTGCGTATAACCACCTTCTCTTCCACATGCAAACTTCAACCTTGTCTCCCCTACTTCAAGGTGTGAATTGCTTTCTTGAAGAGGTGGTAGGATGTGGATTTGCTCAAGGATTAAGTCGCGTTTACAGTTTAGCTGAAAAGTTACGCTATAATTGTGAAGTGTACAAATATTTTGGCTAAGATTGGAATAAGGTGTGTGTTTAAGGTGATTTTTAGTTGTGACAGTATTTTGCAAAGATTAACCAATTTTTTTTTAGTTTTGTAGGTGAGTTGGCTACCTCGGTATTAACACTGATATGATCGGCAGAACTGATATTTACAAGCCCTAAACCAGACGCTTAAGACAAGAAATTTCACTCAATCCAACTTGCCTATAACATTTCGGCAATCCGAAGTCGGGGTACAGTTCCCCATGGAAAGCCAGACTTTTGGAGGTCTGGCTTTTCATGGGAAACTGTACCCCGACTACAGTTTCGGAGCATCAGCTTTCCTTGGAACACAAAATTTATTTAAAAATGTACTAAGATTCTTGGTTCTAAGACTCATGAACACACCTTTATCCAAATCGGAGTTGATAATAGGTGGATCTGGCGATTTCCTTAACGCCGCCATTTTTCTTTCACGGCCACTTTGAGATTAAAAGTTTGGAAAATGAAACGTTTGGCGCTACTTCGCTATTTTTAACGTATCGGAGCATCGGGCGTTAAAAGTTTCAAGAGAGAAAATGTTCTTTTTTTTTCTTGGAAAGATTTCATGGGGAGTACTGGTAGTATGGCGATTTGAATTTGGAAGCTATGATTATAATGATAGACCTAACATGATTTTTCTTTATTGAATGTTAGTAATTCACAAAATCCATCATTCTCAGTTTTCGGTCCTACTATTTATTCCTACCCAGGCTTGATGGGATGTCTATTTTATTAGTTTCATATAATGCTTCTACTCTAGATTCTGATGAGCGAAACAGGAATGTAAGAAAAACTGAATATTATTTGATGTATGCTGTTTTTACGAGTATATCCACGGCTAAACTATGCTACCAAATCAATGTTTTACTTCTGTATTAAAAGCTAAACGTCATTTTAGCAAGGTTTTTAAACAGGTTTTGTTTAGGTTGAGATTCATAGATAACTCTTACCTGAAGTGTAAATGTGGTGCTGTCCTACAGACGATGCCCCCCTCGATAACGTGTCCTGCCTATCCTGTTGCTTGCAAAGCAACTTGCTGGACGTTACTGAAAGTGCCAAAAACGAATTGGGCTGAATCAATTTAGATTGCCATCGAGACGCTAAGAGAAACAACGTCATTTTTACACTGGCAAACTCATCATCATTCTCTATCCATAACTTACTCCAGATCATCCATTTGCCTCTAAAGCAAAAATATGGGCGATATTATGTTAATACACGATACACCGCGTTCCGCGCTGGCGAGCTGCCAAGCAACGTTATCGGGAGCGTCCTCTGAATATTATGACCAATACTTTAGCTCGGATTAAAAACTTATTTAGTTATTCTAATGGCGAACACTTGGTTATTTTGGCACTCTGAGAGTTTTGGGGAAGAAATGGTCGGAGTTTGTCTGGTTTTACATTAGCATAGTTGCTCTGTGATATATTTCGTAATTTAAAAAAGGGAAAGCATTTTAAAATTTGTTCTTATCGTATTTTTTGAAGAAGTGTAGCAGTGGCAAAATGTTTATGAGTGATTTACACGTTGATCCAAAAAAAAAAAAGAAAAGCATCTAATTTTATGTTGAACATGTTGCAGAGGAAGAATCATTACAGTTATATTGGTCATCCGTTAGGGCATTAATATATTCATTTTTAACATAACATTATCCTGGAACGATAACTTCTATTTGCGATGCAATGGTAATATAACTCTTGATAAAGAAGTTCAGCAAAAAAATAGCCTACCCAATATTTTTGTCTTCCTCTCCCAAATCGTGTATCAAATTATCTCATCATACAGTTAATACGTCGCTATCTAAGCAGCGCACACGGCCGAGCCGATATCCTGGCACGGAGCCATTTTGTCAGCGTTATGTTTGGTATGGGTAGAACCTAGCATAACGCTGACGTACTGCTTTAAAGATTTTGTATCGTAATTTTGAAGGTAGTCTTATTTCTTATAGGAAAATCTGACAGCCAGTCTTCCAAGGAATATCGTGCTACCCAGGACAGATCCTGGGTAGCACGATATCCCTGACTGCCTATCTGACCTCCATAACCCATAGCTACGGAGTTCAGATAGGCAGTCGCTTCATGTAAAATACTGGTATTCAGCTGCAATCGGTTAGATTCGAAGCCGAATCAAACGCAAGTTGGGAAAATGTTAGGTAGATGATGATAGATTAAAAAAGATGCTAGAATACATGAGAGAGAGAGAGAGAGAGAGAGGTATATCCGCTATTGCTAAATTGGTACTTGGCTGTTATTTTCAAATCTGGATAATGTAGGCTTCATATGTGTGATATAAAATTATGCTTGCAGTAGACGGCAAACGAGTATAAATCGAAAGAATTGATATTTGTTTGCATCCTAATTTCACTTTTTTTTTTAAGACGTGGGCATACGGAAGGCAAAAAATTGAGGAGAATCAGTTTTACGAATTTATAACAAGGCTTTCGAAGTCAATTTAGATTCGGTAAAAGCCAAATACATCTAAAACAAAACGCCATTACTCCTAAACAATACAGCCCAAACAAAATTTTCCGCCAACTTGAACATGGGATATTATTTTTAATATGAAAAAAATAAACGTTGAACCGTTCGCGAAATCGTTGCGGCCATCTTTTCCATTACCGCAAATTACCGGGAGAGGCCAGGGCTAAATAACGTCACGTATTTAATTACGAGCTCTGCGGAGCCTCAAAAGTGACGCTTTTGAATTGAAAGCTAGAGTTTTGGGACACATTGGCGAAGGGGCTTGGAGTCCGGATTGGAAGTTGGTCCTTTCGATGTTCAACACTTCGGCTGCAAAAATATTGGAGCTGTATGGTGTGGAAGTCTTAAGTTTTTTGAAGTACTCACCGCTGTATCAATAGAAATGCTAATTACTAGGCACGGTTAGAAGGACCAACAAAAACCACATAATTGTTTGACAGGTTACTGCATTCAAAGAGTAGAACGTCATATTCCTAGTCCTGGGGACATGATTAACTTGAAAGGCAAGATATCATAGGTAATTTTCTAGTATGTCTTCTCCTTATTTATACATCTACAACAAACAAGCTAAACATCTTCTCCACCCGTGTTTCACAACAGCCGGAGGTCAATCGAGTCGGCCACTCTAATGTTTACTGATAAAAAGAAAACCAATTTGTGTTCCCACCCCCGACCGCCCCTACCACAAAGGAGCGCTATCTAGCGATAAATTATCGAAATTATTGCATTAAAAATTCCATCTAGTAAGTCAAAGCGAGCCATTATGGCCGCTCTGGGCGGCGTTCAAAAGAAAAACGACGTAACTACATTGTTCTCCGTACACTTTGTGACGTTCCAGTTCCGTATATGTAATTTTTCTTGGTAAACGTTATGGGAAACCGTTTTTCTCTCGGAAGAGACGAGATACTTTGATATATTTAAGTTGTCGGTCTACAGTTTTTTGTTTTAGGATTTTTAATGAATGTCTCGAACGAATTTTAAATTGGTTGCTTTTGCTCTTTCCCGGTACAATTGGGTGTTATTAGCTTTTGTTATCAGCAAGTTTTGACGAAATTAGAACTTTGTATACGCGCGTATGTCGGTTTCTATGAACTGCTTGCTTTTTCAAGTTTCCAATAAAGGCAATCTCTTTCTACTACTACTATTAAGATACTGTTTTAAGCTTTCACGGTTTATAACTGAACTTACACTATCACTTTCGGGATATCTTCCGCGATTAATGTTTATATTGAGCTCCCGATATATCGACGCTGTTGCTGCAAGCATGATAGTGTAAATTCTACTATTAAGATGAACTAAATTCTAAGGTGATGGGCAGACGACATTTTTGCCATCGTGGGGATATCCTGGATGAGGCTGGCACAAGAACATGAACCTTGGAACAGGCAAAGAGATACCTATACCCAGCAGAGGTTGAAGTTGGGCTGTGGATGATGATGACAAAATTCGAAGGACGGGCAACCAATTATTTTTCGAGAAATTAATTCTACAAGTTGATTACAATTCAACATAGTCATTTGCTATATCAAAACAGCCAAAATTTTCATTAAAAATGTCACGTGACAATAGAAAGGGTCTACTCAGGGAAGGAATGATTACAATCAGTGTAAAATATAAATTAACTCCAGCTAGCACAAGCTAATGCAGCAGTAATCCCATAAATTCCCAGAAGACTGAAATAATCCTGAATTCTACTACAAAATCTTGTAACATCGATGCATAGCTACGTGCCCATCTTGGTAAGGAGGTGCAGCCAATTTCCTTGAGCATCTCATTCTAGATTTTTTACCGACTTCTAAAAAGGAGGAGGTTACTTATTTGATAAGTAAATTTCTTTTTTCTTTTTTATGTATTTACACAGATTGTTCCTTGGTTACCTACAGGGCTGGTTGTCTTTCATCTGGTACAGCAAAACCGCGTGGGGGTCCCATATACATTTTATTAACATGGCGTGTGTAGTTTAAGAGTTAGCTTTAAAAATACGTATTTACTCTAATTCGTCCAGGTATTGATGATGTCTTAATACCATAATCTTGCTATGTCAAATCATCATCAACACCTTTCTAGCCTTTTCCCAACTATAAAGGGTCGGCTTCCAGTCTAACCGCATGCAGCAGTATTTTAGATAGAGCGACCGCCTATCTGACTTTCACAACTTATGTAGTATTCCACACAAGTTTTTTTTATGTGTTTATCTTGCTATGTTAAACAAATACATGAGAAAAACTTGGGTGGAATACACATAAAACAATGTTATCGTAACAAAATAATAAGACTCGACGAATAATCCAGAATTCTACTCCAAAATCCTGTAACATCGATGCACAGCTACGTTCTCACGTTAGCATGGAGGTGCAGCCAATTTCCTGGAGCGCCTCATTCCCGCTAATTTTCATATTAACGAACACGTCTGGCCTGTCCCGAACGACATGACTTGTTCGTGTAATAAGCTATTGTTTATTAACTTGCAGGTTTTCTTGCTGAAGAAATGAAGGGATTAGGTATTGTGTTCGGGATGGATGGTTTTTTTTTATGATAATAGAGTGGATGGGTGAATTATTGTTTTGATTATGAGGTTGAGATGATTTATTTTAGGAGCGTTTGTAATGTTTTTTGAACATTTACATCAGTTTCAGTACTAGCGCCCTTTTATCAAATGTACAGTCAAGGATATTAATTGTTTTGCAACAATACACTGTGTCAAATTCTATACGATTGTCGTAAAATATCGGTTGTGCTGAATTTGTAGGTAATTTAAATTGATAGTCAATTTGCAGAGCAATTTCTTTTTATTCTTGCTTTTACATGTCGTTTCTCAGACTTTTACGCGATTCCAAATTCTCGTTGTAGAAACAAATTTTACTTCGACATGCATTTAGCTGCCAATACACAAAATACATTTATTACCCATCAGCTTCCCGACATAGAGTACTCGGAAAAGACCTTTCCGTTAGGAAACTGTTTTAGGAAACTACTATGTGGTTTAAGCGATAACGATGAATGTATCTTTGGGGTTTTTTGACGATATACATTTTTTTGTTATAGGTGCCTTAGTCATGTTACTTGCCTTATTAAGAGTTTTTGGGCAGCTAAAAAGGCTGCAGTTTATGTTTAATATGAAGAAACTCTCAAACAATGCTCATCTTTTCTTACAAAGCTTTTCCTCAATTGGAAATAAAGATCATGAATATCATACCTATATTATCATCTACGGAATACTAACAGCTAACAAAACCGATTAAAAATAGTACGTACCTAAGACTGACAGCCAATGATAAGTCTTCACTTACAAAAAACAGAATGTAAACAAAAAATGTGTGAACAACACATCGCTGCCACAATAAAGTAAAAATAGGACAACATCAAAGCTTAAACTAAAACACTAAAATAATAATAAAATAAATAAATAATATTACTACCAATATAGACACTAGTACTTAAATCTTTTCAGCTTATTTTTAACCTTTGATAATTTAACAACATGCTTAAATACCTACACATAGAATTTTTTTGCTTAAAATGAAAAATCTTAACTAAAAAAAGCTAAGACTCCGGCTTATATCAGGTTTTAGATTCTATTACGAGTACTTTAACATCCTATGCAATCGTCATCTTCCCGTCCTTCCTTGTCCCATGTTACTTGGGGTTGACCCAACAAGTTTTTTTCTTGAATTCTCCCTTCCACTGTAACGCAATTCATCCATGTCATGAGGTATAGCGTCCATTACAAGAACTTCGACTTTCCATACAATAGCTTCACTTCTAATTCCCAACCTTACCTATCTGACCAACCGCCAATTAATCCGAATGCATTACCAAGACCTGGCGAACAATTTAATTTAAAACAAGAACGTCCGACGGAATCGCCCGAACTCACCCGATGATGTACTCCAATATTGCACGCCTTGTTAATATAAATTTTGCACGGGCCATAGTCTGGAATAACGTAACTGTAAAAAATATAAATTAAATTCGCTTGGACTGTGTTTTGGTTCTGCATATTTTTTTGTATAGGTTAAACTTTTCATGGTGAGAGCAGAGGTGTGTACCTTGCATGTGGTGTATATCTGTGGTGTTAAGCACACTTGCTTAATGCTTTGCCAAATCACTTTAGACATTAGTAGAATGTTCGATATATCTGCTTTGCTTGCCACATTAAAAATAGACGAGAGTTAAAATAAAGATCGAACGGAGCGACATTTTTCTTTTTAATTATAATTAAGTAGCTAACCCACGCAACTTCGTCTGCGTAACATTTTTGATTTGATTGATGCTCTGCTCATATTGGTCGCAACGTGATGTTACATAGCCTATAGCCTTCCTCCATAAATGGACGATCCACCACTTAAAGAATTTTTCAATTCAAACCAGTAGTTCCTGAGATTAGCGCGTTCAACCAAACAAACAAACTCTTCAGCTTTATAATATTAGTATAGCTTTATAAATTCACTACTTATGAAATACGGTCTCTTAATAGAATTCAGGGCATCAATTACAACTTTTATTTTACAATTGAAATCTTACCTAGAAAAATCGATATAGAAATTGATAGCTAAGTAAATTGAATAACAACTTAAACTGCCGTATTTTAAATCACATTATTACTGTCACTCGTTTCATTTCATATAACTTTTTAATCTGCTGAACAACAGACTCCCTTGAAAAATCTATTCTGCTAAAAGACTGGCCACAAAAAAATCAATTAACACAAAAAATTAAAAACGTAACACTCTGTATAATTGGTTTCTAATTTCCAACAGATCCCTCGAAGAGAAAATCGCTAGCGACTAATAAGCGCGTCCCCGCTAATTCATCATTGTTTTTCACTGATAAAAACACGACAAAAACACATCTTTTCTTGGCGATCCCCTCTCTCAAGGGAGCCGACACCTACAGGTGAAATGTGGATAAAAAAGTCGTCGATTTGTTTGTCAGTATTGAGTTTATGTTAGGTTTTTAAGCTGTATTTTGGCAAGCTAATTTTACACAATATTCTAGGTTCATCTGAAAAATGTAGATATGCTGAATTAAAGTTTGTATACCTGCTGTTTTTTTTTTATAAGTATACATTTGTAGCGGACAGTACAAAAAGCACTACAGCAACAAAGTACAAAAAGTACTACAGCGCCATCTATGCTACAAAGAAAAAACTAACATCAACATTTTGAATCGCGTTATAAAAGTTAACCTCGACTTGAGACGATATAACAGCAGCAGCTGTAGCAGTTGTGTTTCAATTTTAGTGTACAATAAAGTATATTCTATTCTATACAGGGTGGCGCCGATAATACGACAATAAAATATTAAACTGCGTATACCTATGACGTTCCCAGTCTGCGTACAAAAATTCATTCGAATTTATCCAATAGTTTAGTCACAGGACATTATGTTTCATATTCGGAATTTTCTATTTGATGTAGATTAATAGGCTAGCACTGGCAGGTTAACGACCCCCGCATTGGTATAAGACGCGAATTAGTGCAAATACCTAAGGTTAGTAAATCGATATTTATAAATAGCATAACAGTTTTATGCTATTTAGTTTGTTTGATTTTTTTTTAAATTTCGATTATAGGATTTTTTTGATAGTTTAAAAATATTCCCATGAACTAGTATGAAACACTGGTAGTGTTTTTATTTATTGTCGTATTGTCGGCGCCATCCTGTATAGGAAGCCCCGACGACAACTGTCGGGCAGTAGCCCACCAGACACAACACCCGTCTGATTGGAAGACCTTTTTTTGGAATTTTTTTTTGAAGACCTTTACACCCTGGTCCTCATACGCCTACGTCCTGATTTGGCATCACTGTTTCATGATAAGGTATGCACTTTTTTAGCTCGCGTTCATTAGAAGACTCGTTTTAATATTTATCAAGCCAAGGGACACCAACCACAAAGGACCAGGAAAACAAAAATCTGATCAAAAGACAAAGCGTCATTATTAAATTATTAAAAAAGCCGTCGAAACAAAAGGAGCGAAACCGTGAAAAAAGCACTAGTGGGTAATAACGGCGTCAGCTCCTCGTACTCGTATAGATTGAGAATATTTTAAAGTGATGTGCTCGTAGCAAATAATGAAATTATGCCGGGAGGGGAGAGTGGGGCGAGACGGCCCATCTTTCGCTTTTTCCTTCTTTTGTTTGTTTATTCGTTATTTATCGGTAGATCGAGGAGCTACGTTATAGATTAACATCAAAGGCATTTTACGGCGTATACGATCTCGTTAAAATTGAATGGGCTCCCGTAATGAGGGGGAATTGGTGTTCGGATCAGGTATATTTTTGGAGCTTTTTAATAAAGTTGAAAGAAGTCGAAAATGTATGCGAAAGGTATTGCTCAATTGCGTTAGAAAAATTTGTCGTTGGAATTCTGAGAAGTTGTTCAAATATTTGCGCCAAGTTAAGAATTGATGGGTAGTCTTAAATAACAATAGGTCTTTAGCAATTGAAGATCTTTAGTTGATGAGACAAGAATGACAAGAAACTCAGGATTATCAGACTTATTGAGTTTCGCTAGAATTATAACTTAAAACTGTTATTAGCAACTAGCAAACATGATTAAGTATTGTTTTGCTTCATTGGTGTAACTGTTGACGTATAACTTCCAGTTCAGAGATAAATAAATGATTAACAAAGCAAAAATTATTCCGAATATCTTCCACTAAACACACCACACAAAATTCCTCAACACACATAAATACAAAAGCAAGAAAATGTGATCAAAATCGTCCACAGACCACCCGAACAGTCGTTATCGTGCTTATTGTTGTTTTTAATGAAATGTGACCGAAATGATGGCCGTCGAAGCTTTGTCCGTCGGATCGGTGTCCATTATCCCCCTTTTCCTCTTAATATCGTGAAGGGCCGCAATAAAATTTGCTTCGCCTTTCAGACGGGGTTGCATGTAACTGATCGTATGACAACTTTGGAAGCGGTGATAAACCTGCTTCGTTGACCTCGCAAATGCTGAACATGTGTTCTGTGTTCAATTCTAAGGTCGGGCAAAGTGTTATTGGGGTTTGTCATCAGAATTCTTTCAGTAGCAGCCACGGAGTTCCGATTTGTGCCCGGTTGACGGCAATACGTTCGGCCTCTATTAATACTTAAACAATACTGGCGAAATCATGTTGTACTATAAGTTACACCTCTGCCTACTCTCTATCTATTACATGTCTGATGTTATGTTTATGTGACGGAAAGCGCAATACAATTTGGTTCGATGTACTGACGAGTTTGCGTGAAGCTAACTGTGTGACAACTTTAGAAGTGGAGATAAAGTTTGTGATCCGTTTTATGGTTGGCCCTTATAGGGATTTGTCTGACTTTGAATAAGGGAATGGCAGCAGAAGTAATTCATTTAAACACTGTTTTAAGCTTTCCGAGTTTCAGTAGTGCGTGTAGCAAAAGACAAAGAGGGTAGACAGATTTGTCTACTCCTAACAAGTTTTTACCATCCACCCGCATTCTCCAGTCATATCGTGATCATGGCGCTTGCAACAGCGTCGAAATATCGGGAGCTCAATATGAACATTAATCGCTGAAGATATCCCGTAAGTGATAGTGTAAGTTTAATTTATTTAAGTTTTTTTTTCTATTGGAAACGATAAATTGGAACCGTGCAGCAGCTTCTCACATTTCTTATGTAACTCATGTTGGTTTAAGTGAAATAAAATACATTGAATTATGAAGCCTGAGGAGCTGGTATGTTAAAGTGCAGTTTTGTATGTATTTTCTTAAGGCATCATTCATTATTGTCCGTAATTGAACACAGTATTCTGTATCTACAAGAAAAAAATGAATAAGAATGACGCAAACGCTAATACGATTCCAATGCCAACAAAAACTTCGGAACAAATACTTACCCCAAATCTGTTTTCGACTATCGAAAAAAACGCCATGCAAATTCAGGGACAACGACCGAAAAAACACGCGAAGGAAATTAATAAAGCAGCCACTAAAGCGAAAACAGGCGGAAAAATAGAGGGGACGAATAGAGGAAACAAAAAAAAAATGTCGACCAGCAACGTGCCCTTCATTATAGCGGAATGGAAACACCGGATGAATTGATCAATCAGAAATTTTATGGCCAAGAATCACTCAACGGAAAATAATTCTCCGGCCGTTTCGTGCTTGGCTCATCGCCGCTGTTTTAATTTCGCTCTCTTGGGGAGATCGAGTGTCATCCAATCTATCTGACGACTTGAAAAAAAAATGCCATCATCACCCCGTCCTCCCCTCGGAGACTGTCTTAAAGACCGGCGGGCGATTACGTCCGTGGGAGCTCGGAGACGATTGCGTGATAAAGTTGCTTGTTATTGATACTTCTTGTTAATTTTAAGTAGGTGCGCTGTGTCGGCATTTGGTAGAAGGTTCTGTACTTAGTCATTCATGATTTAAGAACCTCATATAACAGACTTACAATAACTTGTGAGAAAGCTGGCATGTCTTAGACATGCGACATCCACCAACTGACACTGGTCCCGCGTGGTGGATTACGCCCACTCCTTCTCCCAGCGAGGCCCATGACCCACTGAACATTATTAGCTGATTATGGTATTTAAGATTCAAACAGCCTACAGCGGAAAATGCAAGCAAAGCATGTGACATTTACCTCCATCATTAATTTCAAAACAAAGCGCAAAAAAACTACACCCCGGTTTTTAATACTCTAACGATATGTCTTATTCGAAACTGAGTCTAATCCCAACAGATTTAATCGTGATTATTGTTTACTAATTATTCAACACGTCCAAACACCAATGTATCGATGTTTAGATTAACTTGAACAAGCAATTTGAGGAGTAATCGCACCCCATCAGCGTCGTAATATCGCATTCTGTTTGCAATCACTAATTAATCAGGATCAAACGGAAATAACAATCGCTTGCACATTCATCATCCTAGCTGACAGTCTCATGTTTTATGAAGGAAAAAATAGACTCTGAGCTGAAGAAGATGTGAAATGATAACAGACTTAAACAAAAAAAAAGAAATAAAATCGATTTTAAATCACACACTTATTAAAAGTTCGGTACCTGCTGATAAATTGTGAACGCGGCTCCCAGTCTCTACAAATACCCACTTAAGCATCTGTTAGGAGCTGATGGACGCTACTGAAAGCGCAAAATTTTGGGCTAACTTAATTTAAATTGTCTTCGGCACACTAAGAAGAAGTTCTCTCAGTGTCCAGTCTAGTGTCCGTGGCTGGTCTGTTCCGGTATGACTGATTCTTAAACGACGTGTAAGTTGGAAGGGTTCTCTCCTTGTCAACTAATTAGGTACTGTAATTACTTACCTTAAATGTTTACATTGGTTTTTGGCCTATAAACACAACAGTAAGCGTCATTATCGTCGACTTTGAAACTACTGGTCGTGTCTTTTTTGTTTGTGCCTATTTTTACACTCCACAGGATCGTCTCATCCAGGTGTTTACCTAAAATAACACGCACCTATAACTACTCTACGTTTGAAAACCAATTCAAACGAAGATTTTTTCGGAGTCATAAATAAATAATTATTTTTCAACGTTAACAAGCCAAACAAAAAAGATGCGTCAGCTGCCTCCGATTATTCCAAAAAATACCGTCCATCGCTTATTATCCGAAAATTTGGAAGATAATTCTCCAAAGGAAAAGATGGGAAGGCATTAAAATAGCAATCAAACTGGCAATTTTGGGGTGAAGTGTACGAATTCAAAAAAAGTACTTGGTACCGATTTGCGATGCAAACCTCCTAAGATGGCCGCCTATATCAGATTTGAATAAAGATCTGCCGTGGACAGGGACTCGTTCCGAATTCGTGAATAATTGAAAGGCCGTTTCTTTATATTGAATTTGTTTTTTTGACGGTCAATTTGTTATGCGGCTTGAATTGGAAGACTGGAGGAATTTTCGACTGCCTATTTGCGTAAACATAGAAGGACCGAAAAATATGTTACACTGAATTTTGTAAGCAAAGTTTTGAGATCGCGGTTGTACGAAGTGCGATGAGCAATGAACCTTATAGTATTTGTTTTAAGTGTTTATACTTTGTACAAGGTTCTTACGCATGCCATTTTTTACATTGCTTTCTTACTAAACAATCAGAAACCAGATTATTTCAGCCATAATTAACGAAAACTCACGAATTTCCAAAAACCATTCAATAAATTGCGCGCCAAAACACTAGGCCCACAAAACAATTGATTTCCATACCCCCGGGAGCATTCAAATGAGGAGTGCAATCGCAATACCTACAGCACAAGTTGCAATCTTAAAAAATAATAGGCATTAAACATCACCCCATGATCAAGGTTTACAGGGACTCGAACGATCAGCCCTGGAGCCATCTTCATTAATGAAAACCATAAAAGTGGGGTTCGGCGGCACGAAAGATCGTTGCGTAAAAATTCGCGTCAAACGACCAACGCCTTATTAAGCCCGCGGGGTGCAGGTGGGGACGAAAAAAAATTATAGTATTTAACGATATTAAGTTATTGAAGTTAGATTGGTAGCTTAATTGGTTTGAGCGGCGATCTGGATCAATATTTTATGGCTTGGAAGGATTTTTTAGTTGCTGGTTTCAGTACAATTACAATTTTAAACACTATTTCAAGCTTTCAAGGTTTATAATCACTTACGGGATATGTTCGTGTGATTTTCAACTATTGCCCATGAGTCATCCCGCGATCGTGGTGCTTGCAACAGCGTTGAAATATCGGGAGCTCACAATAGTTGCAAATCACGGAAGATATCCCGTAAGAGACAGTGTAAATTTAACTACAATTTTTACTCTCGTATGATCTCGTAAATTTGTAAGCTTCCACTTTAGTACACATTATGGAATGCAATAAATTATGGAGTATGAAAATTGGCTTTTGGTGTTTTAAAGGGATTTCGATACCAGTAATGTCGAATTACGAATGTAAAATGAGACTTTTTTCTAGTCTCACTTATGTATTTGCCATTACGATCATGATGTTGACCTTTTAAATGGCTTCTTTACATCTATCGATTACCTAACCTGTTGTTTTCCTTCAGGTTTGATCGAGGTCAAGATCAGCCCCAACAGGCAACAAAAAACACTGTTCCACTGTCTTTATGGCTTATATTCATTCGAGTTTTTATCCGATGTTTTTAAATAGAACAAGGTGCATTTATGAATAAATTCTTACACACGGAAGCCTGTCTAAAACTTATAAACGTTTGGCAGTAAGTTGAAATTTGGTGTATTTTATTAAAAATACAGTCACTGAAAAGAGTGCCATCAATGTTATCTCTTCCAGAAGTAACTCATTACTGAAAGCAACAGAAGCGATCCACTTTTAACTTAAAAAACCTCAACAAAAAGCATTGAAAAATTCGCATTCCGATATTATAATGATACAGAGGAAACATTCGCGTTATTAAAACATACAAGTGGCCTATTAGTGGCGAACATAATATTTCAAATGAGGGTAAAGCCAATGCGAAAAATTGTCGGGTAGGTAACTAACAGAGTAGGTACAGAGAACAGAAAACAAGATTTTTTTTTCTAAAAAAAAAAATTATGCAAAAAGGAAACAAAAAAAATAAGACATACACACATTAACTAAATTGGTCCTGTAGGAGACCAAAAGGCCCTATCTCAGCATGGCGCTGTAACGTTTAAAATATGTCACCGCGCTGATATCTGACAGGATATCAGCAGGACCCAAGTGATGCCACGGTCAGATACGAAAAATAAAATAATACGTAACAAATGAAAGTGTAGAAACGAATGAAACAAAAATAGAAAATAGAGTGCAGAGAGACCTTGAAGCCGTGGTTAGAGGCGGCATTTTGAAAACTTTTCAAGAAATCAACCATAAAACACCGTTTACTCGATCCATGACAGTTGTGACGTTTATGTGCTGACAACTTTGAAGGTGATCCCTGACAGTAGTGCGCTGAACGCACTTTAACTGCCACGATTTTTTTTACTGTCTTCTCTAGACGCTGTTGATTTTGTGTTCTGTGGTAAATGATAAAGGTAGGTTCGCGAGTCGTGCCCATTAGTAAGCTACAAGGTTCGTCTCGACTAACGTGTAGAAAGACATTGTTAGTATTACGTAAGTTCAGTATTTACTTGCTATTGCCATTTTTTGGGATGCCATCTAAGAGATACAATATGGCGGAAGATTGTCGAAATTCCTATTGATTTAATTTTTTTAAATTAGTGTATTGGACGTGTAAAAAAGAATTTTAAATATTTTTTAGTGATATTGCGCTAAAGATACATGCTTCAAATTACGGCCAATTTCGTAACAGCTACTCCATTATCAATCAACGTCAGTCAATTCATTTGATTTACAGCTCAAGACCTTAAGGTAGAACTCCAATATCTAAAGTAGTCAATTCCATTTCCATCACCAAATCAGAACGAAGTAACCAAAACACTGGTAATCATCCATAAACCCGATACACGTTATCACCGCAAGGATACGTAATAAAACCTCGAGTATCATGTTTTTGCGTAACAAGCCGACTAAATTACGACAATTATTCAATGTAACCGTGTTATCGGCAGTTGTAAAATCGGGAGACAGTGGGGGGAGCCTCATTAAGGTGAAACACGGGAGGAGGCAACCCCCCCCCACAATTTTGATAATGTCGCCGGTATAAAAAGTCCCGGCCAAGTTGAATGATGTATTGGTAGGTCTGCCTTGCCGGGTCGGATGGGTTTGGCCGCTATCTCTCCGGAAAGGTATGGAGGAGTTTTCTAGAATTTGCAATTGTTGCGTTATCATGGCATCGTGGTAGGGTATTTGAGGGTAGTGATGAATGGCATCTTGGTTTGTTTTATTGCAAGGAAATATAGAATACATTTTTCTTGTACACTTCAGAATTCTATACTTAACAGTGGAGTGGGACAAGGCTGTCAATTATGATGGTGACTTCAGAATTCTAAACGTGACGACGTTACCTATTTCGTTAAAGCTAGAAGCCATAAAACTGATATCCAATTTAAAGAGCACATGGCTGATAATCTAGCTGTCTTAATCGGCTTAATATGAAATCTTGTTATACGTAACGTCAATATTACATTCCAATTTTCCACACGAGCATTCACGCACGTTATAAAAAGAATCAGGATCTATAACGGGTTATACATTTCTGGCATTGGCTGATTAGAGTTGAGAGACGTTTAAACATCGAAAAATGTATAGTTAAGCAGACATTTATCATTAACAACTTTAATTACCCTTATATTTCCTTTATTTATTTTTCTCACTTATTTTTACATTTTAAAATATTCCTATATAAAATTTGAATAAAAAAAATATAAAAAGTAGTAGCCCACCGGTATCGAGAACAGGGTCCAAGCTACCGGCGGTCAGGGCTAATTACCGTTCATTATTAACCCCTTAGACCAAACTAACTACGAATAGCAAAGATTCCTCGTTTACCCTACTTAAAACCATCTAATACGAATCCCTCCCAAATTATACCAAGCCAATCCATTCTTGTTAATCTCAAAGAATATTCTGACCTAGTGATCTCACATGCAGCCGTCAGGCACGAACCCATGTCATAGCATCCGCAACTATGATCAAAGCTTATAATTGACTGGGGTTCTGTCTACATCACTGCCTATGGTACAATGTAAGAGGATCCGAATTAGTAGTATTAACGATTGAGTACTCAAAGGATTTGTTAGTGATAGTCGTTGTAAATGAAAGGGGTCGCGGAAATATGAATTTGGGCTTCTTTAGGGCTACTATGACGTCTTAATGCAGGAATATTTTAGTTCTAAAACACAAAAACCGAACAAAATACAAACCAAACGAAATAAAACAAAAACATTCCTGCATTAAGAGGTCATGGTATTCCTACTTGAGGATGTTTAGTTTGGTTGGTTTTTTAGTTGAACGGGCACAGGCTTTACAATATTTGTGACTAAAAGAGTGATGAATATTAATGTTGATGGATGGAGAGGGAGAGGAAGACCAAGGAAACGATGGATTGTGTGAGGAATGATATGAAAGAAAAAGGAGTAAATGATAGTGTGACGATTGACAGAGGAGATTGGAGGAAAAACACGTGTTACCCCGACTCCAAATAACATGGGACATGGGCAGGAAGATGATTATAAAAGGTACAGTATTAACTGATTGTTAAAGTTAGTTTTAGACCAGTCGTGTGCCGTAAGTGATTTCCCAGCGACTGAAATTACGAATTTCCAAAAAAAAAAGCATTCCCAACCATTCCCTATAAGGGAACATTTTTATAGAATGCTTTTTTAGTGCTCACCTTGAGCACTAAGAGGAAATCTTGAGCAAAATGTCATGCTACTAAACCCAGCGGCTGAGACTGCGCCCTGTCTCTCAGTGAATACATGTTTTAAGATTCTTAAAACTAGATTTCGGGAACAGGATAAGACCGACTACTCTGTGGTCATCAAACGGAAAATCTAGGCAACATCGAACTAACAAAATGAATAAAAGTGAGTGCTCACAGCCTGTTTAAGGAAATTTCGATGAGCCTAGTTGACGCTTCGTGAGGCTAAGTGTTGCCATACAACGTGGCAACGGCGTCAGTCTCTTGGGCACATTACCAGCTGACAACGCTGAGGAGGAGTTTTATAATGCCCTTTTATAGTTTGATGTTAAATTATTTATTTTAATTTATTTAATAGTTTTTAATTAATAATGTACATATTATAGTTAGTTTATCCATTAATAAAAGATTTACGCACCTCTTTATTAAAAAGTAACAAAATACAAAATGACAGATCAAAAAACAGTTCCTAAAGAAACTGCGTCATTGTCTTTCTAAACTTCATCTGAGTCCTCTCAATATGTGGTCAGTCTTATAATTCTTGGATTTGCATTTAATTTCCTACTACAACATTAACCGTTTATTTAATATTTCGTACTAGAATTCGTTCGTGAAGTGTCGTCTAAGTGACGAGAGCTCTCGTGCTTAGACGCCGTTAACACTTGGAGGCTGGCGTGGATTTGCTATTCCTCTTTCAAGTCCTCTTCATGATTAGTGGTTCTGTTTTTATTATTAATATAAAAGTTGGTAACATTTTGTTGATAATTCATGCTGGTCTTGAGTGTGATCCTTTAACCAAACCTCAAAAAAAAACACTGTTGCACTGTTCTTTAATGAGCCGAGAAGAGAATATCATCTATGTTACGTAGATGATAAAGTTATCTGTTTTTATTTTTACCGTCACCAATGTTAATCTATACTAATATATAAAATTTGTTTGTAAGTGGGTATGTCGGGGGTAATCTTCGGAGCTCCTGATCCGATTCAGAAAATTCTTTGAAGTTCCCGAGTGTCACAGGCTACTTTTTAAAACGTTCCCGTTAAATATAACGGGAGCCAAGCCGCGAGCTAGAACTCATAAGATTCGAACTATAACAACAACTAGACCGGCCTAGGGCAGGTTTATAGATGGTTTTCCATAGCTTCTAATGTTTGCTTACAGAACATCTTACTCTTGGATAAAAGTCAGAACTTTCATCAGATATCCGCGCTTCTGCAAAGAGGTCTACATATTTAAGTAAACCATGCTCCCAATAAAATTATCACTTAAAAAGCCGACTTCGGAACCGAACATTCTCACAGCGGCCAGAATAAATGCATCGTCATTAGGCAGGGTCGCTTCATTAGTTATTCATCAGGACTCTTCAGCGAAAACGCGCGTTGCCAATTTGCACATATATACAATATTTTTTTAACGAGCCCGTTTCATGCTAGTACGAGGGTATTGAATATGATATTTTTTCTGGGTGTGTAACGGTTGATATAATAACAAAAAATCTAACGTTCACTTGACCTAATTTCAGTTAATATACTTTTGTTTAATATAACGATCAGTTGAGATAATGAATTGTTGATATAATTTCATTTTATCTAATTTCTTATGATATAATAAACATTTCCTATAATGCACATTTGACATAATATTCATGTAGTATATTATTCATTTACTATAATATTCATAATCTCTAATAACTTTTAATATAATTTAGGAAATCTGATACGATTTACGTCAATGCGTTGCGTCGCTTTATACCCTATACACCTACTACCCTCAACTATTGTAACCAGTAGAAATTGGATGCAATCTGGATTTTAGGGCACCCCGACTTGGACAGGTTAGGTTAGAAGGGGATGGCGGGGTCGTGTGAGCGAGCGAAGCGAGCGAATAGACCCCGCCATCCCCTTCGAGGTTTTTTTTTTATAAACCATCCAGAAGTAGGAGCCCCGCGAAGCGGGGCTCCGTCGACCAAGGCCACCCTCAACCATGCATTGAATATTTTAAGATTTGGTTAGGTGCCATTTGAGTTAGGTTAGAACTGTGACCATTAAACATGAAAATTAGGTCAAAAGAACATTAGGTCAAATGAATGTTATATAAAAAGAATATTATACATATTGAAAATTATATAAAATGAACGTTATACTAAATGTTTTATATTAAATGAAAATTATATCATATGAAACATTAGGTCATATGAAATTAGGTTATATGATTTTATAGCATATGAAAATTATATTATATGAACGTTATTTCAAGTGAAATTAGAGCATTTGTTATTATATCATACATTACACACCCATTTTTTCTAAAGTTGTGAAGGATAGATAATCCAAAATTGTTACACAGCCCTTTTATAATATTGCGAACTGTATTGTTACAATTGCGGTCTTATCGCCGACAGTATATATATGTATATGAAATGAGTTCGAATTACCACTAAACAGTTCGTAACAGCAACTCAGCACCCAACTTGATCTCTTCAATGAAACTGGAACTCCGTACAAACCTAATTCACCTCCCAATGTAGGTACCCAAGATCCATCAAAACATATTTATACCTTCCCGCATTTCAAACAAGGAGCGGAATACACAAATAAGGTCTTGCAAATAAGACGCCGTGTTACAAACACGAGGGTATCTAGGAAAAATAAATTAAACAACCAACTTGGAAGGCAGGGGATTGATCCGCGAGCATTATTGTATCTATAAACATTTCAATTGCGGTGAGACACGCTTATCCGGGTAGCAAAGATCGCAGAGGGTCTGAAGATGCGGAAGAAAATTTTGGTGGAAAACCTCTGGGACTTACGGTTTGAAGGAAAGAGAATAATTATGTGTGAAATATTGTATGATGTTTCAGTAAGATAGTTTTTAACTGCGGTAACTATATGATCTCCTAGAAATTGGATTACTTTCTCTACCGATACTTCAATTATGAAGACTGAGAAGCCCGTTTTATGAGTACACCAATGAATTATTTACAAAATTTCCACGCAGTCCCTTAATCCTATAAAACGTTTAGTTATTCAAAAAGATACCGCCGAAATAATTTAGCAAACATTTTTGTCAGGTCTTGAGTAGCGAAAGACGTATCTTTCACCCCGAATTTAACACAGAAAGGCCCAAAAAGCGGGTTTCAAGACAAAGTACTGCCGTTCTTATCCCTCAACAAATAATCTATGTAAGGCTCGTTCCCACGGCCGATATATATGCAGATGGAATTATTACCGACGACGGTGTTAAATAAAACGCGAACACTGGCGTCGGGTCTCTTCAACAGGATTACTGCCTAGTGATGAAAAAGGGAAAATCATTTATTTTATTACCTGTGGAAAAATAATAAGCCTTCGGAGAGGCCGAGGTCAAAATATCTCTGGAATTACGTGAGGAATTTCGAAATATAATTAGAAGACTGTTATGTGTGCTGGGGAATATATTTTGTTTTTTTTTCTTTGACAAGGAATTATGGAGAATTTTGATCCAATGTTTACGAGGTGGCTAAGATGAGTTTTGGCACTGAGTTAGTCTTTGGATTTTTAAATCAATTTGAACAGCCCAAAATAATCTTCTGCTGACAGTCATATTTGCATAAAACTTTAAGTATATGACACTCATCATCACCATCTGCCTAGCCTTTTACCAACTATGTTGAGGTCAGCTTCCAGTCTATCCGGGTGCAGCTGGATACCGGTATTTACACTTACATAGAGCGGCTGCCCAGATAGGCAGCTCCCCACATCTCCACAACCCAATTAAAGTTTATGACACTATAGTTGCGCGATTTGAAACCTTCTATATCAGCATTCGTTGACTTAGGTATTGATCTCAAAACATTTCCTCCCTAATAACATACGAAATGAAGAAACATTGTGATTTCTCCACCGACACCCCTTCCAGAGTCACTGCCAATCATAATATTCTTTACAAAGATACAAAATTCATTCCCATTCTCGCATCACCCTTACGAGTATCATACATTTCAATCAAAATTATACATACTGTATAACGTATAAATGTTCGTGCGATCTTCTTGCAAATTTTGTTGGTATACAGATGATTATCGATTGCGTTGCTCAGTTTACAAGTCGAGGAGGCTGATAATACGATACCAGGAGCTACCTAACAGGTAGCATGGGATTTATATAGAGTGGGTTGTGTGTGTTGAAGGTTTTGGTGTGACAGCTGGTAAGTTGACCAAATGTATCCATAAATAAAATAAACTTTTATAGCAGGTCCATATTCGACAATCAATTAACAGTTAAGCACTTTTATATTGTGCTTTGACTTCCACTACACACTGCCTTGCTAATTATTATGGTGACGTTTTAGATAACACCTTCGTAACTGAAACAGTGTTGAAATGTGTATGGTGTGTGCATGCAAGGAACACATTTGTGTGCCTGTTTCTTAATTCATCGTGTTCTGTATTTTCAGTTACGAGAACGGAATTATTGAAGGTAAGATAACACGAAGGAGGCTGTCATGGAACTGATCTACCGCACAAACAGTCTTCCTTATATTAATGCAAATATTTTCTCATCCAAACAAACAAATATTTCGGTAACAACAACTCTATAACCATACACGGGGTGCGGTACCCGTGCGTTTTTCGCGGGGTATTATCAATTATTAAACATCAGCATGGAAATAGCACCCGAGAGTCCATCTCCCCTACACTGCGTACTGGTATAAAATATTCCTGGATTACTGCTCAGCCCGCTTCGGCACCGTGAAATGGTTTTCGGTTTTGTGCATGTTATTAGTAGGATTTGCATGTTTCTGATTTATTGTATTTTTCGTTGGGGGCCGGAGTTTTGATTAAGATGTCAGTGTCTTCGCTGCTCGAAGTTTTGGGGAGTCTGGAGGTCTTCGTACCGAATTACAATCATTAAAATCATTTTATGATACACACAGGTATTTCTTGAACAAGAATCAGTCTAGAACATAAAATGCTGTTCCTCTTTCAAGTTCATTACATGATTCACTAATCATGTAATGAACTTTTTATTGTTCATTAAAGTATTCTTACATAAGGCACACCATAGGAACGTGGAGATAAGAGAGGCCTATACCCAACAGTTGGTGAATTCAGGCTGCGGATGATGATGATTTCATACCAAAGGTATTTCTCAAAAAGAAACCATCTTGTAACAAATATCAATATTTGAAAAGAAAATGCTCTTTGAGCTGAAGTCAAAAACCATTTGAAAATCAATGCCTAAATATCTTACAACTTCTTCACGCTACTCACAAAATTCTAAATAAACCCAGCTAGTAACAAATAGTCGCGTACACAATTTATCTCAGTATCAAGTGCGGGAGTTAGTGACTAAGATCTAACTGTAGTTCCTAATCTGTTTTGAGCTGCGATTAAGTGATAGTGTGGCACTGAAGTAAACAGATCGTTTGATGCTGTCCTACTTGAGGCGAACAAGTGTGTGACTTCGACAATAGTTTGAGTGTATAAACTCACGCTTTTTCCCCAAGGGATATAGCAGAAACCTCCTATGATCCTTAAATACACCTTTTGGTTCGTCCACTTTTATTTATAAATCTGGTCATACACACGCCGGTTCGGAGTAAAAATAACAGCTGTTTCCTACAAAACTGAAATACGTGCACGGTCAAAATGTGTGGAACAGCAGATTTTAGTTTAAATTACCGATGCAAAATTTCTATGTGGACTGAACCCCCCCCCCGGGTTCAGTATGATGTACTGAATGCGTGGTGTCTCTTCCACCTTATATACGTGCTCGTGCCTGACCATATAATAATATGAGAGGTGATATGGCCGACAACACGCGATTGGGCCGACACCGTTCCACCGCGGTCTGGTTGCAACAGGTAAACGGAATAGCTTCATATCTCATTGACAAGACGACGCTATCAGTCCGGTATGCCTCAATTGGCTACCATCTCGAACCAGTGGTTGTAATCAAACGCATTGCTCGACTTGCTTGGTATTTGAGCGGCGGAGAATTGGCTAGCTAACTCGATGTAGTCTGATAATAGCAGGTTATGGGAATAGCTGGAATTGGTAGTGAATCGCGTAAACTCATTAATTGAAGCAAATTATGTTCAAAGAAAGCAGACCTGTACGCAGCAATGGTCCGAAGAAAGACAGTATTTTTCAATTCAGTGAAGAACCGTGTAGAACGCTCAGGATTATCCAGCAAAATCTTGACAAAAAAGATAGCACAAAATAACCGGCTCTAAATATTCTTAAACATCGAATTCATCTAGGTACCTACAGTCAAAAACTGAAAACAGCATTTTTATTGTTTCCATCTTTACAACAAGACGATACAATAAAAACCAAAATTCTCTTTTAATTTCTTAGACCATCTCTATTTCTAAATCCTACACTAACACTCATCACAAAGGAGACACACCAAAACCACCCTAAAACTAATTAAATTCGTTCTGATACACTCTCACGTCTCCCACAAATACCTGTACCTACCCACCATTAAATTTTCTAGTCCATTTCCGAACGGCATAATTAAATTTGTCCGTTTTACCTTACGGGCGACCGTTTTTCCCCACAGCCCCTTACTGGGATATCAGTTGAATCTGATTTTATTGTTTTAATAGATCTTTTGTTCTTGATTAAGAAAGAACGATGGATTTGTGAGATAAATTATTCGCATTACCAGAATACTAGATGAAGGTACACCGACGCTAAAACGGTTGCCACAATTCAGTAATTACATCATTCTGAACACCTCCACGTACGGGGTGGAAATAAAAATCAGCTGTTCCATACATTTTGACCGTGTAGGTATTGCACTTTTGTAGGAAACAGCTGTTTTTTTTAATAGCCGACGAAAAATTTCTATGTGGGGGTTCAGAATGATGTACTAAGTATGTGGTTTCCGTTTTCGCGTCGGTGTCCCGTTCACTTAATGGTAATTAAAAAAAAAAACAGCTTTCACCCGCAGCTGTTTTTTTTAACACTTTCCCTGCCGACAATATATAAAGCTTTTAGAGTTCAGGAGGCTATGGAGGTCGCCGGCGGGTCCCAAATTTGCTGATTGTGAACGCCGTGAGTCAAAAGTTAAAATTATTACAACAGGCCGTGGGAGCCGCCGGCGGGTCTAAAAAAAAAATCTTTCAAGACGCCGTGGGATCCGCCCTGACCTCCGAATTCAAATAATTTTTACAACTACTGGCGTGCTGTTATGGAAAACGTGATAGTTCTCTAGAAATGCGCTCTGGCCTGCTGAACAAAATTTTTTGGGGGTCGCCGGCGGTTCCCATGGCAGGGAGAGTGTTAATAACTGATGAAATGATGTACGGAATACGTGGTCACAGTTTTAGAGTGAATGTCTCTTCTACCCTGTATACTGTCTTGCACTACCATTTACAAAAAAAAAATCAAAAGCTATATGTATCTAAGGATACGGTTGAGTCTCAATAAGCAATATTCCATGCCATTATCCCCAAAATCCATCGCATTTAATACCTCTAAGAAGCATCTGTTCTGATATAATCAAATTAATCCATCTAGGAACAGATCGAAACGTCAGACTGGACCAGTAGTGGAAATAATTTCATCCGGAAACCATCCAAATTACTTAGACCCTCACCTCACTCTGCTATTCCCCTTGGTGAGTCCAGAACCGGGAATAATTCGGGAAGGGTGGAAGGTCTTGATAAAATAGCATCGGGTGTGCGAAATGGGTATTATGATGGATGGTATGCCGACCGAATGGTCTTTTGACGGGTCCATCGTTCAATCGTCGACAATCACTCTTTGACATGGAGTGAGTGCTAAGAAACGATTGGGGCCATTATTTCTATGTCACAGTAGGAGCCTCGAATTGTTAGGATGAGAAAGAGATTGATGATTTTCAAAATATCACAAATCTACCGAGTATAATTTGTCTTAATAAGATTTCTAGAGGAATTTCTAGGATAGCTATTAGTAGGATGAATAATAAGGGAGAAAATATTGAAGAGAACGCATGCCTTTAAGCAGCTTATGATGAGCGACACGCGACCAGAGGAAAGGTATATAAACAATACTAATGAAGTCGACGTCCTACTTCATTAAGATCCCCCATCCAAAGGATTAACTATCAACCGATAACAATACTTCAAAAACAATAAAACTACAACCGAAAACACGATTGGACCGGACAGGCAGATACAATCTACATTTAATTAACGGTCGAACCCAAACGCCACAAAACATCAAAGGCTATCTAAATACGCTCAGAGCAAAATCGTCTAAACATCGGCATTAGGGACCCTCTAACAATTTGTGTCTTCATACGAGGTGAAATTTTCACCCACGTTTGTCCAATAGTCTATTAAAACCTTACTACCAATAAGACTCTATCCTTTGTTTATAATAAACACTTTCCCTATCTTCATCCTGCTCGCTCTTGTCTTTCTTTTCATCTTGGCGTCTCCTTCTCACGTTTGTTTTGTAGTAGCATTCTAGTGCATATCTAGGGTAGAGCAGTACAGAATACTCCCCAGGAACGTTAACGACGCACCCCGAGTATGCCTGAGGCCGATTCAATTACTACTGTCGTATTATTTCGACGAAAATATGTATGTGTGTTGTACGTTTGTTGTGGTGTATATTAAATTCTGTTTCGTGTTTATTGGTCACCGTCGGCGATGTTTGGATAAGGGTTGAACGTTACAACACCCGTATATTGGTACGAATTGTTGGTACCTGTTTAGATTAATTCTGGGAGGTCGTATGTCCGAATTTCTCGATATTATGTTTGGTATTAAGTTTAAATTTTGCTGAGATGTTGTTAATTTTGCTGACGTGAATAATGTCTGACCAGACATTCATTAAAGAACTATGTATGAATTGGTACAAACTGCGAAATCAAAAGCTTTCCACGTCAATTAATTTCTGAATTTACCTGAATTAAATGACATAGCATCACATGATCGACCCAACAGTTGAGCATCGGCTATCATAATTCCCATTAACGAAGATCACGCCGTCATTATAACTTAATTCTACGGGCAATATCAGAGGCGAACTATAATAGGTTTGATTAACTAGCGGCGGCCCGCAGGGTACAATCATCGGCCCGATATCGCCCTTAAACAACTCGATAAGGTGTTATCGGTGGCCCTTGCTGCTATTTATGGGGAGTTAATAGTTATCCCTCAATTTTGGGCGCGAATGGAGGCAGCGATTTTATTGATTGAAATATTCTCTTCAAGGATAAATAGCTGAATAGACGTCACTGTACCTACTCATCGTTAGAACACTTTTAGTAAGTGATAAAATGTAAAATGTGAAAAAAATAGCATAACTAGACAATTTAACTATACGAAACTTTTTCTACGATTTCAAAGTAGGTGTAATATTTTGTTTTACAAGGCTACGAACAAGATCTAATTATTGAATCACTTTTATAGAAAAGTACTGGACACAATCCACGTTACCATAACCTCTACCAACCATAAATAAGAATGCATCTACACTAAATGAGTACCAACAACCAAATAAACAGAACCACACACAACACACCGACGATGCGTGCCGTATATTAATTTTTCAACGAGTGCAGTGGTGCTCTTGAAAACGTCGCCGCTGGCGTCGCAGACAGTCGCGAGTGTTGCAGACGCGACTGTCTAGCCGATGAGCTACGGAGCCAGCGGAGCGAAAGCGAAGCGAACACGGAGCGAAATGGGAGGCTGTTTATTGTGTGATTGTTAAGAGCTAATTGAGAATTGGAAAGAAGTGCCAGAATTGTGACCGATGGAAGGATTGGAGGGAGGGGCTCTGCCCTGCATTGAGTCAATATGGGCTGATAAAAAGGAGTTTATTGAACTGATCCCAAAAGACCACAGAGTGAGAGATTTGAAAGATCTTTGTCCAGCAGTGGGACAGTCTAGGTTAAAAAAAAAAAATAATAAGGTATCTCATTCAACATTACTTAGTATAGTGGATCAACGTTATGAATACTGGTATTATTTCTGTGTTCGGGTCAAAAGTATTTCGATTATTAGAATTGGGCTAAAAGCTAAATGCTACACTTATTATTTTTCGTTTATAACCGCTACTCTTATAGCCTTGTTACGGAGGACGCACAAATAATAACGCAATGCGAGCAAAATATGGATTCACTGTGAATTCCCATTCACAAAGCTATCCCATGTTTAAACTTTTTTTTCAGCATTCTTTTGTCTAGGTATATTAAAATTATTGACTGGCCATCAGTTAATCCGTAGAGACTACATTTTATCAGATTAATCGTTAAAGTTCAATCCGATCAGAGAGGACGTCACAAAAGAAGTGCACTTTTCAAAGATTAATTTCGGGCGTTTCATCAAATCAAGTTGCTCAGTATTTCATTGCCAAATTCATCACCAAAATATGTAACTGCATCGGCATGAAATTGATTCAAGTTCCTAATGTATTTAATCAATATACTTAGAGGTCTAATAAAAACCATACTTTTACTATGCTACGTACAATTTTATACTTATAATGTGCCTACATTGATGAATCTTACCGTGATTCAATCAAAGTAACGTCTTTACAACATATTGTGTTTTATAAAACTGCTCCACACAGGCAAGCCAAGCAAATAATAACATGGGATGGTTTATTTTCTATCTGTTTTCCTGAGGCCTAATTTGTTTAGTCTTCTTCCCCCATCATTGTCTTCGAACATGGGGGCCCACGAATGATCAATTATAGAGGTTTTCATATGCAAATATCTCGGGAGCAATTTTAATTATGTGTTTTGATTGCATTATATATTGATTGTGTTCGTTACCAGAGGTAGAAGGGGGTGAATATAAATGTATGTGATTAAGTGTGTATTGGTTGGGACTCTCATTTCTGTAAATTAAACAACAGTACAGTACAGTTTTAAAAAGACAGTGTCGCAGACGATGATCTACTAGGACTAACTTTTTCTAGAACTCTATATGCCATATCTACGAACGGATATGTACTTTATTCTTGTTACGTTAATCCTTGGATTTCCCATGATGGCTCGTCCAGACGGAATAGATTACAATTCGTACATGGGCAATCATAGTATCCAGTACGAGATTAATCTTACAGATTGGTGGAACATACCTTTGTGTCCACATCCGTTTTTTACGGGCAGATGACAGATGTAACATACCTGTAAACAAAAACAAATTGTTAGAGTGGAAAGATTATAAAAATCTATGTGTGAATACTTGGAAGGATATGGGGAAGCCTTTGTCCAACAGTGGGACACTCGAATCTACTAAAAAAAAAAATGTTTTGCAACGAACATCACTTTGCAATTGAGAATATTTTTATTGCAGACTATTCAAATCACTTTAAACCAATCAGCCCCAAAAACAAACGAATTCTTCTCTCCGATCGAAACCGAGACTCAACAAATCAATTTCCCGTTAAAAGCTATCGCAAACTGGGGTTAACATTTAAATCAGTTTGCTCAATTTATCCCCAAATCCGTTACTTCTGAACAAAAGGCAAACGTCTAAGATTAATATCATCCCAATCCCAATATCGGATCTGTAGAAGTAACGGGTTTGAAAATCGAGAGCACCCCTTCGTGTCAAGTTGTGCGTAACGAATCGGTGAATTTTTGATCTTAGGGGGGTGTCACCGGCATTATTAACACTTAATATTTAGAGGCAGGGGATGAAGTGTGTTTAGTTACTGTTATCCACTGTTTTGTGAATATGCGTTGGTATGTTTTGTGGGAGTAGAAGATTTGGGTTGCAATTGGCAGTTTAAAAGTCATCAAACAACAGACTTTGTTAGTTTGATTTACTTGTGTTAATAAATAAATAAAATAAAATATATTTATTTCAGACCCATTACATAGTCCATTTATGGACTATGTAATGGGTCTGAAATGATGAATTAGTATGTTAGTAAATGATTATTCTTATATGCTATGTTAGTATTATTAGTCCTTTACTTATAGCTACCTCCACCCAATGCCTTTGGATGGGGCAGTCCGGTCTGCCAACAATCACTTTCAGGATGCCGTTACGAGTATAGCGCAAGCGTTGCAATAGGGAAGTCGCTTTCTTACGCATTATGGCGTGAAAGCCATCCTTGCCAGCTTCAGCGAACATACCCGATGCACTACAACGCCGCGGTAGCCGCAACAGCATCCTGAAAGCGTCATTGTATTGTACGCGCAGGGCGTTGTAGGCTCGGCGCGTACATATATGTATACGCGTATATTAATACTTTATAAGACTATTCTTAAACAAATGCATCTGCTGTATTCAATAATTTAATTTCAGGGTTTACTTTTCCATACCACCATACTCATTGATGCTTAAACCGTCAATATCTTCAGTGACTCCTCAACAGCTATAACTTCTACGTCTTAAACATTTAACTTCACCATGACCCGTTTAGAGAACTTTCGCTGTAACACTTCCCAAACTCTCTCTTGCACTAATTGCCTACACACAACATCGTTCCAACAAGAAGAAAAAACACCTATAACATATTTCGCAGTAAAATTACGTCGAAAATATTCGGTTGGCGATAAGTACATAAAAGCTTAAAGTTTAAACCTCCTGAAGAACACCCCTGCTATTAAGCGTAAGAACGGGCGCAGACCGCCAAAGTGTCACAACTCAGTGTAATTAATATTTTAATTGGGCATTTTGTGCGCTGTTACTTAGCTGATATTGCTCGATAAATTCTGCGGCGCTAATAACGTCTAAACCCCTCGGTAAGTGCTTTTGGTTTTAGATTCTGTATGCGTGTTGAGTGGTGATGGTACATTGTCAATTGACAATGTAGAAAAGATAGATATAATATATCTCATATGAGTTACTTTAGAAGCGTCTATGCATAAAATACTAAAATCTTTACTGTTACATGTATAGTGTATACTTCATCAAAGGCTTTTCTTAAAACTTAATTGTAAACTATCCAATACAATTTGAGGATTTTTGATTATTATTCTTTGATTTGGGTTCGAATATTTATTTAAATTAACACACAATTCTCTCTATCTTTAGTTTGAAAGACTTCTTATCATCTAAGATAAAAGAAAATACTGACTATTACTCTAAATTGGAAACAAAACCATATTAAAAAGATTCCTCCACCATTATCCAAATGAACTTCAGTACCATTTAAAAAACCGCTATTAACACAAGGGTGAAAATCATTTCACCCTTCAATCACAGTAATCACCTAGCAATAACTGTGTGAAATCAAACATGCACATACAAAAACTACGCTTTGATCCGACACTTTTGTTCAGTCTAATGAGACACCATGAAGTGTGGAGGGCGATAGAAGGCCATGAAATCGGCTGAATACGAATACGAAGTGGTTTTATTTTTGTCAGATCAAATCTAAGGCAAAAATGGTATTAAGGGTTTAGGTGAGGTGTTAATTGAAATGATGGGACCGTAGCGAGGCTGATATCCCACTTCTGATGACTAGGCTTTAGAAGTGGGATATCCGCCTCGCTACCATCTAGCTGATTGGCTAATATTGCTACCACGACGCAAGCATTGCTCAGAAATATTTTAGTTCAAGCGTATACGGAAGAAAAAGAAGCCGGAGGAGAGACAGCAATGATTGACAATACTGAATATGCACTAATCACGAAGTAAAAAATGGTAGTTTTATGAATGATTTTAGATGCGAAACCACACACTCACTCACTTTTACACTCTTTTTTGTTAAACTTCTTCAAAGTATGTTACTTACAGGTGGATAGCGGGTGCAGGTACCCCGGCTCTATGGTATGGACTATGATATCAAGTTATTGATCTGCCGGGACGTGATTGGATAACAGAGTAACATTATTAATTATAGGTCTTCTGGGAATTACCGGCGGGGTTATAAGAAATATCATTTTCCGTATTTTCTTCCGGTATTTGACAAAAAAGAATAAGAGTACTATTTTGAGGATTGACTTTTACTTTTCGATAGTTCGACAGCTTTTATTGTTTTCTTTCTGATTAACTAGGTCTAGTATAGATTGCCAATCAGTAGGTTGGTATCCAGATTTCGCCAAACGATTATTTACATAAATTATGTCACTCATGGATTCTTATATCGATTCCAAACTTTTAGGAAATGGCCTTTGTAAGCGAAAATGGCAATAAAGTTTTCCCTCCAACCTAGGTGCCATACCCAACACTTAACGCAGTTTACGATCCGCGGTAAGCACGCGTTAAAAAGCGGCAGCGATCGCGTCATATCGCTCTCGCCTGCCTAATTGGAATCTTTGATCGCTTAGCACCGACTTTTGGCAGGAATTACGTTAAGTTTGGCGGTGTTTTTAAGTTCGTCTGATTCATTACGTATGGTTTGTTTTTGGATTTAGGTTCTGCTTCACATAAATAGAACAGAGGTGTTGTGGTCCAAATCGTGGAGACCCAGTGGTATCGGACCCGACTTCGAGGTGTAGGTTGCGAATTCGCACCTAGGCAGGCGCGTTACTATGTGTAATTTATTTCATCATCACTGCTCTTAAAACGACAAGGAAAACACTGTGACTTAAACGACATGTCTAAGAACCAAAAAGCGATGACATGTGACAGCTAAGATCCCGCGTTGGGTCGTGTGTTGAGTGAGGAGGATCGTGACCAATAGTTAAAACATATACACTGATTATGCTATACTTTTGCTGCAAGAGTTTGGAGATTTTAGAGACCTCGATCCAATAACTATTTTCAAAGGTGCGTGGCCATTCATATGGCACATCCAAGACCAAAGATCGCGTTGGTTGACAATCTCTGTACTTTTCTTTAGTGTCAAATTTACGCCCTGAGTTCAGTAAGTTTACGCACACATATTCCCTGATCCAATTAGTGCGATGATAATGAAATGGGGCAAATCTAATCGCGAACTCTGCGATCCCGGGTGGTCGCTAGAATCAATAAATCATCATGTCTCAAAATGTTGGCGGTTGTTCCTTGGCTACACACGGATGTTTGATTTGCCGAACTTGATTTTATTCAAGAATCTTTTCATTATGACTTCATGCTGTGGTAGAGGTACTTACTAGTTAGCAAAAAGGTAGCGGGCAGACTACCCAAGGTGAATCAGACTTCCGCGGTGGCGTTAAGTTTAGACTTGTGAGGGCTACACTTCACTTGCAATCTAAGATTATGAGAACATACGACGAGTGGAGAATGTTGGACCGTTGGTAGAGGAGGCCAGAGAGTTTCTCAGCAAGACAATTCAAACTTGATAGCTGAGGAGGTAGGGCTTGATGAGAGAGCGCCAGTGTTTTCAACCTGTACGGTACTAGAAAAAAAACTATTATAGTCTTGGCAAAGGCTCGTCAAATTTGTTACCAGTATCACATGTACATGTATTAATGAAACAAAGTTTCCTGCAAACACTTGTAGGCCTAAGTCAGTCGCAAGTGTAACCACAAAACGCCCTCTCGGGACTGGCTCGTATGTTGTACACAATGGCCCACGATGGTACACTGTACGTTCATGGTGTCATGGTTTTTATTGCACGTCTTATGTACAACGACTTATTATGTTTGGATGTTCGAACATGAGATTTTTGTCGAGAATTGGGGTCCTTTTGGATTGAAAGTTAAGTTTGCATGAGTAACATCGATAGATGGTTGAATAACCAGATGTCCTTACAAGTGAAGTTAAGTTAAGGTTATATTTTCTCATAGACTGAAAAGACTAGACCGTTTAATCTGTTTTTTTTTGCGTTTTCTCCTTTTAGTGCGGCTTTAACATTGCAGACTTTAAATATAGTAAATGAGCATTTTTCCTAGCTATAACTTGTAACTTCATTGCGCAACACACTTGATAATTTATTAGTTACTTAGGCTTGAAGCAGACGATATTTTTTTAATGAAGGTGTTGATTTTGTTTTATTACCAACTCCAAATTCATTAGCCTTACGGCAGAAAGATGATGCATGTTGCATAAACATGAGAATAATCAGTCTATAATATCCCCACTCTTGGGACACAGCCTCTTTTCTATGAAGGGGCGTAATAGACACCCGGGCCCAGTGCGGGATGTCTAGGCCAATACACCGGACATGAGGCGTTCCCTCACGATGTTTCCTTCACAATTCTTAGACCCCAAAATTAAAATTATTGACCTATATTGATATTTGCTAGGAATAAGCTCCAAGTTCGCAAGCAAAATATATAAAATCTGAGTAAAATACAACACTGTATAAAGCTGATACATAAATAGACACAGTATTCTCAGTGTCTTTAGTTGGAAACGTATTGTGTTCAACGACGTTACACCATCGGCATCTTGACATAATTTCGACCCCCGTTGTAGCAAAAACCGAGTATGACCGAAACATTAGTGATGGGGGCGTTTCGATAGATTTTATGGGCCATAAAATGTTTTTTTTTTTAAATTAAATGCGGCCTAATCTGACGTGTGAAGTGAGTTCTTCAAAGTTAAGCTGCCCTTTTCGCTGTATTTTTAAACTCCAGTTTTGATATTTGATTTTACGTATAAGAGTACAAACACACAGAGCTATTTAGCAATGTATGTATTTGTTCAGTCCAGCCAGCTCGTAATCCCGTAAAAGATCATGCAACGCCATATTACGTAGTTAGTATATCTAGATTATTTTTCCGCGAAAAATATGATGAAAATACAGAAAACAGCCACACATTCGTAGTAAAACATTAGAATTAATCCAAGATATCGATATAAAGCGTCCTCCCCGCGCTATCTCCTGTCCACATCGACACTTATTTACCCAAATCACCCCATCCCTAAACTGAGACAAAGTGTTGGTGTACATTAGCGGGTGGCGGGGTGTTTTTATTGCCTCCCACGCCTTAAAATATTGTCTGATTCATTAGAGGATATTTCACATTTAAGTTTCGTGTGTGCTCTTAGCTTCCCTGTGAGGGTATTCCCAACTTTTGAGTGGCAAACGTAGGCGATCATTTAAAAAGGGGAAAGGTGGGGGGTTATAACGACACAGTTACAATTTTCTGAAAGGATATCGTTACGTTCGCGTAATAAGACGCTAAGATTCCGTTATACTCTTAATTATGGTGGGGGTGGGTGGTGTAAGGTAATGACACATGTATGTAAATATTCGCTGTAACGACTCGAGGTGGCGACGTGTTCACGCCTTAATGGACGCTCGGTTGTTTTCTTTGATTAAAGAATTTTATTACCGTATATAATTCACGATTAGACGTTAAAGGGTTTGGGAGGCGCTGCGTTTTCTTAAGATAAAATGTTCTCGTAATGACGGGTGCGTGATTCCGAATCGTAATTGTTATTGCCGACGGTTTGCGGGGCGGCTGTTTGAATTTAAGCTGCCGAATTGGATAGTGTCCTTTTAATATTGGAAGTCGATACTGATTTTCTTTAGAGAGGTCAGGAATTAGGGAGTGAGCGTGTAGTCAGTTGTCAGGAATGTGAAGATACTTAATCGATTTTGACAATATAGGTAATAATGGGTGAAAAACTACCCTTAACAAGGTCGAAAGGCACTTATCCCACCCGTCATTGTGATAATTTTTTGTTCTCGACCATACCTTCGGGAACCTTCTAATTACGAAGATATTGGAGGTCAAACAGCCAACTTTTTCACAAGTTTTTTTTTTTTAAAATACTAGTTTTTAAGGCTATAACTTTACTTAAAATACCTCCATAAGCCGTTTACTATTCAATGCATCTATCAGCACAATGTTTTGAGTGAGTTACTTTGAGTTTTACTGTAAAACGTGATTTTTCACCCCAAAAAGTTTTCCAGCAATAATTTTTGCGTACGGCTACTAAGTTTGATATCCAGTATGCTTGGTTGATAGCTACGTCAAGGGTCCGTTTACACCTTGTAGGTAATACGAGTAGGTACCTATATAACATATCAAAGGATCAAATTTATAAATGGAAATCTGGATCCAGCTCTTTCTACTTTCATGATAGTATAAAATCCTGTCAGCAGCGTGACGATTACAAGCATAATCTGGGGTGACGACCTCTTGGCCTACCTTGAACAGCCAATAGAAATAGGTGCTTAAATAACCATATATTTTCATACCAAAACCTACTGTAGGTAGGTAATGTAATTTTTCCGCTCACACATATAAATTAGCGTCCCATCTGAACTACAGGGTGAACACGCGTCCCCTACACCCTCTTTTTGAATCTTATAACCCGCTCGCGTTTTAAATTTTAATGAATATAGATATCTTTATTCGCTTTGAGCGAACCTCGCCTGCTCAGTGAGAGCGCTGATTAAGGTGTGGTCCCGATGTAGCTATCTTTTTTTTTCGTAATTATGAAATGTTCTTGTAAAGGCGACAATTAATCGACGGGTTAATTGCGTAACACACTCGCATTCCTAATGCGATTCATTTTGACAATTCAACATTATTCATTGCGTGATTTGCGTCGTTTATGGTTTACGAAAATCCTTCGGTTTATCATATGACTTCATGGTTGGCAAGGAAAACCTGTTCAGGTGGAGATTCATAGACGACTCTACCCTGAAGTGTAAATGTGGTTTCACAAACTATGAGGCACCTCATATCGTGTCCTGCTTGATATGTTGTTTGCGCATGGACGCTACTGAAAGTGCCAATTACGTCGCCATATTTTGGGCCCATAATAATTTAGATTGCCATCGACACGGAGCAGATGAATTCATGTTTAACCCAGATCAGACTCTTTCAGATTTTCGTGTTTTAAAGTAGTTCAGATAAAAAGATTCGTAGACCAACGGTGCCCTATAATACGAGTATACTCGCCGAACATTCGCCACAACCCCGAACACCGTTCGCCCATTCAAGCAGCGGGCACCCATCTTAAATTGTGATTAAAACATTCGGAGCGCGCCATTAAATCTAATATGCAACGGAATCATGTGCGATGTTTGTATGTCGGTAGCATGCAGTTTTTTGGTGTAATAATCGTAATTAGTCATAACTGTTATGTCTTACTTTAAGCTCGTACAGTAATTGTTTCATGAATAGGGTATTTCGTTTATTAAGTCTCGATTAGAATCTAACACCCGTATCTATAAACAACTCAAAGTGTTTACTTGAGTAAATGTAATTTTTTAAGATACGATTTTTATTATGTAGTTTAGGAATTGCTTGAAATTATTATTTGCTTTCTTTGACGGTTCTTACTTCGTAACGAAGTAAGAATTCTTGTCTATTGCATAAAAAATTGCACAAGTAATTACTTAAGCTCAAGTAATTATTTTAACTTGACTATAGATACGGATGTAAAAGTTTTTGTGAAATTGTTGGTGTACAACATATTTTAAAACCGTGTTTTATACAAAATCAATTGTATAAAGTACTTTATTATTAGCATACACAATCTCAGCACAATGTAAAAAAACACAGTTTAGATTCGGTCGAAAGTAGGTAGAAGTCTTTTCGAATGAAAGATACCATCGTGTCGGGGGCCAACTGACTGTCGTATGCTAATCGATGACCGGAGGGCCGTGCATCATTTGTTTTTTTAAAGACGGCCGATATAGAAAATTTCTAGAAGTTTTTGGACGAGTAGTGTTGGGCGCCAAAAAGTTTGCAGTTCGCATGTAGGGTAATCTTCGGAACTGCTGATCCGATTCCGATTTTTTTTCACTAATGCGAAAGCTATATTATCCCCGGGTGTCCTAGCCTATAGTTAAAACGTCCCCGTGGTATAATTTCCGACCATTACGTGAGCGAAGCCGCGGGCAAAAGCTAATAAAAATAAAGTAAAGCCTCATTAATGAAATTTTATTCACATTCACTGTCATTGACGATATCCAAGTAGCGATAACATGATTAAGCGTACTAATTAGCGTTTCAAATGACTGCCATAATGACGTTCAATAACCGCTCCTATCTTCAGACAAAAATTCAGTAAACATCGTTACATTGTCGTCAATTAGTCCCGAGTAGGGTTACCAGTTCGTCACTCAGAAATCCGACGTACAACTAAACTCCAAGATCGGAAGTCGGATTGCGGATCGAGGATCTGAAATTGAAGTGGGCAGGACATTTGACAAAACGTGAGGCGGCAGGTGGAGTAGTTTTTGTCAGAATATTTTGATTTAAAAGAGTGTCCATGGAGTTTCTTGTCCATTCTTCTCTATAGAGATCTACGCTTTGGAATGGGCACCGAAAGTCATTCAGTTATTTTATGGCTAGTGGTTGAACTGTAGCTTCATCTTTTTATGGTTTACAGTTCAAAACCTAACTCAACGCGTTTATTTGAAGAAGACCAGACAGGCATTTCTGGTCTATTTGAAATAATTGCGTGAGGCCTCACTGAATTGTTGCCGAGAGACGGTAGAAGAAATGTTGGCAGAGCAACAGTCAGATGGATGAGACTCGCGCAGACCAGAGAAGCATGGGACGAGATGATATTGCTGAGGATTACTAGCCAAATGGGTGGATGACATCCAGAAAATCGCAAGTATTCCCTTCTTGAGACCGGCGCAGACCAGGGCAACATAGAGCAGGGCTGCTAATCAGTATGATGTTGATGATGAGGGTTACCTCGGGACATGTCCAGCTTTTGCCATCCGTTCAGACTTTTCTACTAAAAGCTGCTGAGCATGAGTTACTTGGTTCGTTTCCCGGGTCGGGCAAAGCTTTATTGGGTTTTACATCACGAATTTCTCAGTAGCAACCCTGGAGTCTGGATTTGTGCCCGGTTGATGGCAATAGGCTCGCCACCTATTACATGGGACTTAAACATAACTGGCGAGGTATACCTAATACTAAACTACTAATATTAGGTATACCTCCTGCCTGACCTTACGGGGATTACAATCGTGATGTTATATTGAAAATCTCTAGAAAATACAATAGTCTCCTGAAAATTTTGAAAAAAGTAAAACATACGGCTTTTTATCAGGACTTTCAATAGAATTGGTAGCCCTATTCGCAAGCCGTGGAAACCATCACTAATTACTGGCTATCGCCGATGTATGGCCGCGCCTTCACGTCAAACGTGTCATAGTAATTGATGGTACGCTTTCTAATTAAATTGCTTCTATTGAACTAGTATAGTTTATGGGTAAGTGTTCTGTTTTACAGGGCAATGCTTTTGTTCGCGGCTTCGACCGCGTGGAGGCCCGAAATTATGTAATAAGAATGTACTCACGGGATAAAAAATATCCTATCCTAAAAGTACCCAGGTCATGGTTACGCGAACGGTTACGGTTATTTGTATATCTACTCGTACCTTAGTGTTCCATACTTACTTACATACCTACCTTAGTGTTCTTTACTTATGCTTTACATAATATAACATTAGGTTTGTTACTAGAGCCTAATAAAATACCCCATAACAGAATAAATGACATAATTACGTAACTAATATTATGTATATGACATAATTACACAATAGGACATAATTACGCAATAATAGCATTTTAACTGTGTACTTCATGGAATTTTAATTGCTGATTATATATTCAGCGATTGCGCATGTACATTGATGTGCGTGAGCATGCCAACTGTATGATAAATGGCGGTGACCTCTAATTGAGTATGCAGAACAGGATAAAGTATAGTATATCAGTTTTTGTTTTGTAGCAGACTATTCGACCCGCACCAGCTTCGCCTGGTTACAGATTTTCAACTCCTCGCCAGCTTAACGGTTAAAACTTTCAAAATCGTTTCTTAGCGGATGCCTACATCATAATAGCTATCTGTATGCAAAATTTTAGCCTGATTCATCTAGTGGTTTTATCTGTGAACTGCTAGTCAGTCAACGAGTCGGACAAACGATTTGCATCTGTTGTTGGTAATCCTTAAAAATAAACAAAAATTAAAATTGTTGTCCGAAGCTTAATAACATAAAATGCAATAAGTCAGTAATGTAAACCATCCATCTTTACATACTAAGCTCCTACATATAACTACTATTTTTTAAAATCGTCTTTGAGCTACGAATTAAATTGGTAAATAGTTTCACCTTACAAAAAGTACTAGGCTTGCATGAGTTCAAGGTGGTATTTTAACAGTTCCGGATCAGCCACGCGGGATTCGCGCGATTGCAAATTGTGCCGTTTGGAAACGCAAGATAGTGTTATATATTCAGACAGCGGCCGTTTTGTAAGTGATTGGCGTGCATGGATAGCGTCAGTTTGGAAATAGAAGTCGATGAATATATTATTATATTTGCTGTGGTTGCATAAAAAGAAAAGAAAAAGGCAGTATTGGGTGCATCCAATATTAAGTGACCGACTTGTTCATGGCCAATTTCGTTACGTTATATCCCAAATTAAGAATGTTTGAGGGTATTTTTACTATTCCAGAATGAAGATCCCATTACTTTTCGAGTTATTCTTTCCCTAAAAACCTTATTCAGACCAAATTGGTCCAGCTCTTTTCAAGTGATGCGCTTACCAACGAACTTGAATTAATTTAATTTTGATTTGTTTAAATTACCCTGGCTTATTAAATACATTGGCCATGGAGATTCAATTTGACGGAAAAATGACAGCCTGTTACTGCTTAGGCTTGGTTAGTAATGAGTTGACAGAATACGTGAGATTTACTCCTTGTTATTTATGAGAACCTGGTATTCATAGGCGTGAATATTGTTTACTTGAATTAATGTAAAATTAATGTAAGATAACAGATTATGAGGTAAGCTCCTACTAATTATTTATGACACCCTAGTACTTTATAGGCATGATACGTTTTCTATACTGACGCTTACCAACGAGAAGCTTTTCTTTTGTATTTTTTTTTTAAACTGCAATGTTTTTGTCGCTAACTGTACTTTTAGACACGAAAGTTTATACTGATGAACATAAAAAAAAACATTTGTTTTCTTATGATGACGAATCGGGACTTCTTGTTTGAAAAAAATTTTGGTGACCAATCGGAACATTGACGAGTCGGGCATGACTCGTCAGTGGCCCGAAATTCTAACAACCAGTCTTACCAAAGGGGTACCGTATTACCCAGTGCTAACTGGGTTGTGGAGGTCAGATAGGCAGACGCTCCATGTTAAATACTGGTATTCAGCTGCATCTGGTAAGACTGGAAGCCGACCTCAATACATTTAGGAAAAGGCTAGGCAGATGATGTCAGTAATATAAACGTTAGTATTAACGACCGTCATAACTTATAAACACCGCCTGTTAGTCAACCATGCATCGATTAGGGTGCACCCTTGCATTATCTAATTAAGATAGGACAGTGTCTATTAATCAAACGATATTTATGAAGGGGCCTTTAAAAAAACTACTCCTAGAAAAGTAGCTAGTACAATGGTAGGTTCAAAACGTTCAAATATAATTACTTTTTAAATCTGAAAATGTGGACCCGTATCTTATAGTTAACTTTTCCATAGTCATTTTAAGTAAGTTACTTTTAGTAAGTACCTGAAGGGCAATTCCTCTTACTTATTTTTACAACGTTCGCAATCTGATATTAGTTTTTTTTTCCTTAGCCTATATTGTCCCACTGCTGGGCAAAGACCTCTCCATAGCCTTCCACTCTTCTCTCAGAATCTCCGTTTCAGGTATCTCCGTATTCTCTCCGTGCGGTCTTCCCCGGCCAATCTCTCACAAACGCGTCACGCCAGCGACCTCTTTTTTACACCCGTATCTATAAACAAGTCAGTGTTTGCTTCCATCAGCCAGCAGCGTCAGTGTTTTTACTTTCTTGTCATTTTTAAGATAGGATTTTTACTATGTAGTTTAGTAATTGCTTAAAGTTACAACTTTAAAAAGATTAGCTTTGCTTTCTTTGGTTCTTACTTTGTTTAAATTCTTGTCTATTGCATAAAAAATTAGCACAAGTAATTACTTAAGATCAAGTAATTACTTTAATTTGACTATAGACACGGGTGTTAGTCTGTCAAAAATGATAGCAAATTGCGATGAGATAAGATTTTGATCCGTTTTTCTAACCGAATGCAAGAAAAGGTTTTTTTTAAACTAAGTACTCGTTTAGCCTTCTGTTAATTTTAGCAATCAACCTTAGATCAGGTAATAGTAAGTTTAGACTAGTTTTGCTACTGCAATTTTTGATATCTGAAATTAGGCATGAACCTATGTATGTACACTTCCCTTAAGAATTCAATCAGACAAAGCAATATATCAATAAAGGGCACACCTAATCCACCATCACCACGAATCAAACCAAACCTTTGCTATCACTTTCAATAAACAAACACGAAGACAAACCTTATAACAGTAGTTTCGTGATGTCAGTAATTTAACCGACAAATATGTATTATTACATTCGATTAGGGCGTAACCTATGATTATCTAATAGAAACTATAAAACCTCACACACTAACACTATCATCACACCGATGCAATTTCAACTCTCAGTGTTGACCCCAGCTTTGAAATTCCAACAGAGCAATATTATTTAGGCATTTATTAACGAGTCGCCTAGTCTTTGTGAAAACTGCCATTTGTATCGTTGACAGTAGCGATGCGATCGTCAATTGTCATGGGGATTCGACCTTTTACGATATTAGTTATTAGATATTTAAGTGAATTGTATGTCAATGGTATTGTAGGTTGTAATAGATGGTTATTTATGTGGTTTAGTTTACTTTGAGGGTTTATTTTTATGAGGAGTGACTGTAAACGGGGTTTTAATTGGAACTTTTTAATGCTTGATAAAGTATTTTTTTTCGGTTTTAAAGCCTGTGTGTGTATATTTGGCACACTAGATACATAAGTAAAGAAAAAAGTGACACTGTAGAGGTTTTTTTTATCGTTTTTATAACTTTTGACGCCTGAGAAGAATCAAAGAAAATTGTTGTATTAGTTCTCACAGAAACACGTGCATTGGAAAAAGATGAGTTAACTCGAATTAAGATAGATGAGTGGCCTTTACAAACAAACCAAGCTCATGTGGCTTCTGTTTTTGAAAAAAGTATTTTGTACAAAAATAAAATCTACCTATAGATATAACGTAAAAGACCACCTCAGATACTTACCTATACGTATGGTTCTCACATAACTTGACAAAAATAATGAAAAGACAGATCTCTGAATTGGTTTCGATGTATCTTTGAGTAGTCGGATAGAAAACATCGGTCACGACCCCATCATCACCATCTGCCTAGCCTATTCCCAATTATGTAGGGATCAGCTTCCAGTCTAACCAGATGCAGCTGAATACCAATATTTTACATGGAGCGACTGCCTATCTTACCTTCATAATACAGTTAGTACTTGGTAATACGATTACGACCCCATCTAGTTTTAAAAACACAATTTGTTTCTAACTTTCATTTAGGCCGAGTATTTGGTCTAGTGGTCACAAGCGCGACTGTTGAGCATGAGGTCCCGGGTTTTATTCCTAGGTCAGGCAAAGTGTAATTGGGTTTTTCCATCAGAAAATTCTCACTAGCCGCTTCGAGGCTGCTAGTAGTACCGGGCACAAATTCCGCCCACGAGGGCTGGATTTGTGCCCGTTTTATAGCAATAGGCTTGCCACCCAAAAACATGGGACTTAATGACTTATGACTGGCGAAATTTTGGTGTACTAGTACACCTCTGCCTGACCCTTCGGGGATAACACGCGTGTTGTAATGTTATTTTTGATCTGCAAATTGTTTTTTTTACAACCAATTTACAGAAATAAATATCATTTATCTCAATATCTTCAATCATAATGGATGACAGTTCGTCGTTGTAACCGTCAGGAGACAATGTCTCCCCCAATGGTACGCGTATCGAATTATTTAAACATATTTCCCTGGACGGCATGTTACTATTAGTATTGCTTACAACGGGGGTGGGCAGAATTAAATACTCTAGATGAGGGATAAGTAAATATAGGGCTGAAACTTGAGGATAATGTTATAGGTTAGCTCGCAAAATCCTTTATTTTCTAGTTTTGTTTGCAGATTGCATGACGTTGGTTCAACAAAAGCTTTATTTTTGACTACAATAAAAATTAAATAAACTGATTAAACAGCTTTATTCATAGTTTTAGTTAAATGATATTAATCATTAAATTAAAATCATCATTAAAGCTGATAAAGTTATAAGTATTTGATATTATTGTCTTGATTAATAATTTAAAAGGTATTTATTTATTTTGCACTTCAAGACACAAACATTAGTGTAGGCCTGGCTCTTGTACTAGGAGTTCCTGTAGCACAAGAGCCAGGATTATATTATCGATATTTTTTAGAATTTGTTTTTTTTTTGCGCATTGTATAATTATCACTTGCTTCAGTGAAGGAAAACATCGTGAGGAAACCAGTATGCCTGAGAGATATTTCTCGACGGCAGCCAAGTCAGAGGGTCATGGGCGGCATAAAAACTCTGACACCAGGTTAGGCACTAACCACACGATAAAGGAGAAGAAGTTCGTATTAGAATGAAAGTAAAGCTTTAACGTCCACAAAATAATCATACAACCCATCGCAAAGAAAAATCGAGGGCGAAGAAATTCCTCCACAATCCCTGGAACAGTCATAGATATAAATTGTGTGAAAGAAACCGATATTTCCTCATAAGCTACGGAGGTCACATCTAGATAAATAACATATGTCCAGCCGCCCTACGTGGCGCCCCCTAGCGGCCAGTGGCTAATCAAATATCTTTTCCTGCTCTTGAGTAGGTGACAATACGCGACACGGAGGGATGCTTGTCAAAGTTCTGTGTAGCATTATTTTTATATTTAAAGAACGAGCAATGTGAGAATAGATTCTTTAGAGAATACTAGATGTAAACAGAACCTTCACGAAGCCGTCAACCAAGCATTCTGTACATCAATCGAAGTAACTAAACGCAAAACTTATTATTTCTGCGTATAGTTAATAATAATAATTATTTTTGCGTATAGTTAATAATTATTATTATTTTTGCGCATAGTTAATAATAATTATTATTTTTGCGTATAGTTAATAATTATTATTATTTTTGCGCATAGTTAATAATTATAATTTTTTTGGGGTAAAAAATCACGGTAGGACTCAATGTTACGCACTCAAAACATTGTGCTGATGTGCAAAAAAATTATCACAATGACGGGAAGAACCAGTGCAATTCGGGTGCGTTACTTAGGGGATTTTTACACCCATTATATCTATACCAATATTATAAACAGGTTTGTAAGCTCGGATAAACTAAGCTTGGTAGCTAATCTTCGAAACTACTGATACGATCTCCGAGTTATCTGCCAATATGACCTCCACAACCCAGTTAGTACTGGGTAATATTATGACACCCCCAAGACTGGTTGTGAGACTGTCAAAGATCTACAAATGACAGCCGGGACCAGTCTTAACGTGTTTTCTGAGGCACAGAAGAAACTCGGTATGCAACGGATGGGCACCCATTCACAGATCGACCTTGGCAAGCGCTGCTTAACCTTGAAGAAGGACCCGTGCGACTGTTATTATTTAGCCATGAGATCCTTGCAGGTGCGTGTCACCAGCTTATCAAAAACTTACCTATGTCCTGGTTACAACAAGCTGTTTAATATTAGGTAGACGCAATTAAAGAAGGAAACAAAAGACATAAAATAAAAGATTGAGTACCACTGTCTCGCTTCTGTACGAGGAGCGAATGGCAAATGATTAATATGGCTAATACCATTAGTGGTCGGACGACACATTCGATTATATATTGGTAACGCTACGTAGGTATTATAGCGGAAAACAACAAAGCAATTTTTATAAAGAATTTCACACTTATGGTGCATTTTGGCGATATGGAGTTGCGTGTCGTAGTAGGAAGTTGCCTGCATTTGTTGCAGGCAACTTGTTAACGACTTTACTTTTGGACTTTTCAGCGTAAATTAAGAAGGTATCGTAGTTTATAAGATGTAAGTTACAGAGTAATTTATGCCATACGCTATATACAGTCTAATAGTTGTCGTTAAGCGCATTCATCGCCGTCGATGCATGTAGATAGAAGAAGATAGAAAACATTGGATGGCGTGTTCGTGAACTACTAAATTATATGTAACCTCAACTCCTTAATATGACAAGCAAATATTTGTGGGCTATAGAATCATACAGCCCGTTTCAGAAAAGTATGGTTATATTTAACCGTGTGATAGAGACCGTCTAACTCATAGGTCCCCAACGTTTTATGAACCCCCTTTAGAATAAAAAATAAAATCCGACGCCCCTTTTACAAACAGTTATAAGATAAACAATTTAGACGGCTAGATAAAATGTTTTTTTCTTTAGACCCGCTACCGCCCCGCGCTCCCATGAAAAGCTCCAGCGCCCACTAGGGGGCGGTACCGCGCCCGTTGGGAACCTAGGATCTAACTGAACAACTTTGTCCATGGGACCAATTTCATAATCGCGAGAAAATAATCAACTGTCAAATACCAAACTTCAATAACTACTCGACCCGCACGTAGGAGCACCTGATCTTTTTTACGCTGGGGTATCTATATCATGTGCTGAATTCATGGTAACCGTTTGTGCATCGATGTCCCTTTCCTAACATAACATCACGCCTGTAATCCCCGAAGGGTTAGGCAGAGGTGTGCCTAATAGTACACCCATATATCACCAGTTATGTTTAAGTCCCATGTAATAGGGGGCAAGAATATTGCCATCAACCGGGCATATATCCAAACTCCGTGAGTGCTACTGAGAAATTCCTAATGGAAAACCCAATAACAGATTGCCCGACCTGGGAATCGAAGCCAGGACCGCATGCTCAGCAGTCGCGCAATTGCGACCACTAAACCATCGGCAGTCACCCTGACCCTTTCACCCTGTATCATTTTAATTTTGGATCATTTACATAACATCAAATAACAGAATGATGGTCCTTTGAATCAAAAAACTGTTGAAGAAGATGATTTAATAAAATCTAAACGAGACACAAGGCACCTAGCACGAAACAAACAACTGCAGCCAAACAACACCCAAGTAAATATTGAACCCATGATAAATGACAGTACAATGAAAGGAAAGTATCACCCGGGACCATATATTACGTGATCTTCGTCTTACTTGGTTGTCGGGGACACAATTACTCAAAACTAAAGCCTTGTCACCGATATAATGGACAATGGGCACGCGATGCAGGAAATAACTGGAGATGATAGAACTGGTACTTGGTATGTTGGTGTGATTGTTGGAAAATGTAAAGTTATGCAAAATATATATAAAACAAAAAAATGGTTTCTACCTCTGTACATTCAGTCAAAAAAGTATCGGGAATGGATGATTTGAGGTTCGAAATTCAATATTTTGTTTCTTTTTTGTTGTTTGATTGGCACAACTGTTTCCCATTTTGGCGGGGATTTGAGTTGCATCTATTATTTAGATTAAATACAGTGCTGTTTTTAGTTAGATCATATCTAGTGTGTATTGCGAATTTCATAATGGACAAAAACATCGAGCAAAGAGTTGTCTTAAATTTTGCATCGCCAAAAGAATTTCGTGTTCGGAGTCCCTGAAAATGTCACAGAAGGCTTACGGTGAATCGACTTTCAAAAACGCGTGCTTATGAGTGGTATAAGGCGTTCAAAAGCGGTCAAGATGTGATGGAAGATTTGCCTCGCTCTGGTAGGCCATCAACGTCATCAACTGAAGTTAACAGCGCAAAAGTGAAGGAAAGAGTGACTGAATAAATAAATAACATTTTGTGTATTATTGATCGTTTCCCGGTACTTTCTTGACAAAGTAGTAGATTCCAGATTCATTTGAAAGGCGAAGATGGTTTTAGACCACCAAAACAATGCATTAGGCACTATAGCGTAGTAGTACACGCCGGGTATCCGCTAATGCAAAATATTTATATTCAACATCTCCTGATGATGGTCCCGTGGAGGGGCGAAACACGTGTTGAGTATCCATTTGGGTGCATGGCATGCTAATTTTCGCTCTTCTTGCATGTGCACTTTTTTGCGGGCGGAAGTGTAGTGCTCCATCCTGCATCCAAGCCTGGATCTTTTTCGCGGAATAAACAACATTCCATGTCATTGCTTTCCCAAAGACGATGATTCCATTACTTATTCAAATTAAAGAAACTAAGTAATATAATTTATGTCAGTAAAGACTATACACTTATAAGCAAGGATTAGGTGCTAAAGTCTATGCGTTGAAGAGGAAAGAAATAGATCGAGTTAGGTGATAGAATAGAAAAAAAATATTTACGTGTTTCTAAGGATAAATATCTTAAGATAACACAATTTTAATGTCTCAGTAAACTTAGCAAATAAACAGACATAAAGCTCTAAGAAATGTTCAGTATTAGAAGTGGGATAAACAAACCCAATAGCTATCAATTACGAGGCCAATTTACTACTTTAGATGCCAACATTTCCCTTCACGACATTCTTTTCTTCTAAGATCGACACGAAATACACCCTCTAATTCCTGAGAAAAATTCCACTTTCCTATTTACGGACAAACAAGGGACAGTCGACTGTATAATCATTTATCTCGAGTTTAATAAAAGGAAGATTATTTAGTGCCGTGGACGAAGCAACGCTAATATCGCATGATTTAATCCCATTTCATTGGGAACTCTGCCAGGAATAGCTATCGGGGTGGATAGTAAAGACTGAATAGGTGTTTTTTTTTTCGAAAAGTTAGTAAATGTTTTTGGGATGAATTGGTGTGAGGGGTTGGAAATAAAGTTGATTATTAGCCTTAACTATTGGAGCGAACTCGCCATGAAACGTATTATTCGTATGAAAGTTTAAACTGGAACATTATTATGGATGTTTGAACGTATTTGATGAAAGGTGAATATGAAAGCTTACGAGTATAAAGTTCAATATGAAAAGTATTAGAAAAACAATTCATATTTCTAAATAAATAGACGGTCGATCCCCTAGTATGTGTTGACAATAATCTCAAGACGACCACTAAACCAAGACTCGGACACAACAATAGAAAACCGAAGCACAATTGAACGCGTGGTAATATTTCCGCTAAACCCCATTATATTAGTAGATTAAAGGCCACTTTACTCAATATTCCATAAAATATTGCCACATAAATAGACGGGCAGCTGCGGAGACGTGATCAGACCAGGGGTCGGCGACTGTAATCCCGTTAAAAATTGCCAAACAGAAAACAAACTGACAATGGCGGGTGGTTATACATCAAGTGCCTTAAAAAGAGAGACGGAAAAAAAGGAATTCGTCCGAAAGTAAACGGTAGATGACGTCCGAAGACGGATTCCGGGCGGTTCCGGACGACAGATACGAATGAAATCGGATGGGTGTAATAGAGACTGGCACGGTCAGGCTAAATGACCGACATCCGGCCGTAGACAAAAGCGAATCCGCCGTAATAAAGCAGGATTGATGAAAAAGCGCTAAGCCACGCCGATATAACGGCGCGACGTAAGATATAGGAGATAAGCGGAGACTTACACTTCATTGGACACAAGTTATGTTCGAGTTAAACGCAGAACTACTGTTTGAAAAAAGAAGATACTGAAAGGATATTCCTCTACTTCAGAGACAGCCGAATATCAACTATTAATACAATAGAAATCGGACGGTGCTGTATAAATTAGAATTAGAAATGAATCTCAATAGCGTTGTAAACTTAAAAAACTACTTTCTGATCCCCAAAAAAACGGTCTACCATCAGCAAATCTTAGACAAAGATGTCTTTCGTACCAACGACCAAGATATTCGCCAACTTTTGCACCAAACAATAAGACTTCACTCTGGGCAGCTTTAACACAAAGCTATTGCTATTACAGAGATCGCGAGGAGCGGACCATCGAACACTGCCAAGCTTTACCGGACTCACTTTACCGGGATTTCGGATATGACGTAAAGCACTCACTTAGATCTCCCTCCACCCCCTGACCGAGTTTTTCGCCTTCTATTTATTAGCTTAGGATACATTTGAGGATGAAAGGATATTCGGCGGGATTATTTTTCGGGATTGCAATATGAGGGTTTGTGATGTCGTTAATTATTGTGCGCTGTTATTGGTGGATAGTTTCTGTCTCCAAGGTGGTTTTGTTTAGCAGTTTTTGAAAGAAGAATGGTTGTTTGGTATTTGACGTCGAAACTACTCGGTTCAATGTGCCTTTAAAACAAGATAGATCCCATTCCAATAATGTTTTGTGTCCCTTTTTCGATAAATTAATAAATATGCGCGTACTTTCACAGCTACAAGGACATGATTACAAAACTGTTTGTCAAGAAATAGAACTTAGTACTGTCAGTTTAGGCTCATTATTGAACTAGCACAGCCGCCTGACCGAAGAAAGTCCATATTTTCAAAGCCCCCACAGATTTGTCTTTGACCGAGAGAAATGCTTCACAAAGATATCCCAACATAATGAGAGCAAAACAAACACGTCACCCGACCATATCGTAATTTATTAACAACACAAAAACCGGAATGGCTACAATATTTACAGTTGACCCGAAATTACTGTTTCTTAACTCACAACCTTTGTTGTAAAATGAAACAGAATAGAAAACATACCCTGAAGGGACACCTGCCAACCATAGGGTCACAGTAACATATATTAATAACGCGTTAATTTATTAACAAGCACTGTTTATCCAGGGATTAACTGAGAATAGTTTTAGTTGAACAACAAAGGGCTGAAAGGGTTCAAAGCGAATTTCTTGCCAACATATTTACCTAAGGTGTAGGTGATAGTAATTTTACGCGCGAGAGGTCCGAGGTTCGGACGATGGCAAACATGTTCCCCGGGACATGCCTAAAATTTCTCGTACATTATAGAACGAAATGTTCCAGAATCAAAATCCGTTGTTTGTTTGATGCTGTAAACGGTACATGCGATTGTTAATGAAAACTAACAAGTCTCACAATCAAATACACGTTACTCATGTTAAATTCAAATGTTTGTTCGTGCGAAATGAGATTTTGTTACAACTTTTGTACGGTTAGCTTAACTGAAATCAGACGGTGTTTATTTGTTAACGTTTGGAACAATGAAACTAACCATGTTTTATTTAGGAATGTTATTGTGGATAGTATTTTTGGTCTTGATTCTGATTGGTTGACTTTGGTTGATGTTGACTTTCAAATTGTATTTCATTTCGATCTTTATTTTGGTTATGTAATTTGCTGTTCTCTGAATTGAGTCTTATGACTACCAGACTATCAAAGCAAGCAAAACTATCTCTAAATCACAGCAAAAAATCACAAAGCTGAATAGTTAACTTTGTTACATTCAACATTTTCACTGCTTCATGTTTTATTTGTGAAGTCTCTAGTTAGTGCTTACTTCTCAGAAAAAGTCTGGGGTATCGCAAAAAAGCTATCGCAGAGCCAGGACAAAGAGCCGGTTCACTAACATAATTAAAATCTCCCGATTCCAACTCCGGGCGTCGCAAGCAATTCCCTACTTTTTAATTATGGAGAAATATCCAAGGATAACATGGTGCTCCGTTTATTCACTGAGAGTCGGTAGGTACATATCCCCGGGACAAGTCGAGGTGGGCCAGAGAAAACACTGTATGCATTTCTTTTTTTTTCAGATTTTATTTTAATTGAAAGCAAATAAACAGTGCAAATAGACCGAGAACAGGGCATTACGGATAGATGAGACACATCGATCTACAGATAACTTGATCATAATGTATTACGTAATAAACCGGCAACATTGGAAGACTAGTATCTCAACATACCGTTATGAATATGTCGGAGAAAAAAAAAATTGTGAAAAACTCACTTTGATTAACGATTTCTCCAATGACCCCGCAACATATACATGAACACGCAGACATAAAGTGAAAAAGGAAATCCCGAAACACGGAACTAACTAATTAATTAATTAAGCGAAAAACCCTTAATCCACACGGGTCACTTTCGATACAGACGAAGTCAAATAACCACTCACTTCTGAAGCCGAAACCTTACAGATTAATTTACAATTCACATTAATTAATACCACTTGTAACAATAGTTTTATTTGCACCGTTCGCCCGTGTGCTCGGACAAAGAGTTTTCCCAGTATTATTTTCTATACAATCGTTGTTAGACGAGTTTAATTTGGTACGAAATCCCCGTCGGGGTGGGTAGTGGTTAAATAGTGCACAATAGATGTGGCCGGCTGTTCATTAATGATGCATCGCTTCGGTTCGGACCTTCGAGAGACCTTTTGCCGGATGCCTTAGGTTCGACGCATCGGGCGTGAGACGGTAGTGTTACGTCATACAAGTTTTAAAGCGATTTCAAATTCATCGGGTTTTGAATATGGAGTGGGAAATATTGGTCTTTAGTTACTCGTGTGGTGTTAAAGATTTTTCGATGGTATTATTATTAATCCTGGATTTAAAATCGCGAAATACTTTAATGGACAACAATTCGTAGACATCCCCAACCCGGACTAGAAACACGTGGCAGATTATGGTCATATCCTTTCTGAGAAGCCTGTGTCCCTGCAATGGGAACAAAATTATGCCAAATGCAAACTGATATTTTAATAACTGAGTAATTTAATATTTTTTTTTTACAAATCGACCAATTATAAATAAATAAAAAGCAGACTGTAGGTAAGTGTCTCAGTCATTCAAAATTATGTCTTAGCACCTATTAGCATGGCTGCCAAATCATTATCCGAGGAAAAGTCTCCCCGGAGGCAGAAATAGAGAAAGAATCAGATTTCCGAGTGGAAACCCTTCAGTTTCCTGTGAAGTGGCATGATAATTATCCTTTAATGATCCGTTCGGAGTCACCATCGGTGAGGCCCGGTATTAATACCCATGCATTTGGTGCGGGTACAGACTGTGTAGTGATCATGTTGAAAAAAATGTTGGACAAAATATTTAAAGGAAGCGAGTATTGCCGACAAACTGTTATATTTTGTATTTTTATATGTGTGGGTATTTGGTAATTGAGAACCAATTAACAAACCAAAGTGGACAGGACTAAAAAACTTCGCCAATGAATCGAGAAAAAAATCCAACTTTTTTTTAAATTCATTTTGCTATTTTTTTTTAATTCTGAAAGTCAGACTGAACCGTTATTAACATGCACGGTACTCGCGGATATTATAAATGCGCTATTTTGTTTGTTGGTTTATTCTTCTTTCACGCAGCAAGAGATCTATGTATGATGATGAGATCGATGTTTTCTGCATAGGTTATGTGCCGGAGAGTATCTACCTTCAATCCCATAAACGTGCGGTTCCTGTGAAAAAGACTAGAGAAGCAAATCCACCCGTAAAAACTAGTCTAAATAATTCCTACCTAACTACAAATCCTGCCGATCCTGTCAACAAGTCTGTACATAGCCCGCGGAAGTGCGCTTTCAAGTCGATTGTTTCACGAGATTTTAATAACGGTGCAACGCAAAGAACAAGTCGGAAAACCATTGTTGACTTCAAGATGGCTGGGCTCTCGTCAAACCCGACGCCACTCTACTCCTCCCAGTTTGATTTTATTAGGTTCATAATAATTTGTGAGGGGCCCACAATTCATTCGATATTCGATTGATGGGCATAACATTTTAAATAGGAAATCAGGGGAGAATTAGCGAAAATTTGCAACTGGTGTGCACGTGAGAGAAGATTTCTAAAGGAAAACAATTTTTTAATCCAATTAGGAGCGTCGCTATTATTCCAAAGCATTTTAAACTTAACACAGTGAACGCTTGGACGACACAGTAGGTTACAACCAAAGTCACCCCATACACCAACAAAGGCATTCCCTAACTTACTACAATGTCTATAAAGTGAAGTTTCTTTTGATGAGATGCATAATCCCTGGAATGTGGCCTCTGTATGAGCGAGGGTCGAATCAATGAAGGTGGCCATAACTCACATAGTTCCCCAACTATCATAACAAGAGGCTGTGAACTATTCGGACTCTTTGTCTTTAACCTCGATGCTCCTTTAGTGCCAATAAATAATGCCATTACCTGTTCATGAGATGCTCTGAACCATATTCGGGAACAATAAGAAGATTTGGGACGCTATTATATGCATATAAACAGAGCAAGACATCGGTCGCGGTTTATTAAGGGATGCTTATGTCGCTGGAAGGGGTTAGGGCGTAAAATTAATGAATGGGACCTCCCATATCTTCAAGTTAGATGACCTTCAAGGCCTTTGGAGAATAAACTAGTGTGGTATAAGCGTTGAAGTGCATATCGTAAAGTGGTAATGACTTTATAACACTTGCAGTGACATTAAATAGAAATTTTATGTTTTTGGGCCTTATAGACGATTGCAAAACGGCGATTTATGCCCGTATGTATAAGATATCTTGCATAAATCTTAGGTATTTGGTCATGACAGAGATCAGAGCAAACATGTACTTAGTCAAGTAAAATTACACCTTTCTCTCATACAATAAATACATCCAAGTCACCAGACACATTCAGCAACGCCCTCGAGCTTGTAAAGCAGATACAACCAAATCAATCATTGCAAAAAAAAAGTTGCAGTAAAAATTCTCAATCGTATCTAGATTTTTTCCCTCCAACCGTAGGCAGCGGGGGCAATTACCAACATCTCGGACACAACGGCGCAGACGTCCTCGACTCACAATGGTCTCCACGAGACTCTCGCTGTAACGAATCCACTACTGCGTACTATCAACCAGTCCCTCGCGAAACTGGAGCGGGATTGTTTGTGTGACACTCCTACCACGAAATAGATAAGCAAAGAAGGCCGGCTACATGCATTGAGCGAAAACTGGCGCACGCACACTTAGACGCGAACGTACGGCGATCTCAAACAAATGCCGGTGCACTTGCACTCGCTGTACGTGAAGCGCGTCTATGTGTGCGTGCGTTTTCGGTCGCTGCAAGTAGCAGACCTTCTGTTATCATCTATAACGTGCTCCTACACTACCAGTTAATGATGTATGGGGGGTTCATTACACGGCCGGTTTTGTTTCGCACGCTTTTAGAATTTTTGAAAGATTATCTTACTGATGATAGTTGCTGTTTGTTGTGATTATAATATTCTTTTTCTCTTAGATAATTGTGTGCCTGTTGTTTATGATGACACGAACTTATAAAATAAGGTAATAGTAACCATTATGAATAATGAAGACTATAAAGAACTTAAAGTGATATTGTATAGATAGTAAGTACCTTAAATTATTGTGATAATAGTGTACCCACTGCCAATTAATCAGTCCATGTCGTGGCAATATTTCCTCCAATAATTCACAAACATCAAACCCATATTGTCCTCACAAGGCGACACTACACAAAGCCTTTATTGGCCCGTATCCCGCGCAATCCATCACAACCGTTGTTTCCCCCGTCCAAGGGTCTCTTGTACCCTGATCATTATTTAAAATATAGATGAGTGTTTTCTTTCCGATAATCGAGACCACGATTGAGGGTTGAACACAATAGACAAGGTCCTTTTTAAAAAGCGTCGCCTATAGCGGTTGTCGGGGGTCTAAAGGACCGACTCGCGCTTATTTGTATTACTAAATTGAAGGTACACTGTCCACTCTATTGAGAACCCCGTCGTTGCATTCTTCATATCCCTTCGGATTTCTTTTTTGGGTACCGTGAATTGCTGGAATATTTGTTACTTTTTTTAAAGTATCTACTGAATTTAGTTTTGGGGTTATCCCTTCGATTGCTGATTTAAACTTCCTGCACTTTTCCCTATATAAATCAATTCCCCATATAAATAATTGTATGCCTATGATGTAGTTCTTTTTTTCTCAAATGAATACTGGCTAACAAAGACTTCCTATTACGTAATAAACAACATGCTGTTATTAACGGCATTTAACAGACATTCCGCCCCCAGCCTGACTTTTTTCTTTTCAATAGCTCTGGAACCATCAAAGTTCGTCCAACTCACACCTGACCGGTTTTATATATTTCAAAAGTGGAATGGGGCGCAGGGGGATCAATTAAGGTGGTCTTTGTGAACATTATATCGACGCGCATTGAAAAGAGTTGTGATTTTCTTTGATACCACGCAGACGTGGTTTGCCGAGTGAAAAATCAAAGGACCTGCCATGGTGATGCATGAAGGGATTTATTAAGATTTAATGTCGGCAACGACACTCCGAGGCGGGAAAAGAACGAGTTTCAAGTGCTCACCGCGATGTACGTTTTACATGACGCCATTTTAGATTTGTTCGTGTAAATGTGGAGTGGCAAGGTGAACGCGCTGCTACGCTCAACTGTGCTGGATTTTAAATAAATATTTAGTTTGTGTGGCGTAATTAAATGCTGGGATCAATTTTTTGAAAGCGTTAAGATCTTTAGCCTTTCTTAAAACTTTGTTACCGAATGACGCATTTTTCTTTGAGGTATTTGACTGAAACCGTGGTTGTCACCATTATCTTATGCCTTCTAAATTCTGGTAGACATTTTGTATTTTTTGTTAGATTGAAATCTGGTAACATTAGTTGATGTCTCTTAAATCTTCTCTCTCCTTCACATTCACTGTTCTTTTATCCTTTGATCCGTGCCAGCGTCTTTTCTCAATCGGGCCCGATGGAGCGACCACAAACACTATCTACGATCATCGGCTTAACATGCTGAGTTAATGAACACCCGTGGGCTTACATATTCACACTAACCATGTACGGACATAGAGAAGGGTGGGATGTAAGGTGGGGGGGAGGTGGGAGGCGAGCCGTCTTAGAGAGCCCTGAGACACTCACACGGGTGTGCACATTTTAAAGTTTTATTAGTAATTAATATGTTAGATAGAAATCTAGTGCGGAAAGGAGAATAAATTGTGTGCGAAGCTCTTTGTTTTTTTTTCAGATTTCGGATTCGTATTTTCTTTTGAAATACTATTGAAATTTTCTTCTTCTCTTTAAAGAGGAATAAGGAAATGCAAATATTTGCTAACAAGATTATCTTCTAGGGTGACAATGTAGCTTATGGTTCATCCAAGTTATCAACGAAAATCTTTTCGATGGTTTTATCCAAAACACTTAAATACTTACTTTTACTTTAAAAACCTTTACCTAGAAAGCCAATCATAACAGTAACTGCTTAACTAAATAAACTACAACTCTTAGCTTAGTTTCGGCTTGCCAAAGCTAATTGTATCATGCTCCTACATCCCAAAGTCTTCGTTACCGCTTTGACCTCAGCTTATCACCGAACTTTCCCTAACCGAAACCCCTTAATATTGCTGGCTGTACAAATTAATCCAACTATTGGCACATCAGACAATACACATGAGATATAACTAATAACTTGTGACGTCAGCAATGTGCAGTTAATACCAGAATGTTCGTTAGAAAGGGCCCCAAGATATATCGTCTCAATGGGAATTGTTTATCTTCTGCTGGGTTATTAAGACCATTGTGTCGATATTCCGATTTAAGTGAAAGTTATATGGTTATAAGTATTTGTTATTTGGAGGGAGGGGCTGTGTTTTATTAACTTTGTGGTAATATCTAGTTTGGTGTATTAATAGACTGACCTTTATGTGATGTCATGTCTAACTTCTTTTGTTTCATCACACGTTGTTCAGTATCCAGTTGTTTCTTTCAAATCAGAATTAGTTGGGAATACACTTTAAAATATCATGCTATTTCATTATATTTTAAACATTCCCCCGAAAACTACTTCTTGAAAATCATCCGTCATCTATTGAAAATTATAAACAACTATGGGATGCTTTAACATTATTATTTATACCTTACCCACAGTTTTTAACGCAAACTACAAAATTTTATTTAAAAATTCACTACTAAATCTCGTAAACTTCCCTATTTTTCTTAGTCCAATGTCTTCCATTATTACAGGGCTACTAAACAAAGTTTACTATTCTACCCTTCTATATTGTACCCTCGATAAATCAGCCACCCAACACCACACAAGCCACACACTATCGAGACATTATTAATTAAAATCCTTGCAAGAACACACCTGTCCCAAGATACCTCCTTGGGGTACCCCGTAGAAATCGGTTTAGACAAAGAACCGATGTGCCTTGGGCCGGCAACTTAAGGTAATCCGTATAGGACTATCAATACTGTTATATTTAATGGATTTTGTGGGGTTTAGTTTGACTAGTTTTAGGATAGTAAGGTTCTAGTTTAGCTTTGAGAAGTTTGGTTACTTCAATCAAACGTTACACGGAAAACTTTATTCTATGAGGATAAAGCGTCGATTGTAAATAATTTGAATCATTTGCCTAGCCTTTTCTCAACTATGTTGGTGAATATGAGATTATAATTACGCACGTTTTAGACTTTTTATGCCACAGGTCAAAAATTGATTTAGGTTCGAATTATTTTTAGGGTGATTGGCCACTGTTAAAGTAAAACAGTGTGCGCAAATAATATGGAAGTACGAAAACTCAAAACAAAAAGATTTTATCACTTCCGATAAAATCTTTTCCAAAAAACCAGACATAACCAGACAGTAAACAGTTGCAAAAATCAACACAAACCATTAATTACAAACCAATGCTTGGTACACTATAAATAAGGCCACAATCGGAACAAATGGACAGGCGGCAAATTAAACCCACGCTGTTCAATCCACATACATTAGGCACATCGATCTAACACGTCTAAACAAAGGCCGCGGCGAAATGCTTCCGAACACGCGATTGTCTTAAGTTCACCTCCCAAATCTTTAGCTTTATCCTTTGTGTGAATTTAAACCTTGATGATGAGTCTTTAAGTTTATAATCGGTTGGAACTGCGTTGAGAACTTGTGGGACGGTCTTGTTATACCGAAGTGTAAGGCGAATGATAAAGTTATTGCAAAAAAACTGGACTCTTCAGGACATTGTTTTGCAAATATTAAATATTTTAAGTTTTATTTTAAACAAGGCGAAAAATACAAACAGTTACGATAGAAAGTTGGAAACTACGTTAATAGTTAAAAGATGTCGTTTCTAGCAGGCACTGAGAAGCCATATTAGCAGATCTATTTATTGAATCCGAAAGTCTTAAGCTATAATTTTTTAAGATATTTACGTATGTTAACAACAGATACGAAAATAGCCTTTGTGCCACCCAGTTTCTATCTGCGTTGCAAATCGGTGTGAAACACGGCCAATCTTAATGCGGCCCGACCAAAAACAAAACAATCCGATGCTCACCTCCTCGCGTCCGGTTCCGTACAGTAAATTTACATTCCCCACCATCCATCCCCGAAGTCCATCCGGGTTGGTAATAAAACGATCTTAAGGTACGGAGGAAAATATCTTAGAGTGTAAGCTTCAAGTTGTAGACTTTCAGCGCTATATCTTTTTCACATCGCAAGATTGGATTGAAGAAATGTGATGCGTCATGTCATTGTCACGTTAGAAGGAAAAGCATGGGTACGATGACCTTTGATTTAGTACATACCCGCTTTAGGGAACTATGTGGTATCTAGGGTGTTTTTCAAGTTCTATTAACAAACGGTTCGTTGGTGGAAGCTTAATTTGGAAGATCAAAACTGAGCAGAAAAAAAGTTTTGATGGAGGATTTCAACAGGCTTTAAAAACAAACCGACAGATTATTTAATTGAGGAGTGTATAAAAACATAATCATGATTAATACGCCCAGTAAAAAAAAAAAACTAGATACAGATCTACTGCACATAGTAATTATCTTATAAGTTTATGTTGCTAAAAAAATATTTAACTTTACGTCCACGTGTATAGTTCTATTTTAACCAATTAAAATTTGCACGCTTATATTGTTTTTTGGTGAATTATTGAGTCATGGCAAAAACAAACAAATTTTTGAAATTATCATAAGAACTTACTAAACCATAATAATTAGGTAGCTAGGTATATACTATAAAACTGAAGGAGTTCGTCGCATACTTATTTTTGCCAATTGATCCAACTGATGCCGCCCGTTTTTGGAAAGCCTATAATATTACTGCACTGTTGGAATTCTCTAATTCAAATCTCTTTGCTGAGCCGTGTGTTGAAAATTGCGTTTTATTAAGGCAGTCACACTCTCGTGTGACGTATGTTACGTCAGCGACTGCGGAAAAACCGGAGAAAAGAAATTGCTTAGAGCCTGACACGAAACAACGCAACGCGACGGCGACGCAACGCGACGGCGACGCGCGACGCCGACGGTATAAACGCGAAGGAAACAAGTGAATGTCGCGCGTAACGCTTGACGCAAGGCGAATCGCCCGAGGTCGTGGCACAGGTCGTCACTATTAGTGAAAACGGCCATGAGATTTCCCTCGCTTATTCCCGAGACTTGAGCCTGTATCTCGATTGCCACACGGGCCTCCGGAGCCTCAAGATATACGCCGAAGGGTACCACTCTTCGTCCGTGTGTTTACAGGCTGATGCTATCGCGTAATTGTGACAATATTTGCTTTACACATTTATGTATGGAAGGCGGGTCAAGTTAATTGTTCCGCCCAGGTGTAGTGCCCCCAAAATTACCTATTGAGTAACTGATTAAATCGAAGGTTTAAGTGGGTCACTTTAGTTGGTTTTAATTAAAATGTTACACGATGTATACTGTCTGGACTTTAAATGGACCCGGTTTAGGCCAACTAATGATGTTCCCGATATTTCTAAAGGCTGGATAAAGAAACACGTGATTATAAGGTTTCCTTTAGTCACGTTTTTGAGAAATCAACAAAGAGAGAGAGAGAAAGAAACACACAGTTACAGTAGGAATAATACTTTTCAAAGTTTTACTCGTAACTGAAGCCGGAGAACAAATAACAGTTATTGTTTTTGTTTCATTTCACGTAAACAATGTTATGAATGATACAGGAAAACAAACATAATGCCATTCAAATCTTTTCCTTTCAGCCTTACAATTTTCAGAACCTCCTAAGAAAAATCTAGTTCCGCGTTAAAAGCCATAAAGAGACCACCCCGTAACTGAGCGTTCGTAGCGATTTAAGACCGTCTTGACCCGAAACGGCGAAGGTGAAAAGTACACCTAAGTTCAGATTAACAATCGGACAGGGCAAAGGGCTACTCGGACCGAAGACCCGGATCCGAAACAATAAATCCGGCTAGAAAGTCCATGGAAGTTAAGCTATGTGTGTGTAGGAACGCTTACGTACGTACGTGTATATTTTATAGTTACCTACATTATTATTTGTGCACTGACATTTTCTAGACTTTTGTATTATTGGACAGAAAACTGTATTATTTTCATTTTTTTAAATCTGATTTGTATCTATAGGGTGTTTCAATTTGTTCATCCCTATATAATTTTTAAATTCTTTCCTCGTCCACTTTTTAAAATAAACTCGTGTTTAAGAACCATCGGTTCAGTCTATGCTTTTTCTGTCACTGAAAATATATTTTTATGAAGTGGAAGATACCAAAACCTACATTGGCTTTCATTTATATGATTTATCGAAATATTATTCCATTTACTGGCTGAATATATATGTATATACATTCTCATATTAAAAGACAAGGTGTATGGTTTAACAGCTTTCGCGTCGATTGCCTTTACAACATAGTAATTATTTTGCCAAATCTCGATTATTCTCGAAGCACGAGTCTGAATCTTTCCTATAACTCTTCTGTCACACATATATTTCTTCTCCCAAATGGACTTTATCCAGCTGCCACTAAATCTTGGGCACTCTGGTCACTATAAATCGGCCAATGAGATGTAGTGATTTAATCGGAAACCTCAGGGTCCCTCAGGAAGCCCATTAAATCGTATGGTCAGAGGATAATTAATTCCGTGGTAACGTTTCAAGTGAGATTAATGGCGGTCGGATCGAAAGCTCTTTTCAATGGTCGTTGGTAACGTGTTCATTGTTTTGTTTTGCTATTCATCAATTTGGTTAATTGATTTTCTTTGGGGTTTCAGCAGATTTTAGAGTGTAATTGTTTTATTTGGACACTTAGATACTATTTTGAGGACGATAGTTTTGAAATAAAAGCATAGTGAGGTTGGGCGAAAAATTACTTTTTCTTGTGCTTTGTTTTACGTGTTTAATTTAATACTAGCGACCCGCTCCGGCTTCGCACGGGTGCAATGTAGATACTAATGTTTTCTCTACTATAATATGCATGTATTATACATATAAACCTTCCTCTTGAATCACTCTATCTATTAAAAAAAACCGCATCAAAATTGCGTAGTTTTAAAGATCTAAGCATACATAGGGACAGACAGACAGACAGCGGGAAGCGACTTTGTTTTATACTATGTAGTAATTATTTACCATTCTTTATTGTAAAATATATTATGTTTCTTTTAAGTGTGCAATAGCTTGGATTTACGTTTCGATTTACGACTGCCTACTAGACCCCCACAACCCAGTTAGTACGGGTTAAACGATACCCTTGGTAAGACTGGTTGTCAGACTTCGGGCCACTGACTACCTGTAACTATTGTCTAAGATCTACAAATGACAGCCGGGACCAACGGCTTAACGTGCTTTTCGAGGTACGGAAAAAACTCAGTATGTAATGGGTGGTCACACTGGTCACCTATCCACGGACCAAACTAGGCAAGCACGGCTTAACTCGAAGATCGACCCGAGTGGCTGTTATTGTTTACCCATGAGCTCCTCAATCCGCAGTTACCCTTTTATATCAGGCTAAAATTAATTAACCCTTAAATGCATAAAGTTGTAAAACTGCAACATACCATTCAAACGACCATAAAATTATTAGTATGAGTTATTACATATGTAGTTATTGTCTAGTGAGTGCATGGTGTTGTAGTTCTGCAACATACGGTTTTTAATAAAAATAGCTATGAAAAAATATTTACGTTTTTTTTTATTATTTTTCCCTGAAAAATCTCTCGGTCTCTCTTTCTCGGTCTAACAATAAAATCATGCATTTAAGGGTTAAAAGGTACTTACTTACTGGCTCGTCTTGATTCGTTTGAAAGTATTTTGCGAATAATCTTTTTTAGAGGTTTGTACGGGACTGAATAAAACGGCTACGTGCGTATCGGATGGGTTGCGTAGGGATTCCATAGATAGGACGGCTCGGCTTTTAAGATGTTTTATAATTATAGACTTCAAACCCGTCAAGAGTATTCCGTACACCGTACAGTGCAGTATTCTATTCAAGATAGGTGCTTTGTATGAAGACGCGTAAGCTTGCGAAAATGCGATTTAATGTGTATTTTCTTATCCAAACGATATACTATACCACAAGGTGGGAAGTAAATTCGCCTCAAAAGACAAGCAAACCAATCGACGAAATTTATGCAAACTGGCTGAAAAGTTATACAGTCCAAAAATGAATTGTTTAAAATAGTAGGGTTTTCCCCACACTAGGGATATATCCTGTGTCGTGGGTGCGTTTACAAACATTTAAACTCACATATACAAACAGCCAGACACGGAACAACTACCTGTAGACCATCCAAATATTTGTTCCGAGCGGAAATCGAACCCGCGACACGCAGCGCAGCAGTCAATCGCTCAGCCACTGCGCCAACTGTGCCAAAAAAATAACGACACTTGCGCGAATGTAACGTGTTAACGTCATACAACCATTTCTCACAACGGTCCAAGATTAACGGTTACAGTTCAGGTCTCGAATTCGAACCCAAGACACGCACCTCTGATTTTTCGGAATCATGTGCGTATTGTATAATTACCACTAGCTTCGTTGAAGGCAAACATCGTGAGGAAACCAGCATGCCTGAGAGTTATTCAAGTCAGAGGCCCATGGGCGGCATAAAATAAAAACTCTGACACCAGTTTAGACAATAACCACACGATAAAAAAAAAGAAAGACTAACCAGAGTGCGATAAACAAAATCAAATATCGCGACCACAGAAATCTAGTTAAATCAGGAATAATTCCCATTGGGCTGAAAGTAGCTTGGAACATGCTTCACACACACACACACTAAATGACTATCAAATTCAATAAAATTATGTAAGACTTACCATAATAAGAATACAAACCTGCCAGTTACAAAGCCAAGAATTGGGTCAAGAAAATGTATAACCGTACCACTGGCATGAAGGAATATGGAAGTTTTCATTACAACATACCTGAAAATAAAAAAAACATATTTTAGTACTTTTTTTCATATTGATAACCCATACTATCCCACTGCTAGAAGACATGCTGGGCCGACCCCAAATGAATTGGGAAAAGGGCAGGAGAATGATGATGTCTTTCCCGTCCCAGTAATGGGTAAAGGCCTCCCCCAATTCCTTCCATGACTCTTCAAGCCATTCCACCTCAAACCAGCTCGCGGTACGAGTCAGGGACATCTCACCACCCCTTTTTAATTCCATAATTCACTATTGTGTATTTGGTCACTTTTGTATTGTATAGCGGGCCGGTGTCCGCAACTCCACGACCAACGCGCGTATTTTGCGTACGGGTTAATATTTGGTCACTTATCTACGTTTGAAAAAGCATAAATTCATTCATGCACAGCCTATCCCGCTGGGTGTAGATAAGAATAAAAGTTTTCCCGGGAATTATTAAAATGAAGTTAAGAATAATTGTAACAGACCCGGGGTGTGTGTGGGATCAAGTGTAAGATCCTATGTAAGAAATCATACAAGAGCAAAAAAAGAATGTGTGTGTGTGGGTTCTCCTATTAAAAATTAAAAAAAAAGATGTATGTGTAACAATAAAAGAATTTCGGGCGCCTTGGGAACGCACACTACATTTAAAAAATACTTGCCAGATAGAACAGTCCGGAGAGTCGGACCTCTAATCTTCCGGGGGTGACTAAACTAGGATAATAGAAACAATTGAAATACCTTTGTTAATACCCTGTTTAATATATCAGTAGCTTCCTTTTACTTTAAATATTAAATTACTAATTTGAGATTATCCTTATTGTTGCATCTTTATATGAAGAAAGTAAATTAAGTTTGGGCCAGATGTCTGGCTAAAAAAAATGTTAAATTAGACCTCAAGATTTCGGCGTCGAAGATGAGAGAATCCAGAATCCATCAAATGGAAAATTATAATCAGACGAAAGAAAAAGAAAAAGTAGAAGAAAAACGCCACAGCAGGGCGTTTTTTTCCGTTAATAAATGACTTTTCCCGTGTGCACCGATAAATCCAAGTAGGTGAAAATCACACTAGAGCATCGTCCAATATTGAAATCCGAAGAAATTAAGGATCCCTCCTTCTGAACACCTTGTCCTGGGTGTTTAAGGCAGCGATTATGGCATCATTTGGCCTAAAAATATCCGTGATTATACCGGATTTGTAAAATTAATTTGGCGAGATAAATGCCTCGATGACGAAATCAGGTCGTAAAGTCAAACGTCAAAAAATGACAGTTCCGAACTCAACCATAGCCAATAAAAGACAGTATAAAAATCGTTCCGAAATCGACTAAAATATGAAAAGCATGTAACAGTTTAAAAAACACGTTACATTACATCCCTCCCCGAAAAAATAAAAGAAAGCAATTTCTTTTATGCTAAAAACAAACAAGGTAAAAAAAACTTTTTTTTAAAAAAGACAGGAAATATAAATTCCAATAAAACGTTTCCAAAAAGATCCTGGAAAAGAAACAAAACAAAAAAAAACAATAAGTGCAGTCAAGCTACATCTGCACAACCGACCTATAGTACAAAAAGAACCACATGAGTACAGTTAAGCACCTTCGCCACTGACTAACAAGTTAAATCCAAGAAATATTACAAGTACAGTTAAGCGTAGTAGTCGCTGAACAATATGTATAAGAATACAACAAAAATACTAATATGAGTTCGGTTAGGCACCATAGCCACCGACTAACAAGTATATAATAGGAAAAATATTAAATTAAAAGTACAGTTAGGCGCAATTGCCGCTGTCTAACAAGAATAATCCAAAAATGTCTATATGAGTACAGTTAGGCACCATCGCCACTGACTAGCAAGAACGAATTACAACTGTGAGACACAGTTTAAAATCTCCACATCTCTAAAGATGCAAAAAAATAAAGAAGAATGTTGTGATCGGCACAACTCCACCAATCTTCCGAGCACAAACACCTTCGAAAATAAACGCATATTGTGATCGGCTCAACACTACCAACTTCCCGAGCACAATAGCGGAAAAAGAAATGCATTCTGTGATCGGCACAACACCACCAATCTTCCGAGCACAGAAGCAAAAAAAGACATGCATTCTGTGATCGGCATAACACCACCAATCTTCCGAGCACAGAAGCAAAAAAAACAACGAAATCAAGGAAAAAATTATACCGAGATCCGTAAAAAAAAAAAAGATAGGTAAACCTCTACAAGTGAGAACAGAGTGTACAAAAGTAGTAGGTACCAATGCAGAAATTGTATACAAGAATGTACAAAAAAAAATTGCATACAAGACTGCATAAAAAAAATAATAATACTTAGAAATAATAATAAGATCTTTCGATATGAAAAATGTATTTGTGTGGGTAGAAAAGGTTATTAAAAGGTCCTAAGTTGTGTTTTAGAATGTTAAGATCTCAAATTCAACAAATTTATAAGAAGTTACCTAACATACATCTTCATTTAAAGTGCTAATAACCTATCATCCATCCCATCGTACATCACACTAACAAAAGCGCGCTTCAAACAAAATTATCAAAATCAAGACTAACACTTGGAAACCAAATTAAAATTTTATTATATCCTTAACATGATAACGACCAGCGGTACCCTTATTAAAGTCTTTCAGAATATAAACATTATCAGAGATCTTTTCAACAATTTTAGATTTAATAAACTTAGGAGCAAGTTTTGCCGAAAAATAAGTAGGTGCAAGAGATTGAACAAAACTTCTTCTCCACACAACATTCCCCACATCAAAAGAAATGACTTTACGACCCTTAATATAATAGATAAGCTGATAAGCTTTTAATAAATGAGTTTGAACGTTAACAAAAATATCACTAAGTGAGTTAAGAGAATCAGCATAGTGAGTTCTATTGGAAACTTCCAGTTCACTCAAGTTATAAAACGATGCAAAGAAGCATCAAAAATAAGTTCTCTAATAACATCAAAAAATTAGGGGTGAAATCTGTAGCTAGATTAACACTATTATTCAAAGCTAATTGAACATTATTAGATAAATACTTAGACAAAGTTCTATGATCTTTAACAAAACAAGCTATGCAAGTTTCAACAGTTTTATTGTATCTCTCAACTGTATTGTTTTGAGGCGTGTACCTATAAAGTATTATAAAATATTTTAGTGATATTAAAACCTTTCAAAAATTCTATGAAATGTTTAAAAGAAAATTGTGTACTAATAATTCTCTATGAAGAACCATCAGCTGTATAAGCAGCACTAGAAACAGAATTTATTTTATAATCTAACTGTGAAAATTGTTCATGACTATTTGAACCCAGAATTAATGAAATCATGATTAGAACGAATTATATCTAAAATATGTTCTATAGGAATAACTATTTTCCAATTACTATTAGGATCATACTTACTTTTACAAAATTTATATAAAGTTTTATTTTCTACTCTAAAGTTCTTTTGCAAGAACAAGAAATTGTTCTACAGAATCAATATGCTTACCAAATATTAAAGGTGTGTAAATAGGCAACATGTTATATTCAATAATGTTAATCAAAACCGCATCAAACAATGGCAAAGAAAGACGACTAGCCATGTCCATTATTTCTGTAATGAAATCTGGAAGAGATTCAGAACTCTTCTGTTTCCTCGTACGAAGGTCATGTTCCAGAAAATAGTCAAAATCCGGCCTGTCAAAACGTTAAGTAAAGCAAGTTTAAGCTCGTGCCAGGATGGAATACGAAAGCGAACTGTGCGAAACTATTTCAGAGCAATACCACTAAGCAAGTCCGTAAATGAACCAACCAACAAAATTTCATCAAAATTTTTGTATAAAAATAAGCTTCAACTTCAGTAATAAATTCTCTAACACAAGATTTCCCATCGAATTTAATTTTACTCTTTTTTAAATCGGGCAACTTAATTGCAGAAGGAAAATTCTTTTTAATATGTTCACTAACCAAAACATTCATTGAATTAAATGAAGGCAAAGCGTTCGTCGCAAAAGCTGAGGAAGAGTGTGCAATCCTGTCATTATGATCAAAAGAATGTGGTACATCTGTCAAATTAATCATGTCAGGAACAAAAGGTGCAACATTAGGAACTGTGCATGCACCATCAGTTTCTATGTTATCTTTAGCAAGAGGCAGAGAAGACTGAACTTCTTTATCCATTTTGAATAAACAATATGATAATAATCGATGAGCAAAGCAAAATGCAAGACTTCAAAAGTTATAAAATATTTGAGGTTAAGTTGAAATATTTTTAAAGTTACAAGTTGTTTTTTATGAAAATATCAAAGTGTTTAGCAATGAAAAGATGCAGCAATAATTTACAATATAAGTTCAAGTCACATAAAGTATGATTATTAAGTTAAACCAAAGTTCACTTAAAATTAAATATGAAATCAAATTACACCGCACTTAGTTTTACAATGTTGAGTTACTTATACAAAACAAAACTGTCTTACCATACAAATGTTGGTTTTGCAAGAGTAAATGGGTAATGCTGTAACCATAAAAGTTAAACATACACAATAGTACAATAATGTTACTAGGAAATATTGTTTACTCACAAGGAAACATCAAAAAAAATTCAAGTTGTAAATTACAACAATAAACAATAATGTTTTACAGAAACTATATAATGTGTTCTGTAAACAATAATACAAATTATAAGATGCAACAATAACTAACAAGATCAGGAAGCTACTTCAAGTCCCTGTTCGCAGAGCGACAAACTGTAACAGACCCGGGGTGTGTGTGGGATCAAGTGTAAGATCCTATGTAAGAAATCATACAAGAGCAAAAAAAGAATGTGTGTGTGTGGGTTCTCCTATTAAAAATTAAAAAAAAAAGATGTATGTGTAACAATAAAAGAATTTCGGGCGCCTTGGGAACGCACACTACATTTAAAAAATACTTGCCAGATAGAACAGTCCGGAGAGTCGGACCTCTAATCTTCCGGGGGTGACTAAACTAGGATAATAGAAACAATTGAAATACCTTTGTTAATACCCTGTTTAATATATCAGTAGCTTCCTTTTACTTTAAATATTAAATTACTAATTTGAGATTATCCTTATTGTTGCATCTTTATATGAAGAAAGTAAATTAAGTTTGGGCCAGATGTCTGGCTAAAAAAAATGTTAAATTAGACCTCAAGATTTCGGCGTCGAAGATGAGAGAATCCAGAATCCATCAAATGGAAAATTATAATCAGACGAAAGAAAAAGAAAAAGTAGAAGAAAAACGCCACAGCAGGGCGTTTTTTCCGTTAATAAATGACTTTTCCCGTGTGCACCGATAAATCCAAGTAGGTGAAAATCACACTAGAGCATCGTCCAATATTGAAATCCGAAGAAATTAGGGATCCCTCCTTCTGAACACCTTGTCCTGGGTGTTTAAGGCAGCGATTATGGCATCATTTGGCCTAAAAATATCCGTGATTATACCGGATTTGTAAAATTAATTTGGCGAGATAAATGCCTCGATGACGAAATCAGGTCGTAAAGTCAAACGTCAAAAAATGACAGTTCCGAACTCAACCATAGCCAATAAAAGACAGTATAAAAATCGTTCCGAAATCGACTAAAATATGAAAAGCATGTAACAGTTTAAAAAACACGTTACATAATGTTAGTCCTTTGACGATTCTTTAAAAAGGTTGTGTACAGAACAGCAACCGGAGTGCATGTATGACCATGGACAAAGCAAAAGATGTCAGCAGGAATTAATTATTAAAAAATTTGAGATACCGCGTTTGTGCCTAGTAAGGCAGAATAGAAGGTATTCATTCTATGTAAATCATCATTTTAAGTTGTTACATAACTAACTACTATGTACAGGTAACAAATGGGTTACAAAAAGAAACACTCAGGCTCATCTTCACTATGTATAAACAAAGTGTCTCTTTCTTGAGTCTCTCTTTTGATAATTATTGCATTTTTGCAGAAAATGACATCATTTTCACTTCATAACAGGTAAGTAGAATAGATAGCGGACATTGTAGTGCTATCAATTCAATATGTGATACACTTAAAACAGATTATAGATAAAACTTGTGTATTGCTCTACAGAATAAGAGATTGAAATGTTGTTGTTATATTAAAACTTTTTTTTTCTGTAGTTTTTGTGTATTGAGCCTTAATATACCAGACAGCAATTTCTTTACTTGTTCAAAGTTACACATGAAAATTGTTTTGATTTGATATAAAGTTGTAGCTCTGAAACGTACCAAATCTCCCAAGAGTTGAAAAATACTATCCTTAGAAGCCTTTGCTTTGTAAAGAAACGAAAACAAACTATTTAAATGTTCATAACAAGATAACATAACCTCAAAATGTTTTATTGAAAAAAATCATGCCGGCATCAATTATTAAGCCAAAACAATAAAATATCTACAATATATGTACTAAAATACCTGATAAGGAGTCTCGTCACCACTTTCTTCCAAATGCTTCATATTTAAACTCAGTAAACAGTTCTCTTTCGAGTTCCAAACATAAAAAACATCATCCTTCAATTCGATCAAATTTTGTAACTTTCCACTAGGATTTTCACTCAAACTGTCTTTTAGCTCCTTAAAGATTTTATGGTTTGGTAATTTGGTCTCGTACAAACTGCTATCCATCGTGAAATAATTAAAATAAACTCTTGTTTTGGCTAACGACAATTTCACAAGTTATCTTTGACAGTTCTTGTCGCGGTATTTTGTTACGTTTCGTTTCTTCATTAAAATCCGTTTCGTTATACTATTTTATTTAAAATTGAAGATTCATTCCTTCATTTAAGATAGGGAGTAGAGTTTTAAATAATTTACTGTTAAATTCTAAAATGTACATTCAACGATTTTTTTTTCATGCTATCGAAAAGATCTAAGTTTCAATACTGTTGCTACGAATAGAGAAGAAGCAACACAACAACCAACAATCGAATATGTTGAGGTAAGCTGTTAAAACACTGGGCTTCCTTTCCTGATTACGTGGGTGAGCACCCGTAGCCCAGCTACCCAAAAGCCAGCATGAATGAGGAATTTAGAATGATTGTTTTTTTTGTTTTGTTTTAAAGACAAAAACTAGCTGTAGTCGATGGCCACTACAACTAGTTAATTCTTTATGATCGGACCCATCGAGTCGGAGTAGAATCGGTGGGTCTGATGATTATTGGATCAGGTGTCTATGGCATGGATACTGCGAACAGGCAACAGTATTTCATTCAACACAGCCTCAGGTGGTTGGTAGGCGCCAGGCGGATCGCGGTAAACGGCGTGCAATTGGGAGGCCGTATGCCCAGCAGTCAGCTGCTAATATGCTACTAATGTAAAATTTCTATGTGGTTCAGAATGTTGTTCTGAATACGTGGTAGCCGATTTATCGGCGGTGTCCCTTTCACCCTGTGTAAGTAGGTGGTGCTTATTAATTTTTGTACCTCATCACAATCTTGTTCTATTTAAACCAAAGGTTGACTGATAGAGTCAAGTAAGTAATTTGCGCCTATGTAACTACCACTACTGTGCATGAAGTTTTTTTTTGTTCCTGGGTATATTTGCTCAAAGGATGATATAAACATAATTTATATTGTCGTCAATCGACCAAGTAGGCTCGAGTCAAGCAACGCACACTCAGGTAACTGATTGTACCACACACACAACGCTGTATATCACTTTGATTCGCAATGGTATCACGTAATTTCATCTCCCTGAGCGCGGCCCATGCTTTCTTATAAATAAAACAACATATAGGAGGCAATAAATTCCATTCTACAAGATTTCGTACGTGAATTTTCGTTGTAATTTAATATTTTGTATGGTTTAAAGGTTTGTGGATTGTTCTTGGCATTGAATGAGTGGCGCTGTTAGTTGAATTGCGATTGGAGTTTCGCTTTGCTTGACTACTTTCAAAACTAATAATGTAAGTATTTTGTTTTTGTTAAATGTTAACTGCCGTAGGTACCTATATGATAATAATAAATTAACTGGCCAATTACATTTGAGTCGACTAGATATTGAATTTTTACAAGAGACAGTTGTTTTTTTTGTGATTACGGTCTTGGACCCATAGAGGAGCTTGTGGCGAAACAATAACAACCGGTCGGGTCAATCTTAAGGTTAAGCCGTGCTTGCCTAGGTTGGTTCATTGATGGGTGACCACCCATTACTTATCGAGTTTCTTCCGGAAAGCCGTTGGTCCCGCCTGTCATTTGTAGAACTTTGACAGTCGTTACAAGTAGTCAGTGGCCCGAAAGTCTGACAACAAGTCTTACTAAGGGGTATCGTATTACCCAGTACTAACTGTAACATACTGGTATTCAGCTGCACCCGGTTAGACTGGAAGCCAACCTGAACAAATTTACATTGGGAAAAGGCTAGGCAGATGATGATGTTGGCCCCATTGAGAAAGTTATTCACCATCAAACCACACCTTAAATATGGACGAACATTTCTGATAAGCGCTTTTTAAGATTGACGAAGAATTCTTTTTACGCCCGCTGACGTACTTGAAGATAGATCGAGAGATCAGCTTTCTCACAATGTTTTTCAACACAGTGACAGAAATTTTCACAAGATGAAGAAAACGTGAGTGTTCGTGTACATGCGCCTACCTCTGCCGACTATAGGTACAGGATTTCCCTTAGAATCAAACATCAACGTCTCCATTGCAGACTGAATAGTTAATACAAAGTCAAGTGCTGGTCCCAATGTTCCGCCATTGAGAAATTTACCAGAACTCTCACATGATATTAAAGGGTGGTGAATGTACGATATGCCTCCCTCTCCGATCTATTATTATGCTGGGCAGGCCTCCAGAATAGGGCTGCGCGTTACTACCTTTCTATATTTTAAGTTTAGTTAGTTTTTTTTGTGAATTTAAGAGAGCAATTTGAAACTGAACGGTCAATCCCCCCAATTGACCACGATTTTTTTTTGGCTTGGGCTAGTTAAAAAGATACCATACAATCAAAGCGAATACGGTGTTGGGTCGTGTCGTTCGAATCGAAGCGAATCATGTGTTACGGTCAATACAGACAGAACGGAAAAATTCGAGGAATTTACTAGCTGCATTGAAAATAGGAAGGTATTTTCATTCTTTAAGTAAGTAGAAAATTGTATGAATATCGATGCGGACGTCAAGCGATGCGTCGCGCATGCTCGCGACTTTAAACGATGGTAACTCGGTCCTATTTATTTTCAATGCAGCCAGTAATTTGCTCGCGCATTTTTCCGTTCTGTATGAACTGGCCCTTACCTGTTATTATTTGTGGTTACGCACTAATTCTGTTACCCTCTTACTCATTTTCTTATCAACAACATCGTATTATCAACGTTATTTGAACGCCAGAAGATCCATGCAGCATTGTACTTATTATAAGAAGTTACCCACATAATAGAATCTTGTACTTTCCTGGCAACCCTGAGTTCGTCCGCCGGGAGGACACCGATGACTTGTCATTAATAACGACAGTAGAAATGTATCAAAAGGTGACGCGTCCCAACGTCTGTCCCAGCCTTTATTTATGATACCAACAAACAATATTTATTCGTGTCTATACGCTGCGGGCATTAGCCTGTGACGGACGTGTGTTGTTTCTTATAGTATTAACGATTACTATTGTAACATGACGCCTGTAATCCCAGAGGTGTACGTATGATGTATTTGCATTTCGACGATTAGATTTATGTTTGAGTCCCAGTCATCAACCGGGCACAAATACAGATTCCGTGGCTGCTACTAAATTTCAAATGGAAAAACAATAAAACATTGCTCGACCTGGCAATCGAACCCAGGAACTCAAGCTCTGCAAGGCTAAAATGAGTAGATTAAATTGAGTTGCACAAAATTTACGAATTATTTTTTTTTTTTTTTACGAAGGCTGGTTCGAGGTGGCGCAGGAGCAGAGAGAAGGATATGGGGGAAGCCTTTGCCCAGCAGTGGGATAAAAAGCTATTAACAAAATATAAAATAATTAATTATATCCAATAGCCTCATAAGCATAACGTCCCGGTCACGAGTTATCAAGCGATGCGATTGGTGCCACGCAAATGTCGCATCGTGTCCTGTTCCCGTCCGCGCTAAACCGTCAAGCTGTACAAGTGCTGGTGGCACGTTCTAAATTACTTCGATTTTTAGTTTTCTCGGTTTCTCCGCAGTCACTGACTCAAGGTACGCGGCACTTGAGCGAGTAACTCGTGGTCAAAAGAAAATGCGGGATCTCGGTTTCTTGAACCATTTTCTCAGGGTCATACATAGAAATATAAAAAACAGGTCCTATATCATGTCAGGTAGCCTTATCATCAGCCTATAGCAGCCCGCAGCCGGAAATAGGCCTCTTCAATCGCAAGCCATCTCGTCCTTCGGTTTGTCAGGCTGTTAACTAGTTATACAATGTAGTCAGTCGGTGTAGTTTTGCAACCTTGTCAAAATTCGAGAGGTTGTCATAGAAGACGTAAATAATCAATATAAATTACGGTACCTGGTCAGTAATAATAAACGCTGCTTCTTTTTGTTGTTTTAATTTGATCCTATTTCAGAATGAAGCCCTTTTCAAAAGAGGAAAATCACTCGTTTATCGAATAAACGTCTGCGTTTGTTTGTGTGTGTGAAAGCCTGGTTATAGGGCTAGTATTAGACGGGCCGTGTTTTAATACGGGTGGTGTACACGTCTTATCGATTTCCGATATTAAGACAAAAATTTAAAAAATTGCCTACCCATTTTATTATTGATTCGGGTCGAGAATCATTTGCATAGTTACCTCCTTGAATTTGACGAGGATGCAAAGCAACACCTTGTATATTGTTGCTATCGATGAATAGGTTACACTGTCGTAATGTGTGAATTAACGAAAGACTGTCTGTCAAATTTGTCTGCCTGTGTTTATCTTAGGATGTTGCAGTACCTAGGATTAGGAACATACAGAGTAAAAACAAACAACTGAAAAAAACAACTGAAAATCACACAAGCACATCTCATCCAAGCAACCCAAAATAGGGTGGCATCACCAGTTTCAGTCACGTACAAAATATGGGTATACAATTTACACAATATCGTCATATGTCAAGTGTGTCAGAGATCCTCACGAGGCATCTACCCCAATTACCGTTAGGATTGTTTCGCACCAGCTATCTATTACTTCCCTGGCTCCCGACTTGGGAATTGGGACAGTGTTGTATGATAAAAAATTGTCGGATCTGTCGTAGGTGTCACATTTGCAGCATTTGTCTATTCTTGGGGAAACTTCGTGAAGTAATTATTATGATTGATCTTGCTGCGCGTATTGGATTACGAGGCAATAGCGATGTTAGGTGTGAAGTGAATCATCAATATTTTTGTGGGAAGGTTATAGAATCTTGTTTTTTTTTTTACTTTTTGGACTGGCGCGTTCAACCACGTACCAACTCACTTTTCTGAAGTACGTTAACGATTGTGATCGTGAAAACGCACACTAACAAATTATAAAGATTCTAGCCCGTGGAACAATGACGTTATATATACCAACCCAGAACTATTTTAAAAACTATACTAAATGGCTGTGCTTTTGCTAACAAACGACTCACGATGCTTTTACGAAAGTACTATCGCTTGTTTCGTTTTCGAATCACTGGGCATATTTATAGGTTAAGTCCTTAGCTGTGTAGGTACTTTGTTGGCAATACAATACGAGCTTGAGGTACAAGGTACAGTGTGTATAACATGGGTAGAGGTAGTGGGTAGTAGTGGTACAGGGTAACCTGACGGAACCAATACAGTCCGCCTATAAATCCGACGGGACGTCCGAACACTTCAACTGTCTTAACCGCGTGGCCCTGCGAGGTGTCCCTGGATCGCATAGCGGTGGATAAGAAATAAAGTGTTATAAAAAATAACGTTACACATACATTGAGATTCAGTTTGATCACTTCTAAAATTATATTAAGCGTGAGTCGTGATTCAAATAAACCTACAAGATAAGAATTAAGTAGCTACTACCTTTCAACAATATTATTATGGGTACTTGATAAATAAGGCGATTCACACACGGCACCGCTCGTCCGCGGCTTGCGGTGTACGTGTGTAAGGCATCAACGGATTTCAAACAAGCCAATGCAATGTGAGATTCGCTTCACCGCCCGACCTCGCAGATAACTGGTGTCCTTTGTGAACCGCCTAATTATTCACTTCCTATGACGCCATCCGCTATGGTTCCTACATCATCTGCCTAGCCTTTTCCCAACTATGTTAAGGTTGGCTTCCAGTCTAACCAGATGGAGCTGAATACCAGTAGAGCGACTGCCTATCTGACCTCCACAACCCAGTTAGTGATGGGTAATACGATACCCCTTGGTAAGACTGGTTGTCACACTTTCGAGCCACTCACTACCTGTAACGGCTGTCAAAGATCTACAAATGACAGGCGCAAAAAACGGCTTAATTTGCTTTCCGAGGCACGGAGGAAACTAGGTATGTGATGAGTGGTCACCCATCCACGAACCAACCTAGGCAATCGCGACTTAACCTGAAGATGGATCCGGGCGGCTGTTATTATTTAGCCACGAGCTCCTCTGACCCTGGAGACCTTACATAGACATGTTATTAAGCATTTGCAGACAGAAAAAATAAACAATAGGTTATTCCACATAATTTTACTGCAGTAAATAACAGTTGCATTTAAATTGTAGGCAAGTAGTAAAGATTACTCAATCGTTATGTAAGACATACAGTGTTTATTGTTTCTACGTGAAAAGAATATTTAAGTTCAAACTAGGTATAGTTTATAGAACCAAATTGAAATAGGTACTTCGGTATAATTATATCATCATCTGCCTCATCTATCTAGCCTTGTTCCAAATTATACCAGTAATTGACATGAAGCAACTGCCTATCTGATCTTCACAACCCAGTTACTGGGTAATACGAAACCCCCCTTAGGTAAAACTGGTTGTCACTTTTGGGCTTATCGGCCTTATCGTTTTAGAACCCAACAGCTTAGCACGCGACGATGGGAAGAGACCAGTCAGTATGACCATAATGCCTTGGAAGTTGGGTCGGCCTTTGGTGTAGGATGCAACATGTGTCGACACCCTGGCGCTATCCCATCTTCCTAGCACGGCGGGCTGTGCTGGTGCGGCTGCTGCAGGTGTTGAAATCCTCAAACGGCGCAAATACAATAGTGGACGAATTTTTTGACGCCCTTTAATACTTTTCTTCTTTTATCTGTACATATTTGTAATATTATTTTAATTATTAATAATTGTCATTTAATTTTAATCCTTCATCTGAAAATAAATAACAACTGTCAAAGATCTACAAATTACACCTAGGAACAACGGTTTTACGTGCTATCCGAGGCGCGGAGGGAACTCCGTATGTAATGATGGTAAGCCAGCCACGGTTCGACTTCGGCAATCACTGCTTAACCCTGAAGATCGACCCGTGTGGCTATAATTATGTAGCCTTATTGTGTAACCTTGTCTGTCTAATGGCCGGATAAATGTGCAGAATATTAAACAACCCTGCATTAAAAAAAAAACAATAATAAATACCTACATAAATGTCACACAGATATCAAGTTCTGTATACAAAACGAATGCCATTGTAATTGCATTCGTTTTATAATTAATTGCCAATCCAACTTAGTACCTAAGGCGGATTTTAAAATCAGGAAAAAATGGGCAGTCGATATCCTTATTAATCTGTTCGGTACAAGTGAGACTGGTCGTGTTGGTTTCGTTAATCGGGGGATCCAGACCAGTGGAAGAAAAGAACAGAAGCAAAGCGTTTGGCATTTGTGCAACGAATTTCAAGAGGATTGAGACTAATGTCTATCCGATAGATTTATGACTTTTTTGTCATCGTTAACTCCCCGCTAGGCCAAGATGAGATGACAAGTAACAGAGAAGTATTGAAGAAGTAGTCATGCGGCGCCGACCCCAAATAAATTGGGAGAAGGGCAAGAAAATAACGAGGATCTCCGGTTTTTCTGGATTGATGCCCGGCTGATAGCAACATGCTCGCTCAGTAGCCACCGTACCTGTACTATACATCGTTTCTGTCTCCCCCTTAAAAAATATAATAAAATGTTACAAAAAACTTCTTATCCAGTATTTTCGCAAATCTAAGGTGTACCAGCCATATGTTAGCCAAGAAAGGGTTGAGCAAGTGCTACCTGTGGGGTTTGGGGCAAGGCGGGGGACGAAAGGGGTGGAGGGTAGGATTTACACCCCTCATTTGTTTGCGATGACCCCCGAGCACTATCTCCTTAGAGCGTCTTGGTATCGCCTTGGCTTAAGCGTCGCTTACATTATTATGTTTTTGGCGCTTTTCGGTTCATTCTGTTTATCTAATGTTTAATGGTTTTTGGATATCTAGTCAAATCAGAATATTTATTTCTTTAAATATGGTTACCTAGTTATATGATGTGGCCCTCTAGTCTGATTTAATCTATACATATAATAAAATTGTAACAGGTCGATTTCTGTACATTGAAGATATTGAAAAAAAAAATATGTATATGGGGGTCTTTATTGGAGCAATAGAAGCCAAAAAACAGTTTTTAGAATTTTTATCTGTCTGTCTGTATGTTTGTACGCGCATCACGCAAAAACTACTGCATGGATTTAAACGCAGTCGCAGGCAAAAGCTAGTAAATAATAATATATACCTAACAATAATATATCAAGTTCTTAAGTTCTACCTTATGTTCAAAATATTTAAGGATTACAATAAAATTGAGTCATGTATTTCATTATTAGATTATATTGTTACCTGGTTGTGGGGTTTAGACAGGCAGTCGCTCCATGTAAAATAGTGATGTTACTGGAAGCCGACCCCAAAATATTTTGCAAAGCATGTAATGATGATGATGAGCATTAAAACCCTGGGACTCTTACGAGGAGAGAGGAGGGGGGATTGTAGGTTAGAAACTAATAATGTTAACTTTTTTTTTCGCCACCAATTTCTGCTGTTACATGTAAAAGTGTACAACAATTTAGCAAGACTTAATAACTATTAGATATTCTGTGACATAACACTAACATTATCTCGAAGACAAACCTTTCGAAAGTGTAACCGCCTTCTTGTTCACGTTCACTTTACATCGTTTTAATATTAAGTCTGTTGGCAATATTTACGTCGGTTATTAGCTGGGACGACAACGGTGCCACTTACCCTGAAGCTCTTCTACAAAGATTGGAGGCTCTTAGCAACAATATAGTCTTGTGCAAGTTTAGATATTGACCCAATTAAGTGCAGTTTTGAAGATTTTTATGCACATTCTTCGGAATATTTTGTTTCAATTATCCCGGAACTAAAAGTATAGAAAAAAAGCGAGCAATAATTAAAATAATATTTGCAAGGTTAATAAAAAAACTTTAGAAACATTCTGCATGAAGAAATACATAAACCTATAAAATACGTATATTATATATATATTATATTATATTGTGGTTTCTACCTACCCCCCCCCCCCCGCCTCAAAAGGCGTGAGTTTATGTATGTATGTAAGTATGTATATTATATCCCATCGAAAACATGTGAAAATTGGAGCCTTATTAATTTAATATTAAGAATATGTTATACGGGGTCACGAAAACGGTTACCACATCCTCAGTACATCATTCTGAACCCCCCCACATCGAAATTTTTCACCGGTAATTTAAAAAAAAAGTTGCTGTTTCCTACAAAAGTGCAATACCTACACGGTCAATATGTATGGAACAGCTGTTTTTTTTATATGGGGAGGTTCAGAATAATGTACCGAGTACGTGGTTTCCCTTTTCGCGTCAGTGTCCCTTCCATCCTGTATGAGCCTACATTCAAGGTGATGACGGTGACTTCAAGTTCTTCAATACTACTTAGCTCTTGCTTTTACAAAGACCTGTCCTATCGCCTGTCTTGTTTGACAGCTGTGCGAAAGAGACAGAAATATCGCTTAGCAACAATAAGTGCTAAGTTACGTTTTATATCGCGACCTCATTTCAACGACTGTAAACAAAAACACGCGCGCGTGCACACGGAAAGCATGCTACGACCGGTCTTCAGTGTCGGTTTGAAATAGGCTTAAAAAAAGTTGTTTACAAGCACATTCAAGTGTTTCAGATTCGGTCATTAATTAACAGTGACCCAATGTTAGTATATGTTTATTTTTGTTATAAATGAAGATAGCGAAATCTCCATGTTTAGGGTGACCGGTCAATTAATGTTCGAGTTTATCAATTTCATTTATTTATACAGGGTGGCGCCGACAGTACGACAATAAATTAAACTGCGTATACCTCATAACCTTTCCAGTCTGCATACAAAAAATCAATCGAATATGTCCAGTAGTTTAGTAACAGGACATTTTTAGCAAATTTTATTTTTCATTTTTAGCATTTTCAACATGATATAGATTATTAGGCTAGCACCGACAGGGTAAAGGTCCTCACATCGGTATAAACACTAAACATAATATGTTAATAATAATAATAAAATGATACCTTTTTTTTTTTTTTTTTCGGATGGGAAATCATCAAATGACTTCTCCCGCTCTGGGCTGAGCGGGAGGGAGTGTCAGACTTTTACTGACTAAAACCCATCCATGTTCCTTCATCGCCCTTTGTGTTCCGGGGCCGCGGTATCTCTTTCGAACAACCCGCAGCACCCGGCAGGCATCGGCCCTTGCGGGCCCCTTCCCTATGCTGACATCTCTTTGAGGCGCGCGTGGAACACGAACGCGCCGTCGACACGGCCTGTCGTCCTAAGACGGAGGGACGGCGAGCTAGCCCTTAGCTCACCGTCCACAGGCCCGCGTCTACGGTGGCCGGGGGCCACCACGTGGCCCTCGACGCCCGGTGCGTCTCCCGCGGCGGCTGGGACGTGAGGAGGAACGCTCTCTCTCACGTTCCGCCTCCTCCTTTGCTAGCATGACTGCTTCGCAAAAGGAGGTGACGGCTTCCCATTCCGTCTCGCTCCGGACCATGGCTCGAACCAGGGCCGGACGCGAGAGGTCGCCGCCGCCGATCGCCGCTATGGGGACACGGCGTTGCTCCGCCCAAGCGGGGCAGACCTCCACCGTATTCTCCACCGTGTCCTCCGGTCGATCCTCGCAGTGGAAACACCCGGGCGTTTCCTCCCGCCTGATTCGGTGCAGGAACCTCCCGAAACAACCGTGTCCGGTGAGGACCTGCGTCAGGCGGAAGGTGAGGACGCCGTGGCGCCTCTCAAGCCACTCCTCAAAGAGGGGACTTATCGCCACTATCGTGGCGTGCCCTGCACGGGGTTGCGACAGTCGCTCTCTCCATGTCACCATGAGATCGGCTCGGAGGTTTGTCCGCTGAGCGGCAATTAGCCGCGGCAGCGGAGTAACCCCCCGGCGAAGAACCTCCGCGCGCCATTCATGTAGGCGCGCGAGGACTATCGCCTCCAGATCCCATGGTGGCAATCCGGCTAGGAGGCTCGCAGCCTCGCCCGAGATCGTGCGGAACCCACGGACCATCCTTACGGCTATCACCTTTTGGGGCGCGTTCAGATAATGGGCGGCTCGCCGCCTCAAGGAACGCGCCCACACCGGGGCACCGTAAAGGGCCATGGACCGCACGACCCCCGCATAGAGCCTCCGGCAGGAGGCGTTCGGCCCCCCCAGATTGGGCAGGAGCCGCCTGAAGGCAGCCCCAGTCCGTTCCAGTTTAGGGGCCAAACGTCGGAAGTGCTCCACGAAGTTCCACCGGCTGTCGAGGACAAGTCCCAGGTACTTCAACGTCGACCCGACGCCGATGGAAACCCCTCCTACCGTCAGTGAGGATCCCGACGGTGGCGCATTCCGAGGCCCATGAAAGCACATGGCCTCGGACTTGTGCAATGCCACCTCGAGACCCAGTTGCCGGATCCTCTCAACGACTATCGCAACCCCGCGTGTCATCAAGTCGGCCGCCGCCTCGTGCGACCTCCCCTGTGCCAGCACCAGCGTGTCGTCAGCGTAGCACACTACGCTGACGCCACTAGGGAGGTCGGCGCGCAGCACCCAGTCGTAGCCGATGTTCCACAAGGGCGGTCCTAGAACCGATCCCTGTGGGACACCGCACGACATCTCTCGCCGGTTCCACTCTCCGGAGCGACTGGGATAGATGACGGCTCTGTCCGTCAGGTAATCCCCGACCACACGACGAAGGTAGGTCGGCACCCGGTGATACCGGAGTGCTTCCCTAATGCAGCTCCAGGGCATGGAGTTGAAGGCGTTGGCGATGTCGAGAGACACCGCCAAGACGACCCCACCCCGGGACACCGCATCCCCCGTCGTGAGGGCTCTCACGCGCATGATGGCGTCCACCGTGGAGCGCCCCTTGCGGAAACCAAACTGGTGTTCCGCAAGATCCGGACCCATCCCCGCAAGGTGCTCGGCGAGGCGGTTTGCAATTACTCTTTCAAAGAGCTTGCCCACCTCGTCGAGCAACACAACGGGCCGGTATGCGGACGGAGAGTCCGCAGGGCGCCCCGGCTTCCGGATGAGGACCAGCTTCCCCGTCTTCCAACGAAGCGGGAACTGTCCTCTCTCCAAGCATGCGCTTAGGAGCCCCTCCAGTCGGGGCCCGAGAGCCTCAAAGGCCAGGACCCAGGCTTTGCCAGGCAAGCCGTCGGGTCCCGGGGCGGTATTTTTGGCCTTGAGCCGTCCTACCGCCACTCTCAGGTCTACCCCAGCCACTTCCGGGACGTCGTCGTCGTCGTGGTCCGCTTCCGGCACCACAGGTGGCGGAGCCATAGGCGGGGGGGGATGTTCCCCTCGCGAGGGAAACAAAGCGCTCACCACGTCCTCCACGAGCTGAGGCCGGAGACTCTGCGTCAGTGGGGGGGCCCAGGTGCGGAGTTTATCCCGCACCATCTTGTAAGGGCGCCCCCACGGATCCCCGTCAAGAGTCCCCAGCATCTCCTCGCGGGCCCGATCTCTGGCCCGCAGGACAGCCTCGCGGAGGGCGGTCTTCGCCGCTCGTGCAAATGATACCTAAGGTTAGTAAACCAATATTTATAAATGGTGTTGTATTTCGTTAACAATTTTATGCTATTTAGTTTTTTTGTTATTTTTTTTGAATTTTTGAATTTCGATGATAGGATTTTTTTTGATAGTTTTTTTCTTATGAACTACATAGTATTACCAGTGTTTTCATTTATTGTCGTATTGTCGGCGCCACCGAAAAAAAATGAATGTAACAAAATTTTATATTCGCGGGCTATACTGGCGCGTCCCCCTTAAGTCGATAGTTTGTGGGATATGGAATGCCTTTGCTTAAAACCGCAGAAATAACTTAGTTTTTCGAGAAATACCTAATTAGTTAAAATAACAAGTATCCATCGTCAACGGAATCCTTCCGCCACGCATAGGTTTTATGCAATAAGAGAAATCTCTATGTTTTGTCCTGTCGCATGTTTTGTCGGGTCGCTTGTTTTATGAATAAATAAATTATTTGACAAACTACAGTATATCATGAATTTTTTTCCTGTTCATGTTATAAGTGCAAGGACACAGTTGATATATTAGTATTTAATCGGCCTATTGTCTGTTCACTCTATACTTATAACTAGAAGACTGTTCAATGGTATGCTAAACAGGCGTTTTTGTAACATGACACGACAGTGGCTTCTGAATACAATCTAGTGATTAATTACAGCACTTTATGGAATAACAATCGACAATTATTATTTCCTTTATCATGACAGCCATGCCAAAGTTGTTTGGCAGCAGTACTGTTCCTGCAATGTTGGTCTCGTGGATGGAAAAGCAACTGCCAAGTGTGGGGTCCTGTGTACGATACCCTGGTCGGGCGAAGTGTTGTCGGGTTTTCTTGGCGGTGTGATACTTCTGCAATATGTGTTGCAGAAATAATTATGCAGAACTAGCTGTGCCCCGCGACCTTCTTCCACGAGAAATAATTATAAAAATATTACTTTCCTATTTGAATGAGGGTTTTAATTTTCTTTGCACGGAACCCTAATCTTTTTTCTAAAATAAAAGTAGCTCATTAAAACATCAACAGTAAAAGTAAAAGTAAAAGTCCCGTCAGAGATTAGCTAACCGGAATAAACAGATAGACAGACACACAGGCCGACAGACAGACCGATAGACAGTAAATAAAAAAATAATATAAATACCGTATTACTTTTATATGCATTCAGTAAACAGCTGTTATTTTTAAATTACAAACGGACACTTCAATTTGATTTACTTGCATAAGCTGTATTTTAATTTCGGTGCAAACTTTCTCAACATAGGCACACAAACTGCGGCTGTGTGCTGATGGAAAAAACCCTTGGGTTTTCCCAACAGGATTTTTGCCCGACCTCATGATCAGCAGTTGCGCTTGCGACCACTAAATTAAAGGGGCAGTCATCTCTAAGAAAGTCACTACAATATTTTTTTTACGATGTTTTACATACGTAAAAGGTGTTTTTTTTTTCAGAAAGAGTGGACAGAGCAGGATATAACAAAAAAAAATATTTTATTCACCTTGACTGACTTATTATTTTACTCAAATAGATTAGTATAAAAATATTTAAATAACTACCGGTAACTCGGACCCCGCTCTCGACACCGGCGGACCACTATGTTTTTTTTTATTTTTTAATGTGAAAAGTGTGATGATTAATGAATGAAGGGATTTAAATAAAATTAATTTTCGCAGTCGAACGAGTTTTTATCCGATTTAATTACAAAACATACAAACTGGTTTACTGACTTACCTGCCACGTGTGTATACATCTCCATTTAAATTACATGACGCATGTCTTGTACCCGCCTGGCGGTCCTTTAAGTAAGAAATCTGTATTTAGACCTTTGAGAAACACGCTAAGCCTTCAATACGTTACCAGACCTCGTACCCAACAGTCGTGCAACATGAGCTTCAAGAATAAAGTGGTCCTCATCACAGGAGGCAGTGCTGGCATCGGAGCAGCCACCGCTGAACAATTCGCTAAGGAAGGTGCTAGCATCGCCATCGTCGGGAGAAACGAAACCGGACTCAAGGCAGTGGCCCAACGCTGTGAGAAGCATGGCGCTCCGACCCTCATCATCAAAGCCGACGTCGCCAATGATACGGAAGCAAAAACTATCGTCAAAAAGACGGTTGAAAAATTCGGGAAACTCGACGTCCTGATCAATAACGCAGCCATACTGAAGAACACGTCGCTCACAAGTCCTGACGTGATGCAAACGTACGATGAAGTGCTGAGTATCAACCTGCGCGCTGTGGTGCACTTGACGAGCTTGGCGGCTCCATACTTGGCGGAGACTAAGGGTAACATCATCAATATCTCCAGCATACTAGCCAAAACGTACGTACAAGTGCCGCAGCTGATGATGTACTGTGTTTCGAAGGCTGCAATGAACCACTTCACACACGGGGCAGCGTTGGAACTGGCGGCTTCTGGAGTTAGGGTGAACACGGTCAGTCCAGGCCCCGTCCGCACCAATATGCTGCAGAGCTTGGTGACTGACAAGATTTGGGAGGAGAACTCCGAAGCTACTGCTCTGCAGAGGATCTCCGAACCAGTGGAGGTAGCTGACGTGATCATGTTCTTAGCTAGCGATAAGGCTAAAGGTGTGACGGGCTCCAATTATGGTGTAGACAATGGACTGTTGTTAAAGTTTTGAACAGTGTCATCATATTATTATACTTAGTTTTTAGTTTGACAGCAACAGACAGTTTTTGTGTGAACTTTAATCTTGAGATCGAATGTTTTATTACAAAAACTACGATTTTAGTATTCATTAACGCATTCATAATATAAAAGCAATTAAAATTAAATGTGTAAATAATAGTTTTTATTGACTTGTATTTTTTATAGCATGTCAAATTTTAGTAACAAGTCGAAACTTTATTGATAAACTCGTGTCGAAGTGACTATGCGCAAATACCAAAAGAGATCTTATGTCAAGTGCAAAGTGTAGAATACTTAGACCAAAAGGTTATGTGTTAGTTTTAGCAGTCTATGTATTTTTTTTAACTCTGCTCCACTCTTGGAATTCCTCCTGTATCGTGGGTGCGTTTACAAACATTTAAACTCACATACACAAACAGTCGGAACCTGGAACTACTACCACACAAATATTGTTCTTGCGGGAGTCGAAACCGCGACACTCAACGCAGCAGCCAATCGCTCAGCCACTGCGCCAACAGTGCCGTTAAAGATGGCGGACGGCTCTCTAAGAGTACTACTCAAAAAAACCTGTCGAGTAGGCGATGTCAAATGAAACAAAGTAACTTGCTGAGTTCATTAGCACAGTACAATAAAAAAAACCCAGAATATTCGAAATAAAAAAACAAAGTTAAATTCTAGAACGCAAAAAGGTTTATACATGTAATAAAAACTTTTTTGCAAAAAAATAACTGACTTTCAAAAAAAAAACACCAAAAAACTGCAAAATAACTTTACTTTTGAAAGTCGGTTATTTTTTTGCAAAAAAGTTTTTATTTTACCGTTTTTAGTATCTTACACAAAGCCTTGTCAAGTATCAATTTCGCAATTTCTTTTACTTGGATATTTTTTTTACCAGATATTTTGATTTAAAAACCAAACTACTGAACCGATTTTGATAAAATTTCAATGAGACCAATCGGGAAGTATATCCCTTCAGATAATAGAAGAATTTTTCAAATCGGTTCCTAAATGACGAAGATATGAGGCAACAAACACAAAAACAAAATAAACGAATTGACAACCTCCTCCTTTTTTTGAAGTCGGTTAAAAATTTATCGGAAAAGTAAACAAGATTATAGTATGAAAACATTTTTAAAAGCAAGCTTTTGAATCAATATCAATAATCTTTCTTTATTACACAAGAAAGTGGTTACAAAATTGTGTGAAGTCCCTGAGTCCTGTGCTAGGTGAGAAACCTGTGTTACAGGAGCCAGGGCCATCTCCCTGTAGGAGATATCACAGAATCTTATGCAAAAAATTAACAAAAAAATAGAAATAAAATAAAAAATATAGCAACAACAAAAAATAAATTAAAAGCGGTTAAAAAAAGCCTGTATTGTGTATGAGAGTGTGCGTGTGTGTTTGTGTCCGTGTACCTATAAGCATGTGTGTGTATGTGAGTGTGAATGGAAATAATTATCAGGAAAGGTTTTCAGCAATCGCGAGAGCGGTGAGAAATTGAATGCTTGTCAAGCGATGCGTTAGCATTAATGTTATGTAACTGATAAAATAATTTTCTCTCTTACGTCATAGTTAAGCGACAGTAGCCATGGCTTAACACTGTGCTTGACTTTGTGCAGGGTCAGTTTATAAATTGTAAGCTTTTTGTTTATTTTATTAACTTCAAAGATCTAAGCATACATAGGGACAGACAGCGGGAAGCGCTTTGTTTTATACTATGTAGTGATAGTGATGTAGTGATAAGTCATAAAGTACCAAAGCAAAGTTGATACAATTTACATGGGACCACTGCGCAAGCTTTTACTACCAAATGAAAAAGAATCACTTAAATCGGTCCAGTAATCACGGAGAAATCGGTGAACATACATGAAAAAACTTTTTTGCAAAAAAAACCGACTTCCAAAAAAAAAAACACTAAAAAAGTGGAAAAGGTAAAGTTATTTTCCACTTTTTCAGTGTTTTTTTTTTGGAAGTCGGTTTTTTTTTGCAAAAAAGTTTTTATTTTACCCTTTTTAGTTATCGTATCACACACAAATCCTTGTCAAGTATCAATTTCGTAATTTCTTTTACTTGGATAACATATTTTTTCCAGCTATTTTGATTTAAAAACCAAACTGCTGAACCGATTTTGATGAAATTTCTATGGGACCAATCGGGAAGCAGATTCATTCAGATAAAAGAAGAATTTTTGAAATCGGTTCATAAATGACGAAGATATGAGGTAACAAACACAAAAAAAATACAGCCGAATTGAGAACCTCCTCTATTTTTTGGAGTCGGTTAAAAAAATGTTGTGTTTCAATTGCGAGTCACGTCCGAAGAACCCCAATTTTATATCTCACTTCGCCCACTCGTACATTCTCTTAGTATAATAAACTTAACGTAACATAACATTACGCCTGTTATCCCCAAAGGGTTAAAGAGAGGTGTACCTACCTAATAGTACCGCCACATTTCGCCAGTTATGTTAATAGGGGCGAGCCTATTGCCATCAACCTGGCACAAATCCAGACTTCGTGGCTGCTACTGAGAAATTCGTGATAGAAAAACCCAATAACATTTTGCCCGACCCGGGAATCGAACCCAGAACCTCATACTTGGCAGTCTACTAGGCCAACGAGACAGCCGTAAAATAATTAAGGTATGCAATACAAGTCGGGTTGCAATTTTTTGCAAACATCAAAATCAAAAGTCATTTATTCAAATTAGGCTGATAATCAGCACTTTTCGGACGTCGAGTTTACAAGAGACAGTCCCTCATAACGCCCGCCCTTCGCCATTTTCTAGTGTTTTAGCTGGGAAGAAGAAGTGGCGGAACAAACTCCCAAGCAACACATCTGTCTGTTAGGTTAGAAGAACCACATTCTATATACGTACAATAGCGTGTAAAATATTTAAACAAAGAATCAATTGCATTCAATAATTGAGACGTGTCAGCTAGCACACACCAATAATAAAAAAAACATTAACATATATAAATATAATATATCGATGCAACTTGAAGTCACAAATGATAAACTAGGACCATAGTGCACTAAACGTAAAGAAACTAAAATAAAAAAACGAATTACTAATAACAGTAACAAAAACTGGTCAACAAGACGACCACTCACCACAAGCAGCACCCGTTCACGAGCATAACGCAAAGACCAGCCATCACCCCCTTCGCCATATTTGAGGGAAGGAGATAACCCGACCCCCGACGCTACCGCAAGCAACGACATCTAGGGAGCATGACGAACTTGCTGCCGGTTTAAGAGGCAAAAAAGTTAATTAAAATCAATAGTCGAGGTCGCTAGTTAACCACATATTGCAATACAACTCATCAAGAACATTTTAATGAGTAGATCAGGTCATTAAATAAAAACAAACAAAATTCATTTACACATACAGACAAAAAAATAAAAATAGATAACATATTATCATTAAGCGAATTTTGGAGAAAGAACATAAACATTGTCTTGAGTCGGACGCCCTTGGGCGGCATAAAAACTGTGACACCAGGTTAGGCACTAACCACACGATAAAGAAGAAGAACACAGCGACCAACTATTCTTATCGTTTAAATAGTCGTTAATGGAATAGTAGGCCTTTAGACAAAGGTTAGATTTTACTTTAGCTTTAAATGTATTAAATGGCAAGTCTAGAAAAGAAGACCTTAGCTTGTTAAAATAGGTTATACGAAGCCCTACGACTGAATTATGAACCTTATGGAGCCGGTGAAAGGGAGCACGTAGTTTATGCTTATTTCTAGTGTTAAAATAGTGAATATCACTGTGTTTTTATTGTACAGTTTTGCCTAATGTAAAAATGTTGGCCAAGATGAATTGTGAAGCCACCGTGAGGATACCAATCTCTTTAAAGAAAATCTCTCAGGGAAACTCATCATTTTATTCAATACCCTCATTGGGCGAGAAATATTATCGACGTAGCACTTAGAATTATCTATGTAGCGCTAATTATTATCTCCATATATTTTCCGAATGCATTCCACAGACGTAACAAAATATTCCTACTCATACAACAACGTAGTCAATTACTCTTCACTTGTTCACTAATTCCAATTCTTAAGGCATCTTTAACCGAAAATAATGACATACCATGTAATTGAATTCAAAGAATTGCCGTATGCTGATATTGATAAATACATATGTGTGCCGGAATCCTGGATAAAATGGCGAGATGAATCAAAAGGAGAAGTTATCGTGGCGTACCCCGTAGAAAAACCATCACGTACACAAAGCCGAGTTCAAAAAGATGAGAAATATTCAAGGAATTGGAAGTGTTTTTTGGCTAAAGCCGAGTATAATACAAGTGAGTACCCAGTATATATAATTATTATTACAAGATAGTTAACAATTACCCATACAGGACGAATAAATAAATGTTTATAATAACAATAATTATAAATAAATATTTTTATTTGATTGTCGTGATGGCCCAGAGGTTAAGACCTCGCCTCTCATACATGGGTTCAAATCCGGGCAAGTAATAATGTGACATTTTCAATTCATATCTACTTTTCTAAGTTTATCTTGGACATCACAGACATCGGTGAGGGAAAACATCGTGAGGAAACATGGACTTAAAATTAATGTAAGTCTGAAATCGCCAACCCGTCTTGAGCAAGCGTGGTGATCAATGCTCGTGGCTTCTCTGTATGAGAAGAGGCCTTTGCCCGGCAGCGGGACAGTTACAGGCTGATGTTATTATTATTATTTTTCTTTATTCACCTATCATCTCATTTTTTACATTTTAAAATATTTCTTAAAAAAAAAAATTAAAAAATTGTTGTCCACCGGTATCGGGAGCAGGGTCCACGCTACCGATGGTAAGGGCTCCATAGACAGAAACCTCCTCACAATGCGAGCCGTATCGAAGAGTACTGCCTTCTGAATCAGGCCCTTGATCCAACCGCCTAAAGAGAGCCTCGAAAGATGTCTGTCGAGGCTCTTGGCCATAAGTTCATTTGCCGTCACGACAATCGGCACAATGATAGCCGAGTTCACATTCCACATATCGATAACTAATATAGTAATAACTTGTTAACAAAAGCTATCACTACCGCTGACATTCTCGATACGGATAGGTTAGGCTTTATATATTTAACATATTGTTACCTACTTATTGAAAGCATCAAACACAGGTATTTGACAGGTACACTTTCTCTTCCTAGTCTGCCATAGTCGGGATAAGAACCCGACATGACCGGAGAGAGATCAGATCCTGATCCTGATTCCTGTTTAGACGAATAGGAAAACCGGTGATCCACACATAAGCATATTTTTAACTTATTTCATTGCAGGTGGCTACAAAGAAGCGGTAAACTTTATAAATTATCTAAACAACAAGAGTAATCGCGAAACAGAGGATTCGAACAAGAAACAACAGATCGAGGAGAATAAAAGTTGCGGTAAGTGTTTGTGAAGATAGATTCATGTTAGAGCTACATTGCAGTGCAGAGATCTTGAGATGGCACACGTTTGATCGTTATAGTCCAGTTATAGTTATGTACTTTTACCTGGAAAGTATTCCAAACTTGGGGGAACAAGACCTCAATTATTTCTGCTTTTTTTTTCAATTTTTCGCTTATATCTTGAACTAAGCACATTTTGTGTACCTACCACATTGGACGACAATGTTGAAGAACGTTAAATTTCCTGGAAGTTTGTTGGTGAACCAGATTTCCAAGTCCAATATTAACGGAGTTAATAAGAATGTAAAAAAAGCTTTCAACGCAAATTGATTTGAACAAGATTTGATGTTCAGTTTTTGTGATATGAATTAACTTTGTTTTTCATTAACATACTATGAAAAACAAATTCAGTTTTGCTGTTGAGTGTAAATTTACATTTGGATGAGAACATAAAATATTGTTATTATATTTTTTGGTGCTATGGAACCCTGTTTGTGCAAGTCCGACTCGCACTTGGTCAGTTTTTTTTTTTAAATAAATTGACACAATCAGTCCTATTTCTGAAAACGTTCTTGCATTTGTTTTGAGCTCGCCACGATCGCTCATATATCTTACTCATCTTACTCTTACGTATTTCCTGCATTCTACCGGAGCTGCGCTGGTGGCGCCCACAGGCACCGCAGAAGTCTCATTTTGGGCGCTTGTAGTGCTATAGTCTTGTGCGCTATAAAATTATTTTATTGGAATCTTTGTGGAACAGTTGCCAAACATTGTCAAATGCTGCGGGCAACCATGTCACACTTCTGCTTTTCTTTGGATAGGCGTGATATTTGTTTCATGTAAGTTTATTAACTTGCATTTCTTCTATTTTAGATGACACATGTTCCAAGTGATTCTGAATATGATGGTGAAGATAATTTTTTTTATTTGCTCAAGGGCAAGATCCAGTATCATCCATCCACCCAGATGGACACATATTTTTAACTGGCATTGCTGGTGCGTTGCGTCGTCGTAACGCTATGTTTGTGATGTGTCTTAGCCTGGAGACCTCTACTTACGAGTCTGATTATTTAGGATTTAAAGCCTGTATAATGTCGAACAATAATAGGATTGTAATAATCTTTTTTTTAATTATCTAGCTCAATAACTGATGGAAACTTGGACAATATATTCACTCCAATGAAATTTTTGAGGAACAGGCGGGTTACCATGATCTTTTATGTTTCCGAGAGTGGGAAAGTGACAGCGCTAGACAGATATCTAGCGCCATCTCTTACCTACTCTCGGAATAATACTAAAACATTCCTGCACTAACAGATCATGGTAGCCCACCTGTTTCAGTTCTGTGGCCCTACCATGACGTCTTAATGCAGGAATGTTTTAGTTCTATTCCAGTTTGGAAAAGAGATTCCTGCATTAAGTTGTCATGGTAGGGCCGCTGCTTTTCTGCTTGTGTAAATTAGTCATGTGATTTTACGTGAGTTTATTAACTGCTAGTTTTTTGTAGATTACACTTCGTCGGACGAGGTACCTCTATCCAATCATAAGCCTGGTAAACCGTCTGATCAGAGCCGTGGAAAACCTCAAATAAATCTTCCACCAGAGTACGACCCTGATTTTCCTAGATGGTCATTAAAATATCCTGAGTCTCATTATAGGGGACGGGCGGACCTTGCTGAGCTAAGACCTGGTGGAAAGAAGACTGGTATTTATGTCGACCGTCGTGGATATGACAAATGTTTTGAAGTATCGAATACTGACAATTCTTTGGCTCGAAATTTAATGATGGAAATTTTTACTGAAAGTGCACTACGGGTATGCAGTTTAACAGGGAAAGTGCCTACTAGGTTTAAAGGCGACGAGTCGGCAATAAGGCCTGGATTATATGTTCATGCTGTAAATGCTCTGGTTGATACAGTTTTAGAACATGGATTCGATGGTAGCGAAGAATCAACTATTCGATGTTGTTTAAGTGCAAAGCTTTGTAATTTGAGATCAAACTTTGATTAAACATTAAATACCTTGTTTTCAAAATAATTTCATTGTTCCTGTCATACAGGGTAAATTTTAATGACCAGCCAAATTTTAAAATTTAGATCTCTTTGATGGACCGTAACTGCCTGTTGTGATTTTCGGACATTTTCTTTAATAAATCTTTCGGACGTTTTTTTTTTGACTTTTGACGGAAACAACATTTCATTTTCAATCTAGCTTGTGTTATTATGATTTCAACACGTTATGTTAAAAAAAAAATATCGAAACTGAATCATCTCTGATTTGGCTGGTCTTTGAAAACTAACCCTGTATTTTAACTATAATCCCACGAATAAAAAAAAACCCTAAATGCGCGAGGTTGATTACCTACTTTCCACTCCCTCCCACAGAATGGAGGTCTGCGTCCCAGCAGTGCCCATTAAAAAGTCCTTGATCTTCACCTTCTAGCTAGTGGAATAACAAGAGTATGCACTACTATGTTTTCCTGCGTCAGTCTAAAGCCCTTCTCCCATTACGATACACACAGACGACTAGTATCCTACGGGAGTCTCGGAGACTAGTCGCTGCGGAGTATCTCACATAATTATATTTAAATGGAGAATCGCACACTTCGCTACCAGTATCCAACGCGTATGCGACTAGTCTCGCGATACCCAACGTGCAGTCGCCCGCGCGTCGCGTCTCTTACGAATATTGTCAAAATGACAGCGTAAGATGAAATAAATATTAATTTGTGCAAAAAATTGAAAAATATTAGTGTTTATATAACTTTAAATTGCCTGAGTACATGAGAAATCATACGACTGAAAGGGCTTGGGAAGAAATTGGAAAAAAAAACGTCCTTTTAATCAGAAGTGTGTGCTGCAAACAAAGACATTCAAATATTTATGAGCGATAGAAGCGACAAGACGAAAAAATTTATAATCCAATATTTATTACCACTTAGTAACAAGCAGCATAGCATTGGTGTGTCAAAATCGAAAATGTTCGAGATCAATATACACACATCAAAAGTATCTAGGGATCAACATATATTTCTGCAATAACTTTTCTCCTGATTGATATTAATTAAAATTTTCTTTAAGGATTCATCAAATAAAGTGTTTTCGTTTGTCACAGTAACGATAAACCAAGTCACCTTTGCATTAATAAAGAAATTTGCCATTTTCCTAATAAAGGGATTTTTGACATTTGAACCACTAACATTAAAGTTCGAAAAAAAGACTGAAATAACAGTTTTCTTTAAAATTTTATTGGGTAACTTAAACAATTAATAAATTTGAGCGTTGAGGTTGCCTCTGATCCAAATCAACTCAGTTCTTCCGCCGATCCAAATACCCGCCCATACCATGATGGTTCCACCACTATAAGGATGGACTTCCTGGCAGGATTTTAATCGCTGTTGGCGTCCAGGGGTTCTCCAGTGTCGTATACGTCTTGTATCCGGTCTCATACCAAAACGAGACTCATCAGAAAAGCACACGAAACGCCATTGTTCTTCTGCCCAATTTCTGTGTTCAAGAGCCCATTGATATCGAATCCTACGATTGTGCATTGCTATAGGTGGTACCCGTAGCGGTCTTCGGGAATGAAGGTTCACTTCATGCAAGCGGTTTCTGACTGTTTGGTCGCTAATTAAGTTCCCTGAAGAGTGATGAAGCCTCACGGCTAACATCATGGCGGTTATTGTTGGAGCTCTTCGAGTTAAGATTTGAATGTATCGGTCTTGTCTCCGTGTGGTGCAGCGATACCGTCCTCCATGGCGCTCAGCCACGGTACCAGTGCTTCGGTAACGTGTCCAAAGTCGACTGATAACACTCTGACTTGTATTCAGAGCTAAAGCCACAGTACGTTGCCGGGAACCAGCTTCTATCATTCCCACGGCTCTGAGCATTTCTTCCCTGCTTAAATGACGTCGCCGCTCCATAATAACGTTGGTTTTAATCAGTAGTAGGGAAACAGTAGCACTAATAATGTCTTCAATGCGTTGTATGTTTTTATAGGGAAAATATTGACAGCTTATTTTCATCTTTTACTCGAATTTGATTGAGAGTTCCTGATTCAAATTATGAAATGCACCAAAAAGGATCCATATAAATTTATAAAATCATAAATTTATTACAAAGCCACATCTCAATCTCAAGAAATCCGCATAAAAATGCTTGATCCCTAGACACTTTTGATGTGTGTATTTGTATGACAATATTCCCAATGTCCACTCTATAAATCTTTTAAATCTCTTTGGCTGTAAATGATGAAATGACTTTATTTTCAATAGCGCAATATGCGAACCATGAGTCGCGAACATTTAATCAACTGGTATCCGACTCAAGTATCGTACAGGTTACGAGTATCGTAGTGGGCGAAGGGCTTTACACTGTGCCAATTTCCATCTAAACTCATTCAGTCGTTGAGGCGTCAACAAAACAGATGAACTCATAGGCAGAGTTACTTTCGCATTTTTTAAATACATACATTACTCGAGGTTTACCTACAGTAAGTAAATGTTATAAGGGGCGTGCCTATTGCCATCAATCGGGCAAACAAAATCCAAATCGTTGCATTGGGTTTCTTGTGAAAAACGGGCGACCCAAATCGAACCCAACACCTCATGTTAAGGAATAGCTCTTGCAACCACTACATCAGCGAATAGATAAATCATATAACTATGGTTAGACATATATACAGCGTATACAGCGTGTACCAGACCGATCGATGATTCAGACCATCTAACTGCGAAACTTTTTCCATGTGATAAACATCGTAAGCATCATCATCATCTGCCTAGCCTCTTCCCAACTATGTTGGGGTCGGCTTCCAATCTAACCGGATGCAGCTGAATATCAGTATTTTACATGGAGTGACTGCCTATCTGACCTCCACAACCCAGTTAGTACTGGATAATACGATACCCCTCGATAAGACTGGTTGTCAGACTTATTGGCCACTGACTACCTGTAACGACTGTCAAAGATCTACAAATTACAGCCAGGACAAACGGCTTAACGTGCTTTCCGAGGCACGGTGGAGACTCGGTATGTAATGGGCGGTCACCCATCCACAGACCAACCCGTAAGCTTCATAACAACCTTAAATATGACCTTACCTTTTTGGTACAAGCTATATATCAACACGTCTGTTTTTAAACGACATCTAAAAAGGAGAAGGTTGTGATGTATTCGTTGCTAGCTTTTTTTTCTCATGATGTATACCGATTTCTCCGTGATTACTGGGGCGATTTACGTCGTTTTCTTTTAATTTGTTATAGGAAGACCGTCGTTTGGCCCCCTGTTACTGTTAGCCTGTATCATCCCACTGCTGGGCAAAGGCCTCTGCCCATGACTTCCAAATTCTTCGATCCAGGGCTAAGGTGGACCACTGATCGTTGGTTCTGTCCAGCTCGTCCCGCCATCTCCTGCGAGGGCTACCGCGTCGCCTTCTGGCTGTGTCAGGGCCCCTAGAAATGTTTATTAACTGCCTTTTAGGAGTGTATGTGCTAGCTTCTAAAATACGTATTTTTTCTTCTTTGCATGTGTTGATGATCTTTTATTAACTTCCATTTACAATGTAAAATTAATATATAACTGGAATTTGTATTTTTGGAAAACAAAATAGATAGGTTAAAGGTGAATTTGTGCTATAGATTTATTATATGTAATTAGGTTGTGAAAGTTAGGGTAAAAAAACTGAAATCTTAAAAACAACATATATTTCATGAGAAAAAAGAACTAAATAATATCGTACATACAAACACAATACTTTTACTAAAAGTTAATAAAGAAAATATAAAAAACACGTAAGAATAAAAAATACAGAATTAAAATATTTTAAACATAAAATTCCGACAAAAGCCCGAAGTCTCCGATAAAAATCGTTGAAACATAAAATCTCTAAAAAATGATATTTTTTTTTGCAATTTAGGAATGTAAAACTACTCTGACTGCTTTAGATGAAGCCAACAGGTACAGTCTAGTATAATATAGCCTGGCTTCGTATAGATTTCCAATACAAAGAAAGATCCGCATAAACTGCTTTTGTATAACTTAATTGGTTGCCGAGTCGACTAAAACCAGTAGATTGATCCTCTTATACCAAGGGGTAAAGAAGATTACTTCAGTTTGTCTTCAACCCGTGAGCAGGTGACCCCTGTCAATATAATACTTAACTCCAGTTATACTTCTTGCCTTGTAACTTGCTAAATATACTATCAAATCAGCAATCTCTTCTGGTTCGGACATGCCATCAAGTTTAAAAGATTGACCTATATCTTTCCATGATCCTTTGACACCAGCTTTTTCAAATATCTCAGTTTTCGTGGGTCCTGGGCAGACGTTGTTCACTCTTACACCATGAGATTGCAATTCCAAAGCAGCACCGTAACAGAAGTGATCGAGACCAGCCTTCGAGATACAATACGGCATGTATTTGGAGTTCCCAGCATACGTCCGTCCTAGGATGCTGGAAATATTGACAACATTACCCTTGGTCTTAACAAGATAAGGAGTTGCCAACATAGTGAGATACACGCAGGCTCGAAGGTTGACAGCCATAACCCGGTCATAGGGTTGCATTATGTCTGCATCCATGAGTGACCCAAAGGTTAATATCCCAGCGTTGTTGACGAGTACGTCTATTCCACAGAACTTTTGGACTGTAGAACTAACCAGTGCTTGTACTTGATCATCTTTGGTGACGTCGCAGCAAAAGCCTAGTGTCTGGGCCTGCGTTTCATTCTGGCACTTAGTGGAGACTTTTAAAACGTTTGCTTTGTTCATATCTGCGATGACCACTTTGGAGCCCTGCTTGGCAAATGCATACGCCGTACAAGCTCCAATCCCTGTTCCAGCACCAGTTACCACAACTACTTTATTTTCTAAACGCATGTCTGATAAATTCCGGTAAGAGCAGTATACAGGCTGCTTTATTCCAACTGGAGTCATTAAATTACACGGTAACTGCAAGGTGCTATAAATTTTTCGGTAAAACATTGTATAATTATTGTACGACCTAAAAGATTATGTGTGCAATCGTTTACTTTGACAAACATGACATGTTCAAAATGTTATGTACAAAGGCGACCAAAATCGAAACTGACACCGCTATTTTGTTTTTAAACACAATTCTAAAAAATATATTTTTCCATATGTTTACCACCAGCCTGCGCTCCCTATAAATGCATAATTATGAAGATCCTTGCTAAAGAGTAGATAGTCGAGTGCAATTAGACAAAAAGAACGAAGTTTATAAGTAGTGGTCGGATTTTCATGGGACTTTTTTATTGAGATCCTAGAGGTGTGGAAAAGAAAGTTTAAAAAAAATTCGCCGCTCGATAGACGATTTTCTGATATTTGAAGAAAATAGGAAGTTCGAATTGAAGAATATAGGAAATTTAAAAAAATCTTGACAAAGGTATATTTCATCGACAACAATGAACAAATAAACAGACAAATGGGCGTTTAATGGGTGCACACCGGTCACAATTTTTAGTCAATTTCAAGTTGTTCATACGCAAAAAAATAAAGGAAATTTAAAAAAAATGGCGTGTCTGGCGAATTTTTATTTTTTAACTTTCTTCTCCACACCTTCAGGAAATCAACAAAAAAGGTCCCATGAAAATCTAACCTTTCCACCTCTTGAGTATTTTTCGGCTAATTGCACTCGACTAAGAATATTTAAACCAAAATGTGGCACTGTATAAATAGTTTATGAAAACCTAATAAAAAAAAAAACTAATAGGCATTTGCCATACAACGAGGCAACGGCGCCAGTCTCTGCAAAGAGTAGAATACTTATACCGTCTCTTGGGCACATTACCAGCTGACAGCGTTGAAGGGCTTTTTTATGCCATTTTATAGTTTGATAATATTCTCAGCTTTTCCGTCATGTCCTATTTTCCAGTAAAATGTTTGGCCATTTAATTTGAAAGGTACAGAATTCCCATCTTAGGTCGTCCCTTTCAGCATCGAATTTTTGGTGGAAGTAAGCATTCTTGTTCTAAGTAGCACATATTAGTTCCATGCTTTTGGCGCAAAAATATATGGAACTAATAAGTACTAACAAAATAACCATCTATAAGACCATCTAGTTTTTTAAATCCTACAATTGTTCAAAACAATTCACGACTATTAAGAAACGGCGGCGTCTTTCATGATGCAAACCTGCAGGGGCTTGGGGCACTGAATTCTAATTCTCATTCTTAGCATCAGCAGCATTTGTATCTATGCATACATGCTGATAGTTGCATCGGTCCGATATTATTCCGACATCGTGCAGTAAAATTGTGGTTGATAAAATGACATTACAGACCTATGATCCCTTAGCTATAATAATCATAATAAAGTACTAAGTAAACCAAATAACAATGCACCTACCATTTCAAGTTGTCCGGCAGTTTGAAAAAATTACCGTCAAACTTTTGTAGATCCACACAATAAAATATAAAAGTTGGAGGACGGAGATTATTCAGCAGGAATGTTGAAGTCCTTAAGTCATATTTAGGAGACCAGTGGGACGAGTGACGTGATGAAGATTTCAACCAATGTGATTGATCGGTTTCCGCACGTTTCCTCTTCGCTCCGCTCGTTTCGGCGTTGGTGGAGTCCGAGCATAAGTATTCTATCCGTCTGTCGGTTTGTCTGTTACCTTTTCACGCCTTTACGGCTAAACAGATTCCGATGAATTTGGCACGGACAAGAATGGACGACGGTTTCTTTTTGACACCAGTTTTAAATGAAAACTTATAACTAAGCTATAAAGCAAGTCACGGCTTTCAACTAGTCCTTTTATACGTATGTACCTGTTGGAAAAAATAAGTGCAATAATAAATTAATCATAATAAGAACTCAAGGTCTAGTAGATTGCACGACACTTGCTAGTGGCTACAGTTTTCTCTGCACCGCCAAAACAAGCGGTAAGATGAGTTTTAAAAATAAAGTGGCCGTGGTTACGGGCTTCGGGTCCGGTATGGGAGCGGCAACAGAACTACTCTTTGCCGAAGAAGGAGCCCAAGTCGTTATAGTAGACAATAGCGAGAGAAGAGCGCACACCATTGCATAGCAATGCGAACAATACGGCAACAGAGTACTTGTAATCATAGCAGATGTCTCTAAACAAGAAGAAGGTGAGAAAATAATCAAACAAACAATAGAAAATTTTGGAAAAATTGACATATTAAGTAACATTGCAGGCACTGTAAAAGAAGAAATAATTTTAGATGGCACTCTTCTTGAAACTTACGATGACATTATGGACACTAATCTACGTTCTGTGGTCATTCTGACGTCTTTAGCTGCTCCACATTTGGCGATGACCAAAGGTTGTATAGTTAATATGTCCAGTGTAGGAAGTACGGAGATCAGAACTGGCTTTTTGTATCCAGCGTACTGTGTCTCCAAAGTGGCTGTTGATTGTTTCACTCGTGGATCTGCATTTGAACTTGCACCTTCAGGTGTGAGGGTGAATGCTGTTATCCAGGACCGGTCCACACAAATTTACTCGTCCATAGTGGAGTCTCCGGTGGTTGGGATGAATGTGCCAAAATAACGGCTTTAAAGAAAGCTTCAGATCCTGAAGAAGTTACCAATATCATTTTGTATTTGGCCAGTGATAAGGCGAACAGTATTACAGGGACGTGTTATGTAATAGATAATGGTATGGCACTAGTGCGATTATGATTCTTTAGGTATAATGTAAGATTTTTCAATTCGGATCAATGGTGATCGAGTTTGGCGATGACGTTTAGTTTTTAAAGAAGAGTTATGCTTATTTACTGAAGATGTGAACATTAAAAGTATGAGAAAACATTATTTTTTTAAGTATTCTTTTTTTTTTCATTTTTACCTACAGCCGCACTGGGGCTGCCCGCTGAATTATTGCCTACTCTTTCTCAAAGAGCCCACTCTATGAGAAAGCGTAGGTGAATTATTGCCTACCCTTTCAACGGGCAATCCGATTGCTATTTCCGATTTTAAACATCCTCTGTTTATTTACGTAAACAATCATCATTTGCCTAGCCGTTTCCCAACTATGTTGGGGTCGGCTACCAGTCCAATGATGGATGCGGCTGAATATCAAAATTTTACATGGAGAGACTGCCTATCTTACCTCCACAACCCAATTAGTACTGGGTAATATGATACCCTTTGGTAAGACTGACTTTCGAGCCACTGACTAGCTGTAACGACTGTCAAAGGTCTACAAATGACAGCCGGGACCAACGGCATAACGTGCCTTCCGGGGCACGGAAGAAACTCGGTAAGCGGGTGGGATGGGTAGTCACCCATCCACAGACCAACCTAGGCAAGTGCGGCTTAACCTAAACGTCGATCCGAGTGGCTGTCGTGTAAGCGAAATTATTTTCCCTATTCAAAAAGCAGTGGTGTCCCAGTAGTAAGGGTCGCGATTAACGATTTGCAGGTCGTGGGATCGAACCCGTGCAGGCGCTTTGTATAATTTACTTCATCACTTTTTCAAAACGGTGAAGAAAAACATCGTGAGTAAACCAGCTTGTACTAGAATCTAAAATTCGAAGACATATGTATGTGTTCTCAGCCAATTGGGCCTGCTCGGTGAATCATTGCTCAGACACAGTCTCGTAGAGATGAGGCCTGTCACCACACTGACACCACTGGGTACATTATAACTTGATTATGCTTATTCATTTAAAAAGAACGTCCTACCGGTTTTGGTAAGAAAGTAAGCAAACCGTTAAAAACCTGCGGTAATCATGGCCGCCGAGACAGAGTTAATGATTTCGAGGTACTTATTTGGGAAGGAACAAAGTACAAGTTGGTGATGCCGAAGAAGACTGTAGTCTACTACATAGTAGTCAACTTCACCCACTGCTTCCCAACTATGTTGGGGCTGGCTTCCAGTCTAACCGAATATCCGTATTTTACATGGAGCGACTGCCCATCTTACCTCCACACACCACTTAAAACTGGGTAACACGAAATCCTCTGGTAAGACTGGTTGTCAGAATTTCGGACCCACTGACTACCTGTAACGACTATCAAACATCTACAAATGACAGCCGGGACCAACAGCTTAACGTGCTTTCCGAGGCACGGAGGAAACTCGGTATATCATGGTGGATAGGTGACCACGTATCCACAGACTAACCTGAAGGTCGACCCGAGCGGCTGTTATTATATAGCCACCAGCTCCTGCTGCTGGGTATAAGCCTCTGTTTTTGTCAATCTCCGCTCCCTTGTGCAAGTCTCATCAAGGTTTTACCCTCCATTGCAGTATTGACGTCCAAGTAGCAGAATGCCCACCAAACCAAGCGGTATTCTACTTAGACATCTTCGATGATACTTGCGCGTCTAATGAATCTGTGGTCCTAATGCTAACTTATCAGTTTATGATTGATTGGGGCCTGATAAATTGATGTAAAAGTAAGAATAAGCATTTGATTGCTATTTTTATTATGAAGGTTCATAAGTCGACCGTTCGCTGCTACAGTGTTGCATAGTCCGGCGAAGCCGGCCAGCAAGCCGAAGCTGCGATGGTGAGCTTTAAAACCATCTGCGACGATAAGCTCGCGACGGGCCACCCAAACCCCGCAACACCGGAGCCGTGCCAGAAACAATGCTTGCTGCATGTTGCATGCCTGCTAGCGCGCTGCATGTCTGCTTGCAGAAATTATAGATGAAATAGTGTGCACAAACTTTCTAGGTGTTTGGTGATAAGAAAATATGGTAATTAAAACAGTGGTATAATGAATGTTAGGAAACACAATGCTTCGAACAAATGTTATTTCGGCTAACTGTAACTTCGGTAAAAAGTTTTTCGACCAAATGAAACGTCGGAGTAACAAAAAAATCGAATTTATAGTAGGTCCACTGATACAGTGGCAGACGTGACTTCGATGAAGTAAAAAAAAACGAAACGATAATAGTTGAAAAGTTTTAGGTGAAATGAAATTCGGTCAAATATTTTTCGAACTTATTATAGGTAAGCCTAGGTAATGCCACAGAATACATAATAGTTAATGCTAATATTTGTTATGCGTTTGTATGCTAATTGCTTATTTTATTTCTTATTCAATAGGGAAGTAATCTTCTTCTATATATATAAAAATGAATTGCTGTTCGTTAGTCTCGCTAAAACTCGAGAACGGCTGAACGGATTTATCTTATCTTGGTTTTGAAATGTTCGTGGAGGTCTAGGGAAGGTTTAAAAGTTGAGAAAAATTAGAATAATTGCCGGGAAAACCCTCAAAACAGCCCTTTTCTATTTCCCATACAAACGTTTTCTAAATAAAATGGAGAGTCAATTTGTAATTTATTACCGCTGCATAAAGTTCAAATTCGCGTGCGCGTTGGAGGATCTAATGTCGCGTTACGAAACTCAACAAAAGTGAATCGCGAACGCGACAAAATTGTAGGTGGTACTAGGAGAATAGGATATGGAGATAGGTACTAGGAGGGTAGGATAGGTAGGTAGGTACTAGATAGGTAGGTAGGTACTACGAGAGTAGGATAGGTAGATAGGTACTAGGAGAGTAGGATAGTTAGGTAGGTATTAGGAGAATAGGATATGTAGATAGGTACTAGGAGGGTAGGATAGGCAGGTAGGGTACTAGGAGAGTAGGATAGGTAGGTAGGTACTAGGAGAGTAGGATATGTAGATAGGTACTAGGAGAGTAGGATAGGTAGGTACTAGGAGAATAGGATAATGTAGATAGGTACTAGGAGGGTAGGATAGGTAGGTAGGTACTAGGAGGGTAGGATAGGTAGGTAGGTACTAGGAGAGTAGGATAGGTAGGTAGGTACTAGGAGAGTAGGATAGGTAGGCAGGTACTAGGAAGTAGGTAGATAGGGTGGGTAGAGTAGGTGGGGTAGACAGGGTAGGTAGGGTGGGTAGAGTAGGTAGGGTAGGTGGGGCAGGTAGGGTAGGCGGGGTAGGATTCATTGACTCTTAGGCGGTACGAAGTTCGCCGGGACAGCTAGTATTTTTATAATAATTTCACGCGGATGAAGGTATTAGGCAACAGCTAGTTGTCATGCATGAACAGGTTATTTTCTAGCAAATACGAAGTTTTATTAATTTACATATGGTAATCTGTGACCTCGCCGGTGACTGAAAAGTTTGGTAATCGGTTGGCATGGTATGGGTACGTGATGCGGATGAATGAGGGAAATGGCATGAGGAAAGTTTTGAGTATATGAATGTGAATGGCTATAAGAGTAGAGGAAGATCAAAGAAGCGATGGATGGACTGTGTGAAGGATGATCTAGCTAGAAAGGAGGTGACTGCTGAGATGACGAGTAATAGGGAAGTATGGAAGCAGAAGGCATGCTGCGCCGACCCCAAATGACTTGGGATAAGAAAGTACTCAATACTCAATACTCAATACTTTATTGCATTCCATAATGTGTACATCATATAACAGTCGGTATGTTAAAACATCGAATCAATTATGGACCCTGTCGGGCACAGCAAAGTTAATTTTTAATAGGAGAGAGGATGAAGGCGCTTTTTGTTAAGGAAAAAAAAATAAAAATATATATAATAAATTAAGATAAGTAGTATCGTTAAAATAGTATTATTATTGTATAATTATAGTATTATTTGCTTTTATGGTATTTGTATATTTGGTTTTAAGTTATATTTATGTATGTTTATATTATATTGCACGAATTACATTATTAACAATTATAATGAACTAAATATTATGTATATATTGTGTAAAAATAGTTTTTATTGTTGTTGAAATTTATCGCTAAAGTATTCGTCAATAGTGTAGTAGCTTTTTGTTATTAGAAATTGCTTTAATTTATTGATAAAGACATTATTTTTATTTATATTTTTGATGTATTGCGGTAACTTATTATAAATTTTAATGGACATAACAAATGTACTAGAAGAGTGCATTTTTAATCGTGAAGTGGGTATGTTTAATCTGCTTTCATGTCTAAGTGCAATTTTTGTTTGGATATCTCCTCTTTTGGTATAGAACTGTGGATATTTTCTTACAAATTTACAAATTTCAAGTATGTAGAGGCAGGGCAGGGTTAATATTTTTAGATCTTTAAAGTGAGGTTTACAGGAGTCCGTATCTTTGATATTTATTAAAATTCTAATCATTTTTTTCTGTAGAGTGAATAATGTAGGCGCATTTGTACTATTTCCCCATAAGATAACTCCATATTTGAGCCATGCAAATGCGTACGCGTAATATGTTACTAGTGCTGTTTTGAGATCTGTTGTTTTCTTGATTTCTCGGAGAGCGTATGAAAACTTGGATAATTTAGTTCTAACTTTTTGGATATGTGATTTCCAATCTATGTGTGAATCTATATCTAGGCCTAAAAGGGTGAGTTTATTTACTACTTCTAATTTTGATTCGTTGTATTTGAAATTTATACTTATAGGTATTTTTTGTCGGGGGTGGAAAGTTATTAATTTTGTCTTATTGTAGTTAATTTCAAGGTTGTGTTCGTTCATCCAGTGTGTCACAGAGTCAAGTATAGAACTCAATCTTTGGTTTAAATTTATATTATTATCACATGATGTTAAGATAGAGATATCATCGGCGAATAATACGCATGATTCATTGATGTGGTTAGGGAAGTAGAAAGGAGAATGCTATTTTTAATAGTTTTACCACCCTAGGAATTTCTCCTGTATTGTGTTAGAACTTAATAGTTTATGTTGCTGATTTTGGTATGTATTTCATGTTAGTCATTGTATGGTATGGTGGCGGTCATTTTTGTAAGTTAATAAGACTGTCATCTAATACCACTAGATGGCGTTACTTTGGATATGTTTACGGTTTATCAATGTACATGTACATTAAAAATATGCTTTAATTAATTCCTGTATAATTATAATGTTAAATCGAATATTTAAACTTAATGTAGAATTGTTTGCGATTGTATTATTGTATTATTTAAAACCTAGTGTAATACTGTTTTACCGACTGAATTGTTGCGCTACATCCATTCCCCACTTTTGTCGGTTGTCGGTGTGGCGCGTTAACTCTTGAATCGGTCTGTTGTTAACCATGTGGAATGAAAGTCAGTGGAATAAAATTTTTGAGTGATTTAAAGTGAGTTTTATTGTTTCCTACAATTGTGGGTACGTTTACAAACATTTAAGCTAGCATACACAAACAGCCAGACCCGGAAAAACTACCTGTAGGCCATACTTACAAAAATTTGTTCCGTGTGAAAATTGAACCCGCGACATGCAGCGCATCAGCCAATCGGTCAGCCACTGCGCCAACCGTGGTGATTATAAAGGTGGGTTTAGACCAAACAAACACACAACCAGAACAAGAACACTCTTGTTTTAATATTATTGACATTTTAGTATAGACATACCAACGAAAGGCTGCTCTATACGGTATCCCTAAGTCAGTCAATAATTGGTGGGCACAAAAAAAAAAGATTTTTCAAGCCAGGATAGGATGTCTCTCGTTCAAAATCAAGAAGTTGTAGGTAAATCAAAAAAAGAGCAAAAGATTTTAAATTCAGTAAGTTCGGGTTTTGGGTCTTTACATACTAATACTATTAGCAAGCAAATACGTTTAATTTTTTCTGATGTAGGTATTGTTGAGCAATATTTAATGATATTGTGCAATAATAACAGGTTTTACATATTGTTGTAAAGTCATCGTGACTTGCTTCTAAATCCAAGATTATAGGCGACAAGTGACTTTTAATTAAAGAGGTCAATATTAGTATCAGAGATAAACCGGTTGCCATAAAAAAACCTGGGTAAGCATGTAATGCATTTTCAAGCTTGAGAGACGACGACAAGGCTATTTTACACGATAAAACTAGTGTGATGGACATTGCCGTCTTGTTTTAGTATACTAACGAATTCGGTGTTGCAAAGTAGTTCAAAATGTTTGCGAACCAAGTGGTACTCGTTACGGGAGGTAGCTCCGGCATAGGAGCGGCTACTGTGGAGTTATTTGCCAAGGAAGGGGCTTCTGTTGCCTTCGTCGGAAGAAACGAAATCAAACTAAACGCAGTCGCGAAACGTTGTGAGCAGTATGGAGCCAAAACCCTCATCATCAAAGCAGATGTCTCCAAAGACGAGGAAGCAAAGACCATCGTACAAAAAACTGTTGACAATTTCGGTAAACTCGACATACTCGTCAACAACGCTGGTATTTTGCGGTTCGCGAGCATACTGCAACCCAATCTATTGCAGAACTACGATGAGATCATGAACACGAACCTGCGCCCCGTCTTCCACATCACCAACTTAGCGGTTCCTCACCTTATAGCAACAAAAGGAAATATCATTAACGTATCGAGTATTGCATCGACATCAGCCAAGGGACCGGGAATGATGTCTTACAGCGTCTCCAAAGCTGGTATGGATCATTTTACGAGATTTGCTGCATTGGAACTTGCACCTTCTGGCATTAGAGTGAACTCTGTTAATCCTGGACCAGTTATAACTAACATTATGGAAAGTACTGGCGTGCCTGCAGAGGTAGTCGAGGCTAGTAATCCTGCGGACTACACCATCTTAGGAAGATCTTCTGATGCTGATGAGATTGGTGATATGATCCTCTACCTAGCCAGCGACAAGGCTAGAGGTGTTACCGGGTCAATTTATGTTGTTGATAACGGGTTCTTGCTGAAGTAAACCCTTTTAAGTTGACCCTTATTTTCAAGACTGTTTGTATTTAAATATTGTGTAGTATTTAAAATGTAATTTCAATGGTCAAAAAATGCGTGTTTTTGCAGTTTCTTAAAGAGCATGCGCGCGCTAAGGTAGCCCGCGAAATTCAAAATTTCTTACGTTTTTTCAATTTGCAAACCAGTATCAGGTCGTTTGTTGATGAAAATATGATTCGCGACCGCAATAAATATGGCTTTTTAGAGTTTAGCGTTATATGGCTTTATGGCGTTATAATAATTAAAACCGTCAATACAACCTTCTAAGTTTATTTAATCCCATTGAATGACTTTTTCATGTGACAGTCTTTCAAATTAGATGATATAGTATGGAAACCACATAATTATCTATATGGATTTTTTTTAGAATTATGAACAAAATCCATGGTAAAATGTTGTCCTTTAAGGCATGTATTAGGCAATGTTCTTTTTTTTACAAAAAAGAAAGAACTAAATATTTACATACCTAAACGTTAGCCTTGAACTAATGATCCTTTGAACTATTACCCAGATGGGTAGGTAGGCAGGTACATAGCATCGACTCCGTACAACGAGCCTAAGTGAGCGTCCTAATAGAACGTGATTCGGCGAACATCGCAAGTTCGTGTGTTTTTTTAACCGACTTCTAAAAAAGGAGGTGGGTATTCCACCAGTATCTTTTTTCTTTCTTTTACATGTATGTTCAGCGATTTCTCCGTGATTAGCCAAGTGATTCATATAGTAGAAGAACCTCGTGCGGGTGGTCCCATACACATTTTATTAACTTTGTGACAGTACTTTATGAGTTATCGTCTATAATATGTATATTTTCTTCTTCGTCTATATGGATGATGCTCTTATAACTACTAGTTACTATGTAAAATTGATACTTGACAAGGATTTATGTGAGGTACCTCAATTAAAAGGAGTAAAATAAAAAAATAAATAAAAAAAAACTACTTAAAAGAAAAAAACACTAAAAGTGGATTAAACTTTTCATTCGAAAGTCGGTGGCAAAAAAGTCAATGAAATAAACAAAAGTCACCAACAAGTTTTGCACTACCTACCACGTACCCGTCCTAATTGATGTTCACGCGTTACAATCGGGCGACTGAAATGTTAAATACCGAACGCGCGATCAAACGAAGCGGGATCCCCAGCCGTGCCCATGATCGCGTGAACTCGCACGTCTACGTATTAGGACACCCAATTTTGTAATCGCTGCTCGCGTTGGCAAATGCGCGTTTTAAAAGGACGATGGACGCCATAGACACGCTTCACGTACAGCGAGTGCAAGCGCACTCACAAAGAACTGGTATTTGTTTGCGACCGATAAATTATGTACGCCTATATTATGTTTGCGTGCAAATGATTCCACTTGTCTTGAGCCGGCCACTATCTCTTTTGTGACCAAATCTTGTTTGGATAAAGCTTACTTATCTTTTGTCAAGGTTTGGCTAGGCTGTACCGTTTGCTTGCTTATCAATGTTTTCTTTTTATAACTGACTAACATTACAACTATCATTCTTCAACCAAATGAAAAAGAATTACATAAATCATACCAGTTATTATGGAGAAATCGGTGAACCTCCACCTTTTTTAGAAGTCGTTTCAAAATAGTTTTAACTAATAATTGTTTTGACTGTGACACTGTATGACGTCACTGTACTTATTTTACTACCGAGTTGTTTGCCAAGTACAATGACGATAGATTTACTAATAAGTACGTACTTGAATACTATCATGCACCTGCGTGACTGTCTTTATTCGAGTGGCAAACACTTGATAACATTATCTCACAGTATCTGAAGTAAATCAAATACTAAAGAGTGTAGGTGTTGATAAGAAACAACAGATAAGGCCTATTTATATGTTATTTATAACTTGCCGTAGTCACCTCTTCCTGGGTGTCTTCCTGATGATGTTCCTCCTCAGGCATCGTGAGGTAATCTGGAATTAATACCTGTCCAAAATCGCCAGTTCGTCCTGCAAGTTTGGTGATCAATGCTCGTGCCCTCTCTGTATGAGAAGAGGCATTTGCCCAGCAGTGGGATAGTTACAGGGTGGTGTTACTTCGATGATAATACAGGTAGTATCTCGGGAGAGAACATTAGGTAATCGTGTCTGTATCAAGGAGAGATAATCACTCTCTGGATGCCTGAGGGAGGACATCGCCGTCGAAGTCAACCTTGGCGGAGGTGGTACGATGATATGGATAGGTTTGTAAATGAAAAGAAAAGGATTTTGCCCAGCAATGGGACAAACCATAGACATAATGTAGGCTACAAAAAGTCCCTTGGCGTAGCCAGAAATCCCATGTCTCATGTTACTTGAGGTCGGCGAAACACGTCTTTTTTTTCTTGAATCTAATTAAATTAGACAGAGACACATAGTAATGTTGTATAAATAGTGTATTTATCATAGATTTCAATACTCAACATTCGCGTTTTTATAAGTTACTTTAGTTTAGTCACCTCATTTTGTAATTCAATAAAGACCCATTATCTAACAAGAAATTTGAGCCAGTGATGCTCCGACCCTTATCACTGGCTACATACAGTATCATATCAGCGATCTCACCGGGCTCTGATAATCGTCGCAGTGCTGTGTTATTTTGCATTATTTCTAAGTCTACTTTCTGTCCTTCGAAAATGTCAGTACGGACTGGACCAGGACTGATTGTATTGACCCTTACTCCATAAGTGGCTAGTTCTAGAGCAGCGCTTCTAGTAAAATGGTTCATTACGGCCTTTGATGTCCTGTATGCTATGTTTAAAGTTCTTGAGGTACTGATTCCAGCCATACTCGACACATTGATTATGTTGCCCTTAGTTTTGATGAGATGGGGAGCAGCAAAGTAGCTGATGCGGACAGTACCCCGAATATTGACGTTCATCACTTCGTCATACGTTTTCAAGAAGTGATCTGCCAGAATACCAGCTTCTCTCAAGATTCCTGCATTGTTGACAAGTACATCCAGTTTTCCGAATTTTTCGATTGTTTTCTTGACAATCACGTCTGTTTCTTCGTCTTTGGACACATCTGCTTCGATGGCTAGTACTTCTGTTCCCCTTTTCGCCAAACATTGAGCAAAGGCTTTCAATTTGGCTCCGTTTCTGTCGACTAGGGCTACTGTAGCACATTCTTTAGCAAATAATTCAGCTGTAGCAGCACCAATACCAGCACCACCTCCTGTGATTAGAACCACTTTTTGCGCAAAACTCATTTGGTAGCCACTGCAAAATGGCTCTTTTTTAATCAAAGTTTTTAATACTATGTTGCTGTTTTTAGTACGATAGAAACATAAATGATATTACTGAAGACCAATAATTCTATTTGGTGGTTTTGTTTAGTTTTGAAGACAACATAAATAGCCTTGTAATTATTCAATTTTAAAGTTTTATCTAAATCTCTGTTAGATTCTGACCTGGGTAGATTTTGTGGAGTATCACAATTTTGAAAATGTTACGTAAGTTTTATGATAGACAAACAACCTCAGGGATTCATTCAGCGCAAAAAATCGAAAAATTTGTGAAGAAAATTAGAAATAGAAATACAAAATCAAATAAATAGTAAACTGATAGTTCATCCGAGTGACATGAATGTCAATGACTTGACAGATTGATTTTGGTTACCAGTGTAATTAAAGTTTCTAGTTAGTACTTAATAGTTCTATGGTTTTATTTTACACCCTCGCCTTTGTGACTGACTCATTGGGTTAGAGGACGCAAGCGCGACTACTGACCATGAGATCCTGGGTTCGATTCCCAGAATGGACACAGTTTCATTGGGTTTACCCTTCAAAATTTTGTCAGGCAGCCACGGAGTCTGGATTTGTGCCCGGTTGATGGAGCCCTTGAGCGAGTCATGTGGTGCTTTACAATATCAATGACAAGAAAATTGACATAGTTATATAATATGCAAACGAATATTACGCACCTATAATTATTAATTGATAAAATGATACTCAAATAATCAAGTACTTATATATTGTGTTTTTATCAAACTCAGATAAGGGTTTCAACTTGATAATTTTATCAGCACATTACAAAGCAATTTTTATGCTTAGTACGTTGTAATACCTTTTGCCCGCGGTTCCTCCCGTGCGAAGGTCGAGAAAAAATCCCACGAAAACATGCTACCGGGATAATAAGTATTCTATGTCCTAGGAAATGGACTTTTTTATCAATGGCACCTAGGAGTCACCCGTCTAATCGGGCTATCCTGTGGGGTGCCTTGAGTGTTAGGCCTCCACCCAGGAGCATAAAAACCAAAAACTAAACGCTAAGGGCACTCCCTGTGGAGTACGAGCTGAGGGCTTCCTTGGGAGGAATAGCAAGGGACAGGCTGGATCAAATAGTAAAGGAGTGTCTGTTATATATTACATCAAAATCCCCTGAGCCTAGGGCATGCAGAACCAATTTCGGTTCCATATTAAAAACTGGGAAAGCGTGACAAACAAACCAACTCACATATTAGTTAGGATTCGAATGAACCAAATTCTGATAGAGTCGTTATTTCACAAGCACATTATGGAGCAATTTTCAACCTTAGTACGTTTTCAGTGCTATTTTGACAAAGATGCTGAGTCAAGTGAATCGTAAATATTACCCGCAGTATTACTCATCTAATCTTTTACCAATCATTCAGTCAATAGACGATGATTTTGATTATTTTGTACGATAAAATGATATAAATATACAGATTTGGCTTTCGTAAGTCATAAAATTTTTTGACGCGAAGTAGTTCAAAATGTTTGCAAACAAAGTGGTTCTTGTTACTGGAGGTAGCTCCGGCATCGGAGCGGCTACTGTGGAGTTATTTGCCAAGGAAGGGGCTTCTGTCGCCTTTGTCGGAAGGAACGAAGTCAAACTGAAGGAAGTCGCCAGCCGCTGCGAGAAGCTTGGAGCCAAAACCCTCATCATCAAAGCAGATGTCTCCAAAGACGATGAAGCGAAGACTGTCGTACAACAAACCGTAGACAGGTTCGGTAAACTCGACATACTCGTCAACAACGCAGGGATACTGCGAAATACGTCTATACTAGACCCCAATCTAATTGGGAACTTTGACGAAATCATGAACACGAACCTCCGTCCCGTCGTGCTTATCACCAATTTGGCTATCCCCCACCTCATAGCCACCAAAGGGAACATCGTTAACGTATCCAGTGTTCTTTCAACGTGGATCAAGATTCCTGGGACCATTTCTTATTGCATGTCTAAAGCTGCTATGGATCATTTCACTAGAGGTGCTGCAACAGAATTGGCTTCTCATGGCGTCAGAGTGAACTCTGTCAACCCTGGACCAGTCATAACGGATATTTCAACGAATGCTAAGATGCCGATAACTCAGGATAAAATCGTTGAGAGTTTGACGGCATTGGGGAAGTATTCGGATGCTGATGAGGTTGGTGATATAATCCTGTTCCTAGCCAGTGACAAGGCCAGGAGTGTTACTGGATCTTGTTATCTTATTGATAATGGTATGTTCTTAAAGTAGAGATTTTTGTTATATTTTTTGTAAGATTCTAAGTAAGTAGTTAAAGGTCTGCAATGTTCTTGTTCATTAACACTAAGCTGCATCAAAATTTGTACTGTTAGCATTTCAACTGAACTGATGCCTTTATTAACTTGTAATTCCTTTCATAACGTGGCGAAATGTGGGTGTACTATTAGGTACACCTCTGCCTAACCCTTTGGGTGTAACAGGTGTAACGTTGTGTTTTGTTTTTTAATTGCCTTTTTTTTTATTTGTACTATGGACACTTTTAACGTGCACGTCTTGCTACATCGTTCTCACATAATGTACCATCTCTACAAGAATGATGTATCCAAGATTTTTGTAAAAACATTATGATTTAAAAGAGTGTCCATGGAGTTTCTTGCTCATTCTTTTCCATAGAGATCTACGCTTTGGAATGGGCAACTACAGTACTTTCACAGTTATTATGTCTTGTGACTGGGACTGTAGCTTCATTTTTATTGCTGTCTTTGTTTCGACAATTCAAAAGTGCCTGTAATTGGCCTACTTGAAATAAATGCTTTGATTTGATTTGATTTGATTAACGTTATGTGTTATTATTCCTTTTACTAACTTAATTTATGCTAAGACTCTGTCGTTATATTCAGTTCAGTAATTAATATAGTTAGTTATAGCTCATGATCCGTTTTGATATTTATGATTTTCTATATTATGTCATTGTTATCCATTATTTGTTATTCCTAGTCATCCATATATTTATATCCTGTTTATTTTCAAATAATGAACAATAAAATGCAATTATAGTATGGTAAGCTTTTTTATCCCGTAGCTAACAGAAATTGGCTTAACTTATCTTTCTTGACTTGGCATACATGAAAGATAGTATGCACAAGCTCTTAATTACAACAAGTGACGTGAACGCTAAATTTATAGTCAAAAGTCCCTTGTCCCGAGCGGGTTCAACAAAGATCAATAAATTGTAGCTTAATGCATTTGCTCGTCACGCCGGCTTTCTTGGAAAGGGTAAGCACAAGGTGTAGGAAGGGCATGTTATTGAAACAGCCCATTTTGAAATAGCTACGGGTAATTTATGGAATCAGGCGTTACTTTCCTATAAATATATAATACCAGACTGTGAAATGTTATGTTTTTTTTTATATCTAGAACTAGGTTTTACCCGTAGATTTGCTCTTATTTTGATCGAAAATTATTCCACGAAAAAATTTTTAAATATAGCTTATGATACTCGTGGATGATGTAGCTTTCCTTCTGTGAAAAAAAAATTCGAAATCGTATCAGCAGTTCCAAAGATTACCCATTAACCCTTTTTTTTTGTTTGGGTGGGAAATCATCAAATGACCTCTCCCGATCTGGGTGGAGCGGGAGGGTCAGACTCTTACTGACTAAAACCCACCCGTGTTCCTTCAGTTGCCTGTGCCAAGGTGCCAAGGGTCACGGTAACTCTTTCGAATAAATCCGCAGGCATCGGTCCTAATGGACGCCGTCAGTTTGTGCTGACATCTCTTTGAGGCGCTCGTGGAACACAACGCACCATCGACCAGGGCCTGGTCCTTACCGGACGGCGAGCTATCCATTGCTCGCCGTCCGCAAGCCCGCGCTTACGGTGGCCGGGAATCTGCTTGGGATCCCGACGCCCGGGGCGTCTCCTGCGGCGGCTAGGGGCGTGAGGGCGCAGAGTTTGCCTCTCCCTCACGCGTTCCACCTCCTCCTTCGCGAGCATTACTGCTTCGCAGAAGGAGGTGACGCTCCATACCATGGCCTTACCCATTTACCCTAAGTTCCAAACTAACATACTTTATCTCTTGGTACGAGTAAATAGATCCAGGCTTGGGTGCAGATTCCAGCACAGCAGAATTAGCCAATACTACTCCCACTCACACACAGGGACACAGGAACTCCTCTCTATCAAATCGAGTGGGCTGTTATCCCCTAGGCGGACCCAGTGCGGGTTGGTAGATGTCCAAGGTGTAATGTTATATTATAGGCGTAATTAGAACTAAATAGTTTCTCGTTGGTCTAGTAGTGATGAGCATGTAAGCCTGGTGTTCGGCAGTAGCGCATGCGATCGGTTCGATTCCCAGGACTAGCAGTGTTGTTGAGTTATTAGGAACACCTCACTGGTAGCCCGGAGTCCGGATTTGTGCCCGGTTGATGGTAATAGGCCAGGTTTCTGGTGACCAGAGGGCTGGCTCTTTCTATTGCGATGCTAATCATTTGGCCAAAGCCAAAGTATTAGCATTGCCATTCAATAGTGGGAGCCATGCGGAGGAGTTCTTTGACGCCTAAGTATCGTGTCGGAGTCTAAGTTTTTTTGTTGTAAAAACATATTTAGATAGTATTATTTAGTTTGTAAATTATGTATATTCTTTTATATTAAAGAGTCAAACTAAATCAAATTAGCATTTTCTTTCCTTTTCACCAGTTTTCTTCATTTAAAGTCTCGATTTCATAAATCTAGAGTCTAGAACATAAAAAAACGAATCCTACCATTTATGCTAGTAAAGGACGGTTTGACTGGATTCCAAATGAGAAAAGTTTCAACGAAATCCACTGTTGACGAGTCAATATTAACTAGAGAGCTGCCATTTTCTATTTTTCTGTCTGCTGTATTGAGAAACCAGTAATATAAGCCTAATATCTATACACGTAAGAGTCATGAATGTGGTTGTTGGGCTTTTTAATGAATCCAGTAATTTGGTAGTTTCCCAGCTTTCCGATGAAGTTTTTTCTAATAAGGACGTTGCAATGGTATGCTGCTATTATGCCTACGATATCTGTTTTGATTTTATTTATTTATGATTGTATTTGAATGTTTAGCTGAAGAATCAGCCTAGAATATTTACACTGTTGGTACATAGCGGGCCCAATGTGCGTTAGTAGTTAGTATGTCACATGTCTTCAAAATTTAAGTTCTAATGCCAGTTTCCTCACGATGTTTCCCTTCACCGTTTAAGAGCAGTGATGAATAAATAAATAACACAAAGGAATGTGCCTGACTGGGTTTGAACCCACGACCTTGAACTCCTTAGTTGGAGCCGACACCACTATGCTGCAACTGCTCTCTGAAAATTCAGGATTTTACTAAAAATGCTCACTTTTTACCCATTCATTCATCTCCATTGGCAGCCGTGTTCCAGCCACTGTTGCTTTTATAGGTCTCCTCTCTTCTGTGCCATACCTCCCTGGTACGTATAAGTCTGATTCAGGTCTTCCGCGCTTTCTTTTGAAGGTAACAACCACCTGCCTGCTGTTCTCACACCGATCACTGTCGGAAAATTAAGTTATTTGCGAAATTCAAGGTGTTAAAATTAAACACAAAACTACGTTCTACTAAATATTACACGATTGCCCAAAAAAAGGGTGTTATATTTTCAGAATTCATATATGTAGTAAGTACATATGTATCTGTTATCAGAAGATGACGACTAATAGTTATGAAGGTAGTTTAGGTTTACACCTCGTATAGACATTCCACTAATATCTTAAAGCCATTATCTCAAAGACGAACGCCACCCATATTCATAACAGTTTAGCTATGTTATTGAAAGCCTCAGCCGCCATTGTGTCCGGATAACCGGGGTAACAACAACGATATTACCGCGTATTGTTTGCGGCATGACGGTCTGACCGACAGTAACCCATATATTCATCGCATTATGTGATCTTGAATAAGGCGCCCTGTGTTTGGGCTGACATACGGGCTCACGGGTTGGTGAATAAATCCAGCCAGGTTGTTGGCTCCAATAAGGACTGAGTCGGTCGAAGAGAAAGGGTGAATTAATCTGCGGCCGAAAACGGCTGATTTATTTTAGCTTTTGAACATGAACAATGCGTTTGTGCGATCGTATAGTTTGATTTTGTAATTCAATCGTCAGAGAAAATGGTGTACGTTTGGTGAGTGACGATTCATCGCTCACACTAGGTTATCGTTTAAAACTCGTAAGGCTGTCTATATGTCGACCGCGACCGATACTCACTCACACTCACTTCCCTCTAGAGCCCAGTCAAAAATGCAAACCGCTCGCGATTCTTGAAACCCGTATGTCACTCTCTCTATTCGACAATTAAGATTCCTTAGCTCATTGTAATTACACCTATGCGGGTTTCTTAATGAAGTTAAAGGGAATTAATTATTTTAGGGGGCATAAATTTAATCTGGCCCGACCTTTACTTATGACGGCACAATGCAGACCTTAACTTGATTATTGTACGTTATCTTTTACAGTTAATCTTGTGTACGTAACGTGGACCCTGTGGTGGAATTAATTTTAGGCCGAAATTTTAAACAGATCTTTTTTTTTTTCAAGATTTCTGGCAGAGGTAGAGTGTAACGGAACTTTTATTCCACTTCAATACTTCGTCCCAGTTGCGTCATCTTCAATCATAATGCATAGCTTTATAAGTATGTCTAGTGGTCGTAAGCGCGACTGCTAAGCGTTAGGTCCTGGTTTCCATACCCGGGTCAGGCAAATTGTTATTGGGTTTTCCATTAGGAATTCCTAAGTAGCAGCGGAGTTTAGATTTGTGCCCGGATGATGGCAATTGGTTTCGCCCCCTATTACATGGGACTTAAACATATCTGGCAAAATGTGGATGAACTATTAGGTACTCCTCTGCTTAACCCTTCGGGGATTACAGGCGTGATGTTATGTTATCTATACTCTACACTAATACTATAAAGAGGAAAGATTTGATTGTTTGTTTGCATTGAATAGGCTCCGAAACCACAAGACCGATTTGAAAAATTCTTTCACCGTTGAGAAGCTACACTATCTCCGAGTGACATAAGCTATATTATATTTTCAAAAAAAATTGGGATCCTTACTAAAACTCCAATAATGTAACCCAAGGTGTAAAAAAATGACCTAAAAAATACTTTACATCGCGTGCGCTGCTAAAACTATTGATGATAGAACAAAATAATTTACTACGACTTTGCAGAACACATCATTATCTACAAAAAGTGTCGCGACAGCGTATGTCTATCTTTTATGTATAATTATGTATGTCACAATGATTGTTCTTTTATTTTAAAAATTTAATTGAAATGCCATCTTTAGAAAAGGCTCTTTATTTATGCCTTGGCAGTAATTCTCATCAAAATAAATATCCCGTCCTATCCCGTCCCGTCAAATTTTTGTTAAATACCTGTGCGAAGCCGGGACGGGCCGCTAGTGAAATATACTTTTTTTAGCCCAGAATTTCCCACTGCAGGGTAAAGGCGTCCCTGTTCTAATTTCAGCTCTTTCTGTCTAAGGATATTTGGGACTAGTCTTTGTCAAAAGATTTCAGCTCATCCCACCATCACTTGTCTGCTTTTTAGTTTCCTGGTTTTTTTATTAATCGAATTAAAAAAAAAACTTTTTATTTGTGCAGAAAAAAAACATTTTTTTTTCTATTCTTTCGTGTCACGGGATCATCAGGAATTTCTCAGATCTCGTCCGGAGTCTATTATTAGCTCGTTCCCTTGCATTGCAAAATTTGGTACTATTTCAGGCACACCACTGCCACACCATTTGAGAACACACGCATACATAGGCGTGATGTTTTCTTTCTTTATTTACTAAGAGAAATCCCGGAAAAATGTCACACAGACATACAAACCTTTATACTCATTCACGTAAAGCACTGTGTGTGGGATAACAAATAGTTGAATGTGTGCGGTTGATTTTTATTCATTTGTTCGCTTCTCCCGGAGAAGCCGGAGACATATTGGCTGGACCGGCTAGGAAATTGCATTCTGCGTCGCACCCTCGATAATTTGTTCTATTTTGTTGTATAAATGGCTTGTGGTGACTTTAATTCTGCGGTTTCTGGCCTGGATAGAGAGTTACGGTTGTACTTTAGGGGGTATAATGCGCCTTATCTCATTAGTAATTATGACTATTGTTAAAAAAAAAAACCGGTCAAGTGCGAGTTGGACTCGCGCACCGAGGGTTCCGTACAAACCTGTGGGTATATAACTTTTTTTTATATGACGAAACTAAAAATTTTCGTAATTTTTCCTATATCTGTACTATAAGACGTGACTTCGTACAAAATTTCAAGATTCTAAGTTCACGGGAAGTACCCTGTAGGTTTTGATTCCCGTGCGAGTTTCGAAAATTTGCGGAAATTTGCGGCCTAAGTGGCTGTATCTTTTGATTGCGTTGACTTAGGTTGATTTTTCTACAGCTTCCAGGGACAGTAGAACTAAGTATCATATAGAAATTTCAGTTTGATACCTCCACGCGTTCCTGAGAAAAACGGTCTTGACAGACGGACGGACGGACGGACGGACGGACGGACGGACAACAAAGTGATCTTATAAGGGTTCCGTTTTTTCATTTTGAGGTACGGAACCCTAAAAATACAAGTTATAATTATTACTAAGTATTATTCTTCTTCTCGACATGCTATGTCGTAAATAAATTGATTCGCCATTGATTGACCATAATTTGGCGGCGAGTTTGGCACTGTCAGTAACGTCCATCATTATTTATCATTATTAAAGTATTGTACATGTATATGGCCGTAAATAAAATACATTGAGATATAGAATAATATAAGGAGGAGCTCGTGGCTAAATAATAACAGCCACTCGGGTCGATTGTCAGGTTAAGCTGCGGTTGCCTGGGTTGGTCCGAGGATGGGTGACCACCCATTACATACCGAGTTTCTTCCGTGCCTCGGAAAGCACGTTAAGCCGTTGGTCCCGGCTGTCAATTGTATAATTTTGACAGTCGTTACAGGTAGTCAGTGGCCCGAAAGTCTAACAACCAGTCTTACCAAGGGGTACCGTATTACCCAGTATTAACGGGGTTGTGGAGGTCAGATAAGCAGTCGCTCCATGTAAAATACTGGTATTCAGCTGCATCCGGTAAGACTGGAAGCCGACCCCAACATTGTTGGGAAAAGGCTAGGCAGATGATGATATAGACTAATATTCTAATTAAAAAACTAAAAACCACGCTTTAGAATGACGCCATTTCATTTCTCGTATACTTCTCAGCAAACCCTGTCATTTGATATCCATATCATAGGAATGAATATAAAATAATTAGTCTGCCATCTTTAGGAGTTCACCATATTAGATTTAGAGTGACGTCACTTAGCTACCCATGCATTGTCATCCAAACTAAACATGTGTGCACAGCTCAACAGAAAACCAGGAAGAGGGTCAAAAACAAGATTTTTTACATAGTTAATTACAAATGAAGTTAGTAAAAGCGTGTTAGAAAGTTGTGTAGCGGTCTCTATCCAAAGTTCGGGACTTTTTGGGGCCTCGAATAAGAAGTACGATTACAGAATGAGAAATTAAGAACCAATTAAAGGAGCAGTCAAACCGGAGAGGACAGATTGCGGACTAGCTGCGGACACCGGACACTGACAGATACTCCAGTACATTATCTGCCAGAGTCAGTCAGGAGACACGCCCGAAATTTGTTCATTAAATCACATAGGTACAACATAGTTTAGATAACCCCCTCCTGTCATTCCACCCCCTCATCATTTTAATTTGGCATTCGACTACTTAAGCCTAACATTAAGCGACTGCAATCATTAAAAGATTCCATATAGCACGACACGTTTCCTTAGGACAATAGTGACAGCAGTCTATGACAACACTACCCATTCAATTTCACTGCATCTAGCTCAAATAATACATAATACACCACACCAGAATACTAGCCAAAGTATACCTTAAGAAGCAAACAATAGGGAAGGCTGTGAAAGCAACAGTAAGTTGGTAAGTGAGTAAAAGAAAACGCTACCAATGTTGCCATAGGAAAAATAAAAATAAAACGGTATCTGTGATGGTGTTGGAAATACGCGTTTCTTTTTTGATAGTAGACAAGTGGATTGCTTTGAAAAACATTTAAAATGTAGAAAAGTGTTAAGAAAATGAGAAATTGCAGTCTGCATGTACAGTTAGCGAAAAAAATCTCAATAGGAATAATCTATAGCTAAATATTTCATCAAAATCGGAACAGATGAATTTTGTCGAATGAGAAAAAAACGAATAACAACAAGAAGTATTTAAAAGGCAGATGTGAGTGTTGCCCTAGATCCTAGAAGGATATACAATGTCTTTATAGGCGATGTTCTTCAGAAAGGACAGGTGTGTAGTACTCGCAACTGGTGTACATGTATGACTAGATATATGAGCGCAGACGAGGCTAAAAAGAGGATGTAAGGATCGTGTCAGGTCATGTTTTGTAGAGTCTGCCTATCCCCTAGTACTTTGTCTTTGTAATGTCCTTGCTTTGGTATTGTTCTTCGAGTCATTGAGCTCCTTAAGTTCCAAGTTAAGCCACACGATTTCTGACTGGACTGGTCCTCTAAAATCTGCGAGGTTCTTTCGTGAAAAACCCATGTCAGACACTAATCTGCATGGTTCTCATGTGACTTAACATAGATTATAATATGTACTCGTATTTCTGGACTATAAAAGAGTCGGGTTTGTTGGACGTTTCTTCTCAGAATAATTGGAGAGGAAACACCGACTCCATTTAATTTAAAACCTTAATTTATTTTTGACTTGAGAAAATTATTTTTGACAACCAATTAAAAAAAATATAATAATCAAATACACAAATCAGAAACTGGACGTCAATCAAGCATAATCGAATTTTGACACAAAATACAAATATGAAATACCTAAGTAAATCAAAGAATAAATAACCCCACTCAATGTATCCAAAACATTTGTTTACGAGGTTTCACATATTGTCAGTTAGACGCAAGGGTCAGTCCCCTATTCGGCCCTTATTGCATGTTATTGAATACATTCCCAAGATTTGGACAAAGATCGGGTTTTCGGGTTGTAACAATCACCCCTAGGGCCACATTTTTATGTTTATTTCAATACAAGTGCTATAACGTTATTTTTGAGGCATTCTTCAATGCGTTTCGTTTCTTGTATTCTGATCATGTTGGTGTAGTATGAAAATATAAATAATTTCAACTACTACTCTTAGTGATGAGATAAATAATTAGAAATCTGAAAAAACGTGACCCTGTTTAATGTCTCTGCATAAGATATGTACACACCTATTACAACTAAACATAAAAAGGTTATCCTCCTAATTAATTGGCTCGCCACTCCTTTCTCCAATAAAATATCTACGGTAATAAAGATTAAAAACAATGCAGAACAAATTACCTGTATGAACGGGCAACACTCACGCGTGATTAAAAATGGCGCCCGACGACGCATATAAATTCTCGACAGCCATTTTTTTTTCAGAAAGAGAAAACTGTCGTATTTCCCACAACGCTCATAAAATATCCTGATGCGACGAAAATAGAACTGTATGCACACCCGATATTGTTTCTTTGAATTTTAAATATAAAATGCCTTCACGCGTTTGCCACCAAAATTTCTAACCTCAAATTCTTATTGTTTGACAGTAAGGTCGACATTGGCGCGAAAACTATATCTATCAGCGATGTTTTACATTTGCAATGCATGATACGGTTTGGGGGACGAATTGTATTGGTATTTTAAACAATATTAACCTTTTCTGTTCATGTGAACTCTGGGTTGTAAGATATAATGTCGATATTTGTAGTTTTTAGGTTAGGTTTGCGTTTGTTTGACTGTGGCGCTCTCGTTTACGAAGGATGTTTGCAAATATTTTAAAATATGCAAATAAGGTTCTCAGTAAATGTGTCTGATGTTATTGTCGTTCTGTAGATTCATTGAATAATTGTATTTGTTTGTTTCTTATTTGTATCTTTGACTTAGGGGTGACTTTTCACTGTCGTTTTGCTTAAACGTGGCCAATAAATTAAGAATTTTCTCAAAAAAAAAAAAATGTTTAACTTTGGTTTAAAAATAAAAAAAAAACACATTTGAAACAAAAACAGAAGAAATACCTATAAATATACCTATTCATGGCAACCATTTTTAAATATCGCTGCAGCCCAACCACAAGTTGTAGGAATATCAGTAAAATATTATCACGAATTAAAAAAATACAGAAGCCCATGCTAACAAACGTAGTCAACAAAACTAAAGTTATGAGTTTATTCATAAATACTACAAAAACTTAAGTAATCGTTAACGTCCATATTTTTCGATATTTAGAGGTCTTTCAACTTAATAGAAAAAATTCGTAAATGGCTTCAGTGTACAATCAAAGTAGACATTGAACCAGAAATTGCATTGCATCCATCGGTACCTATTTCCTACCAACATGGCTACCGGGTCCCGAGGAACTGTCAGTTTGGTGCAAAGAAACGAATACTACATAACTTGACGTGTGAGACTTGGGCAAACAAAACCATGTGCATTGGTCAGCGAGCTCTGAGGGAATGGATATGCTGTGGACCCACTATTTATCCCGATTTCATTCACTGCTAGGCATATGTCTCATTTTCTTTATACCAATTTCCAAGCTCTTCCATCAGCCTCATCTGGGTTCTTTCTGCCTTTCTAACTATACAATAGTGGACGTAGTTCGACTAAAATAAACCAACCCATTTATTTTTTTACATTTTTACATAGTATAAAACAAAGTCGCTTTTTAAACTACACAACGGATTTTAATGCGGTTTTCACCAATAGATAGAGTGATTCATGAGAAAGGTTTATATGTATAATACATACATATTACTCGTATAGAAGAGAAAACCCGAGATTTGTCGTAAAACATATTTATTTTGTGCGCTTACATTGCAAACGCTGGCTAAACCTTAAGAGACATGTAGATCAAAATAATGTACTACGGAAAAGTATATCTTCAAAAGATCTACAATAGGAGATAGACATATACCATCGCGGATTTAGTCAATTAGTCAGTAAACCAACCAAAATCATTACAATGACTTCGGAAACAGAATAGTAATTGCGCTCGATGACTTCTGCAGTCATAGGCAGTCAGTTGGTGACAAGGCCGATATTCCCATCACCGTACGAGCTATTCTTCTATTTGTTGAGCTAGTACGCGAAGAGAAGACCAGATATTGTGTAGGTGTGGGTTAGTGTTGGCCAATAAGTCTACTTGTCAATGTTACAGAACCTGTGCAGTGCAATTGTCTATATGTATATTGTTACCTTGACCTGCCATGCACATCACTTGCTCTGTAAATAATAATAATAGGTCCTCAGAGAAAACTGGACACAAAAACATCGGGTTAGAAACGTCGTCTTTCAATGAAGATACGTTGGTTGGGGGCACGCCTAGAAGTAGTATGACAGGCGATAATTATTTCTCAAATGCCTCATCCAAGGTGGAACATAGCTCCACACCATGCACATTACAGCAGCGAGTGGCTAGACAAGGCTGCCTCCCCTTGGATTTCGCGGATTACTCTCATAGCATGCAAAAAACGGACAAAAGTACGTTTGTCTATCAAAGAAATTGAATTTGTTCCGTTACTTTTAGTGGATGATTGATTTTCTCTTTTATTCTTAAATCATGCTTTAATACAATACATTCTTCGAGTTTTTTCCTTTTTGAATGGTTGGCCGTGTGCATACACGCGAACGTCTCGTCACTTTTTGGTTCCGCAAATTCGTCGCCGCGCCTTCTCGTTTTGCAATGCATGTTGTCGCTTCCGAATGCTTTGGTTAGTCTTTAGTCGTATTAGATATAAGGTAACCTCACCTATGCCACCACAGGGCCTCGGCAAGCTTTGCTTAAGAGCGTTGCATTATTTAAGATTGATCCAAGCGGTTGTTATTTGGCCACGAGTTTATTTTTGAGCAGAATGTAGTTGGAAAATAGCGTAATGTTATCGCCGGGTTCCTTGCCTTGGAGAGCAATTAAACCATTGGGCCTGGCCGTCCCATCGGAGTATGAGAGTGAAGGAAGAGAGAGTGCACCCATGTTTACGCTGACACTGGTGTACTATAATATCTTCACGTCACGTCGGTGTCCGGTCTCAGCTGACAGGCCATCACCAAAAACGGCCAGGATTTTTTATTAATTTTCGCATCCTAAAACCTAAAAAAACATGAGCATATCCGCATGATAACCACTACTCAAGCCAAACAAAATTCGAGAGGATACCCTACCGTGTATAATTACGCCGAATATTTTCGGATACACTCAAAAGCAAGCTACTCGAGTGTTGGCATATTCAAAAATTTCAATACAAACCGCTGCAAACCAGGCTTATGTGACACACCGACTTGGAAACCGTCAAGTACAGTGTTACATGGTTGTTTTGGCGCTTGAGTGACATTGACAGGAGGTTGGTTCTTTTGGTGCTGTTGGTAAACATTTTTGTGTTAAGGTCGTTAGAAATTATTTTGAAAAAAAAAAACGACCAAGTGGGAGTTAGACTCGAGCACCGGGTGTTCCGTACCTACAAACTTCATAATGCAGACCAGTTTGTTATTAAACTACGTATATTATTTACGGTTTTCAGTTTACATTTTTTCCTTAAATGTGCTGTAAGTCATTATTTTTTGCCAAATTTCCTGATTCTAGGTCAACGGGAAGTACCCTATAGGTTTTGATTCTCTTGTGAAATCGCAAAATATGCTACATAAACGGTCATATTTTGTGATCGCTTTGACTTACAAATTTTTTCACAGGTGAAAGAGACTGTAGACCTTTACGCGTTCTTGAAAATAGAGGTCAGGGACAGACAGACAAACGGACAATAAAGTGATCCTATAAGGGTTCCTTTTACCTATTCAGGTACGGAGCCTAGAAATCCATACCGAGCTGTGTTAAATATGGCTGAACTCTGATATTTATAACAACTGTTGTGTATTACCCATATTTGCAAAATAAAATTCTATTCTATTCTACACAGAACTACGCTACGCTACGCTGACAGCGTGTACTATAAAGGTGTGTCATATTAAAGGGTGAATACAAATTAGCAAACTGAACAATTTTCTCAATGAAACCAAAGTCGTAATCACGAAAAGCCAGATTTTTGGTGCCCAATAAACTTTTCTTAAAAACAACGTCGGTAAGGCTGTCAATCTTTTCAAGCGGTGTGTGATATGCATTATCAGCACTCAGCATCAGTTCTGAACGTCAATGGGCGACGCCGTAAGTTCAGCATAATGCTGGATTAGTGGACCCACTATTTTGGTGAGGAAGTCTAAAATGGTTGGAAAGAAACTGTTTTATTTTATACTGATTTCTGATAGAAAATGCTCCAAAATATACATATAGGAGTGGCATGAAATACAACTAACTACACAATTGATTTTGATACAGTTTTCACCATCGTTGAGAAAATTTATTTGTTCGGAAAGTTAGTGTGTATAGTAAATTCATATTTAGCTTACATTATACCATTGAAATCTCGACGTCATTACATGACACCATTGCACCCATGCTGTCGCTTTTATACAGGGTGGCGCGGCCAATACGACAATAAATTAAACTGCGTATACCTCAAGACCTTCTTCATTTGCATACAGAAAATTAATCGAATATATCCAGTAGTTTAGTCACAGGACATTATTTTTCATTTTCATTATTTTCAACATGATGTAGATTATTAGGCTAGCACCGACCTATTAAAGACCCTCACATAAACACTAAACACATGTTGCCAACTCGCTATTTCAAAAACCTGTGGCAAATTCGTTCCTTAATTTTTTTTTTATAAATATACACACATACATACATTTATAATAACAAATTATAAAATGGTATTGTACCAATACCTGAGTATAATTATGCAGTTATTTCACTCTCCTGTAAAATTGCTATTTTTGACTTACCCGGTGTTAGAACTTCAACGACGAAATGCAAAACGAAATTTTATTTTGTTTACGTATCTGTTCACATATACGGGGTGGAACGGTTACCGACACGAAAATGGAAACCACATACTCAGTACATCAGTCTGAACCCACATAGAAATTTTCGTCGGTTATTAAAAAAAAAAATCTGCTGTTTCCTAAAAAAAGTGTACCTACACGGTCAAAATGTATGGAAAAGCAATATTTTTTTTTAAAATTACCGATGAAAAAATTCTATGTGAGGGGGTTTAGAATAATGTACTGAGAATCAACCGTGGCACCGATTTCGCGTCGGTGTCAGGGTCCATCCCATATATTATGTGAACAAATACGTAAACAAAATAAAATTGCGCACACCAATAATAAAAACAAATCGGCTACATAATAATTCCGCAATAAGTGTAAAATAAAACAAAAACGTAAAGAAATGGGATGAGTGGAGGACGGCCTTTGCCCAGGAGTAGGACAGAGCAGGCTAGGAAAAAAAAAAGCCCTGAACACACATCCTTATAAAACGCTAATAAGCTATCTTGTATTGAGACTTGGATACTACTCGTAATCACGACCAAATTAACCAACACCATCTTCTCAAATCACCCACCTTACAACCTTGGAATAGAGTTGAAAATCCGATTTATTACTAGCAAAAATAAGTTTGCAAAGTCAGTAATGAAACATGAAATATTCAGAAACGCGGACGTCGACTGATTTCTTTCTTCGTATGTCGCTTTGACTCATAATAGGGTAGTCTAATATTAATGTAAGGGTGGCCTGAAAGACGTATAGGCAAGGTTTTTTGAGACGCGTTTGCCGATATTTTTATATTTACGGAGTTTTGTATGAACGAAAGAAAAAACGCTTTTGGCAGAACCGGATACAAGGAACACGTCATCACAAAAAAACAATACTGAATGCACATGAGAGTTATTTAATACGGCACGTATAACAAAAAACATTTTGTTTTATCTGTCTTTGTTTGTTCCGGCTAATCTCCGACACGGCTGGAACCGAAACTTACTAACAACTCTTAATTTTAGAAAAAGGATTAAATTTCCGTGCAAAAAAAAAGAAAAAAAACCGTGAAATTAGTAACAAAATCCGATTCAAATACATTTGGGAAGTAATATTTTTATAATGATATCACGCGGACGAAGGTTGCGGATTACAGCTAGTTTTAAAATAAAAACTGACATAAAGAAAAAATAAACGGAAAGTTCGATTCAGATTTTTGTATTTTTGTTGGATCTTATAATTATGCTGAGAATTAAGTAGTAATTTTTAAACACGCGTCATAAACCTATTGTTTTTTTTTTGTCTATACTTTTTTTAATTCACAGGCTATCTGGTAGACCATGACACAGATAATATAATACCATGATAAACGATCGACTCTGCATCAAAACAGTGCTATTTGATTATATTTACGCATTCATTTAGATTGGCTTAGTACCTACCTACCCAACTTACAAGTAATTAGTTTACTGTAGTATTTTCATATCAGTATATAAATAACTAGCAAGAAAGGGGGTGACTCCTGAGATGACGAGAGAGAAGTATGGAAGAAGAAGACATGCTGCGCCGACCACAAATACATGGTTAAAGTTAAGTCGTTTTAATCCTCCTAAGGAGTCATTGTACTCATTATAACGAACAACTTTTACAATGGGACCAACCCTGAAATCGCGTAAAAAAATTTGTACATTTTGACGAGTTAGGCGAACATGAATGTACTGAACAGCTGATTTTTTTTTTGTTGGGAGAGAGTTCTCCCAACTATGTTTGGTTCGGCTTCCAGTCTGACCATATGCAGCTGAATACCGATATTTTACATGGACGGACTGCCTATCTGACCTCAACAACAACCCAGTTATTGGGTAATACGATAGGTACCCATTGGTAAGTCTGGTTGTCTGAATTTCGGGCCACTGTCTGTAACGACTGTCAAAGGTCTACAAATGACAGCCGAGACCAACGGCTTATCTTGCTTTCCGAGGCACGCAGGAAACTCGGTATGTAATGAATGGACACCCATCCGCGGTTCGACCTTGGCAAGCGCTGCATAACTTGGAAGATTTACCCGTGCGGCTGTAATTATTTAGACACGAGCTTCTGTGTATATCTACAACTATTAAATATATTTCACTTAGAACAATGGTTCATGATTATATTAAAATCATTGTCAATTAACAAAAAACAATCCACAAAAACAATGACGTACCAAAACACCCCTTTTTAATAAGCCAAACGGAATTATTAAATAGAAACTAATGATACACAAAGCGTTTGTCACCATTACAAATAATTGTATGAAATCATACAGTTTGTATGGGAGCGGTACAAACTAGGATTTTATTGTAATAATAGATCCTTATCAAACGAGTGGAAGGGGCGATTTTTTAATTTACCTAATAGATTTAAATGTATGTGATGATATTTGGTTTGTATAGGTCGACCGATTTAATTGCAACGCTAGCAGTTGGATAATTTTGGTTTAGACTACAATAATTTAGAATATGCATTATCGTGGCAGGCTTTTGAAACCATTGGCTACTTTAGGTATTTCCATAACACAAAAAAAGCGGTGAATTATAAATATCGTTAATTTTGAAAAAAATACCGTCTACTTTTGTACTTTAATCCACATTTTCTTATGTTTCTGTGTCATTCATGATCATCAAAATTCTTCTGACTTTATCTACATTTATTTGGGGTAGATCATGTCTTCTTCTTCCATTGTATCTATTTTTCTATGTCAGCCTTCATTTCATTTCTTCAGAAGTCACCTCTTTTATTGCCGTCTATAGTCATCGTTCATTAAAATCATTCTCCTGCTTTTATCTCAATTTACTTGGGGTCGACGCAGCATGTCTTCTTCTTCTATAGTTCTCTATAACTCGACATCTCAGCAGTTTGCCAGCATGGATTGTGTGAAGGATGATATAGTTAGAAAGAACCTCCTTTCTAACTATAATAATATCATTCTCCACACAGTGCATCCATCGTTTATGCGATTCAAAGCGTTTAAAAGGTAAAGTTAAAATATTTTCGAAGTAAAATGAAATACGTTTACCTACTTGTACACACAGGTACAAGATGTAGGTATTACAATATTTTAATAATAATTATTGTAGCTACTAACGTTTTTGCAGTCTAACGCTCAATCTGGAGTAGTTCAGTTACATCACACATTAGCTATAATCTGACCACACCCGTCTATTGGCTGACCTCCATCGCTGGTCGTAGAGTTGAATTAAATGGTTATGGAAGCTTTTATGACAATATCGTGACATTGATTATGTTTTTAATAAAAATAAAGTAAGCAGAATTAAAACAAATGCTTTAATTTGTGCAACAAGGTACAATTTAGGTGTTACAAAATAATTTTGTAAGTATCTCTTCATCTGAAAACATGGAAGAACAAATAATAATCTCTAGTTATTCTGTTTGTTATTTTGACTGCCTTGTTGGTCTAGCGATCGTAAGCGCGACAGCTGACAATGAGGTCTTGGATTCGATTCCCGGGTCGGGCAAAGTGTTATTGGGTTTGGTTCATCAAGAAGTAGCAGTCACGGAGTCTGGATTCGTGCCCGATTTGCTATTACATGGGACTTTAACATAGCTGGCGAAAAATGTCGGTGTACTATGAGGTACACCTCTGCCAAACCCTTTGGGGGATTACAGGCGTGATGTTATGTTATGTGTAGTTATTCTGTTTGGTATTTTCTATAGGAAAAAGTGACGAACGTCAAAACAAAATTTCATACCCTATTTAACACTGTCCCCTTCCCCAATAAGAAACCCTAGTGAAGAATTTCATGCTTTGACCCCCGCAACTATAGTCAAGTTGCAATTTTTTTTTATGCTTAAGACAGAAATTTAAACGAAGTAAGAACCGTCAAAGAAAGCAAAGCTAAGAATTCTATTTTTTTATAGTTCTAACTTCAAGCAACTACTAAACTACAAAATAAAAATCGTATCTTTAACATTTACATTTACTCAAGTAAACACTTTGTCTTGTTTATAGATACGGGTGTTAGTATCACCCAGCGGTCAGGCTATCATGGCGGTAGGCACGGAGGAAACTCGGGATGTAATGGATGGACCATGGATACCCATCCATCCTAGGCAAGCACGGTTTAAATTAAAGATCGACCCCAGCGGCTGTTATTATTTAGCGGCTGTTATTGTTTGGCAATGAAAATGATAAATAAGTAGGTAGTTAGAGTGTTCCTTATCAAGCAATCCAATATCAGTACATAAACACAGTTATTTGTACCTACTTGACGACAAACGTATCGTTAAGTTTCTTGTTTGTTTCCTACTCGAATAATAGCAGTTAAATTACAAACTATTATCGATAATAGCCTCTTAAAATTCTCTTGTCAAATAGTATAGAAGTATAGATAAATAAGTTAGTAAGAAGTCGCGGAAATTACTATGTTTTAATTGTCATTAATTGTCATTAAAACATAGTAATTTCCGCGACTTCTTACTAACTTATTTATCTATACTTCTATACTATCTATACTAATATTATAAATGCGAAAGTTTGGATGGATGGATGGATGATTGTTACTCAATCACGCCAGAACGGCTGAACGGATCCGAATGAAATTTGGCACAAAGATAGATTATAGTTTGGAATAGCACATAGGCTACTTTTCATCCCGTGGGTCAATTATCAAACTCCACGCGGGCGAAGCCGCTGGCATAAGCTAGTATTATATAAATTAATAAAATAACTTAACAATAAGCTAAAAAACGAAAAAATAAACTGTTTAGTTTGGAAAAAAAAGGAGGAGGTTCTCAATTCGGTTGTTTTTTTGTGTTTGTTACGTCATATCTTGGTCATTTATGAACCGATTTCAAAAATTATTCTATTGTCTGAAAGGACCAATCCAATTACTCCCATAGAAATTTCATCTAAATCGGTTCACTAGTTTGGTTAAAAAAAAATGTAATCCAAGTATCCTAGTTTGGTTTAAATTGCGAAATTGGTACTTGACAAGGATTTGTGTGTGATACAATAACTAAAAACTTTTTGCAAAAAAATATTTGACTCCAAAAAAACACAAAAAAGGGTGGAAAATAACTTTACTATCGGAAGTCGGTGGCAAAAAAGTCAATGAAACAAACAACAGTCGCCGACTTCCGATGGTAAAGTTATTTTCCCCTTTTTTTGTGTGTGTGTTTTTTTTTAAACTCTGTTATTTTTATAATATGAATTGATTGATTGGTTCTCGTTAGAAAACATTGGACAGGACCAAAAAAAATGACATCCAAGGATAAGTTTACACCAGAATAAGACTCTACAAACAGATAACATCATGTTTTTCAATGCACATTATTATGAACATGTTCATCTTACTACACACTTATCTTTGCATTCAATGATAATTTTATCACTTCAGTCTCTTACATATCAGTGATACTGATCAGACGTCCGAAAGAAACAGAAGTTTAAAATGAGTTTTGCGCAAAAAGTGGTACTCATCACAGGAGGCAGTGCAGGCATCGGGGCTACCACAGCCGAGTTGTTTGCCAAAGAAGGTGCTTCCGTAGCCATCGTCGGAAGAAACGAAGCCAAACTAAAAGCAGTAACTGATCGTTGCAAGAAATTGGGAGCAGAAACACTCGCCATCAAAGCAGATGTGTCCAAAGACGAAGAAGCAGACGGAATCGTCAAGAAAACGATCGACAAATTTGGAAAAGTCGACGTACTTATCAACAATGCAGGTGTATTGAGAGAAGCTAATATTCTGTCTGACCACTTCTTGCAAACATATGACGAAGTAATGAACATCAACATGCGAGGGGCTGTTCGCATTTCTTACTTTGCTGCTCCTCATATCATCAAATCTAAAGGCAACATAATCAACGTTTCAAGTATTGCTGGAACTTGTACTACGAGACCGGACAACATAGCATACAGGACATCAAAGGCTGCAATGAATCATTTTACTAGAAGCCTTGCTTTGGAACTTGCTCCTCATGGAATAAGAGTCAATTCAATCAGCCCTGGTCCAGTCCGCACTGATATCTTTGAAGGTTTGGAAGTGACTGAAGAAAAGTTGAGGAAAAATACGGCGCTGAAGAGAATATCGGAGACTAGTGAGATCGCTGATATGATTGTTTATGTCGCCGGTGATAAGGCCAAGGGTATTACTGGCTCAAATTTCGTAATTGATAACGGCACTCTGTTGGTATAGCGTGTTTGTTTGAATTTCATAGTCAACCAGTCAGGAACTAAAATGTATCTTTATTATTGCACTCTAGTGGTTTCTATGTAAGTGCCAGTGTAATAATTGTATTAAATAATTATTATTGAGTAATAATGTTTGGTGTTTTTTTTTTCATAGCCTCTAACACTCACTGCTGGTCAAAGACCTACCCTTTCTCCTTCCAAACCTCTTTATTTTGTGCGATCGTTGGCCATGTTCGCCCCGTAAACAAGATCTGATCGTCACACCACTATTGTTGTTCGTTCATTGTTTAATTTACTAAACAAGATAACACCTAGATGAGGTCAAGGTCAGTACGTCTTGTCAAATGAGACGTTTTGGGTCAAAAAACATTTCAGTTTCAAGTTTTTGAATATACAAATACTTAAATGATTACTAAACATTATATTAATTTAATGTCATTTTGGTGTCAAGGAATCGAGGCCTTAGTTTTTTAGCGCCTGACTGAAAATTATATCAATATTTATCTCTACTCACACATATGCTAGAACATTATTAGGGCATCACTAGGCGCAATAGTTTAAAAAGTATAAATGCCGAGTTTTCATAAGTCGTATATTCACAACCTAAGGGTGCTTGCAATAAGATATAAGTTCCTACTTCCCAGTACGGACAAATTAGAATAAATCGGTACTGATCAGTGTGGGTAAAAAAAATCCTAATTGATTATAATGAGGAGTAGAGGAACCTTCAAAGTACAACCTATAAAGCATAAACAAACACGATTGCGGTGGAGGAGAAGAACGATTAGGATAGCCGACCCCAAATAAAGTTGGGATAATAATGTGTACCATAAAAACTTACTTTCAGATAATAAATAACCTGAAAAACATAGTAGAAACGCTAGATAAAAAGGTGTGAAAAAATTAAAGGCAGAGTGATTATTTCTTGCAGGAGTGTACGGAGCGGAAGGGGCACATCATTCTGAGCCCGCCCACATAGAAATTTTTCATCGGTAATTTAAAAAAAAAATCAGCTGTTCCATAGATTTTGATCGTATAAGTATTGCACTTTTATGAGAAACAGCTGATTTAAAAAAAAATCGGATGAAAAATTTCTATAATTATGTGGTGTGGTGTGTATTTATTTATTTATTTAAACTTCATCTACAATAGTGGTACATAGGCGGACTTAATGCCACAAGGCATTCTCTACCAGTCAACCTTTGGATTAAATTGGACAAAAATTTAATAATATATTTTTTATATTGTGTATCTACCTAAATAAATGACAGCAATGATAATAATAATAAACTCATGTCTGCCTCTCAGAATGGATGTAGGAACGGGTCTCGTGGTACTAAGGAGCTACTCCTCATTGATATGGCCATTAGCCAACAGGTTCGCCGTTCCCGAAGGGATCTGTCTACATGTTGGATAGATTATAAGAAGGCCTACGATTCTGTGCCTCATACATGGCTCATGAGGGTGCTGGAGTTGTATAAAGTGGATGCAACTCTGCGTGCCTTCCTGATGTCATGTATGGGGTGCTGGAGAACGGTCCTTCGCTATCCAGGATGTCGACAAATCCAAGGGAACAGCGAACCGATAAGGATTGAGCGTGGCATATTCCAGGGTGATAGTTTGAGTCCATTGTGGTTTTGTCTAGCCTTGAACCCTCTCAGCACATTGCTAGAGGGTTCAGGTCTAGGTTATCGGTTGAGGAGAGGTGGTCAGGTCATATCTCACCTTCTTTACATGGATGATCTGAAACTCTTTGCCCCCAACAATTTGCAACTGATGAAGCTACTGAAGGTAACAGAAACTTTCAGTAGTGCCATCAGAATGGAATTTGGTGTGGACAAATGTGCAGTCATGCATGTGAAGCGAGGGCAGATTATGGAATCCGTGGGTACTCAACTCTCGGATTCCATACACCTTAGATCCCTCTCCTCAACAGAAACCTACAAGTATTTGGGTATGTCGGAGGCATTAGGCATCAATACTTCCGACATGAAACAATCGTTGAGGGAGCGCTTCTTTGGCCGCCTGAATAAAGTGCTAAGCAGTCTTTTGTCAGGCGGAAACAAGGTGCGCGCCTTCAACGGTTGGGTCATGCCGGTTTTGATGTATTCTTTCGGCATACTCAAATGGACTCAGACGGAACTTGATGCCTTGGATAGGAGGGTCCGCACATTGATGACCGCAAATCGGATGCATCACCCACGGTCGTCGGTGATGAGATTGTATATCCCGCGGAAGTGCGGGGGACGTGGCTTCTTAAATGCTAAAACCCTGCACAACCGTGAGGTATGCAGTCTCAGAGAATACTTTCTAGAAGCCGACGTGGGGATGCACCGAGATGTGGTCTCAGTGGACAAGGGCCTTACCCCGCTCTCGCTGGCTAACGAGAACTGGCGCAAACCTAAAGTATTAGACACTAATGACCGCAGGGAGGTATGGCAGAGCAAGGAGCTTCACGGACGTTTTTACCGGGCCCTACATGGGCCTGATGTAGACTTCTTAGCGTCCGTATCCTGGCTGCGTTTCGGTGACCTCTTCGGGGAAACCGAAGGTTTTGTCTGTGCAATAATGGACGAAGTTATGATGACGAATAACTATCGGAAATACATTGTGAAGGATGGCACGGTTGACATATGTCGGGCATGCCACCGTCCGGGAGAATCGATCCGACACATTATTTCTGGGTGTTCTCGTCTGGCTAACGGAGAGTACTTGCACAGACACAACCTCGTTGCTAGGATTATCCACCAGCAACTTGCTTTGAAGTACAACCTTGTGGAATCAGAAGTGCCATACTATAAGTATGCGCCCGACCCAGTTCTCGATGATGGTAATATCACGTTGTATTGGGATCGACCTATCGTCACTGACAGGACTATTATTGCTAATAAGCCTGACATTGTGGTGATAGATCGATTGGAGCGTCGCGCAATGATCGTTGATATAACGGTCCCGCATGACGAGAACCTCGTGAAAGCAGAGAAAGATAAGCAATTCAAGTATCTAGATCTTGCTCGCGAGGTTGTCGACATGTGGGACGTGAATACAGCAGTCATTGTGCCGATAGTCGTATCAGCCAATGGTTTAATAGCCAAGAGCCTCGACCAACATCTGAAGAGGCTCTCGCTTGGCGGCTGGATCAAGGGCTTGATTCAGAAAGCAGTACTTCTGGACACGGCGCGTATTGTTAGGAGGTTCCTCTCTCAAGAGCCCTGACCACCGGTAGCTCGGACCCTGTTCCCGGTGCTGGTGGGCTACTATTTTATATATTTTTAAATGTTTTTTTATACTGATTTTGTATAGGGATATTTAAAAATGTTAAAATATGTAAGAAAAATAAATAAAGGAAATAATAAACTCATATCTACGTTAACTCAAATGTGTCACATTAAAAGATTAGCTATACAAAGCTTATCAATTACTCACTAGATAGGCGAAGATTTATATAATGATAATTGATAAAATTGGATTTTTGAACAACTTTGGGTTAGTAATCTATTAAATTTTGTGTTGAACTGTAGTCCAAAATGTTTGCAAACAAAGTGGTTTTAGTGACTGGAGGTAGCTCCGGTATCGGAGCGGCTACTGTGGAGTTATTTGCCAAGGAGGGAGCTTCTGTGGCCTTCGTCGGAAGGAACGAAGTCAAATTGAAAGAAGTCGCCAGCCGTTGCGAGAAGTATGGAGCCAACACCCTCATCATCAAAGCCGATGTCTCCAAAGACGAGGAAGCGAAGACCATCGTACAACAAACAGTTGCCAAGTTCGGAAAACTCGACATACTCGTCAACAACGCTGGTATTTTGCGGTACGCGAGTATACTGCAACCCAATCTATTGCAGAACTACGATGAGGTCATGAATACGAACCTGCGCCCCGTCATCCACATCACCAACTTAGCGGTTCCTCACCTTATAGCAACAAAAGGCAACATCATTAACGTATCTAGTATTGCGTCTACTTTTGCTAAGGTGCCAGGGCTGATGTCTTACAGCGTTTCCAAAGCTGGTATGGATCATTTTACGAGATTTGCTGCATTGGAACTGGCTCCTTCTGGCGTTAGAGTGAACTCTGTCAATCCTGGACCAGTTATAACCGACATTATAACCAGTTCTGGGATATCTCCAGAGGTATTGCAGGGTGAAAGTGTACGGAGTATGCCAGCTTTGGGACGATCTTCAGATGCTGATGAGGTTGGTGATATAATCCTGTACCTAGCCAGTGACAGGGCCAGAGGTGTTACCGGATCGTGTTACGTTATTGATAACGGTTTTTTGCTGAAGTAGACTCTTTTGTTATTTGAAGATTTCCAATTTTTGTAATGATTGTATTTAAATTGTGATTAAATACATATGCATGTTTGGGAATTGTGTAACGTTTTTGTTTGATTGAATTGCCAAGTAAACAACGAACCTACAGTAGGTATGTAGCCACCGCTGCCTAGAAGCATCAGAATCTGCAATGTTAGAAGTATCGCAGAGTCCAAACTGAAATGTCAGAACTCACGATATTCCTTTCAACTTGATCACAATCATTTATTTGGCAGATAAGCAGTGATAGTCTAGTGGTGTGACCGTTCGAGTGTCATACGTCTCGAGTTCGAATCCAAGACACGTACCTCTGATTTTTCTGAATTATGTGCGTACTGTATAATTATCACTTGCTTCCGTGAAGGAAAACATCGTGAAGAAACCAGCATGCCTGAGAGATATTTCTCTAAAGCATGTAAAAGCCAAGTTAGAGGCCCACGGGCGGCTTAAAACTCTGACACCAGGTTAGGCACTATCCACACGACAAAGAAAGGTGTGGAAGATATTTTTTGCTGCTCAGTCCTAGGTACATGAGTCACGTCAGCTATAGCAATGGCAATTATAAATAGCCATTATCTTATCTCCCATCGTTCTGCGGCCTTATCATACTAACACATTATAATGCTGTGATTTTATTATTTGGATATGACAATATTTATTTCTTTCATTCATTTGTAAACTTCACCATAAGTACACCTCTGTAAGTCACGGCAGACTTCCGAATTCCTTTCAATTGTACCGATGCTTTGCTTTCTCCGGCCAATAAGTCGGGAACGAGTCCAAATCGTCATGTCAGCGTTTCATTGGCTTATAATACTTTCATTAATACCAAGATAGACTCACGATCAAAAACTAGTCTCTTGAAACCCAAAGTACACATACAAACAGAACGCTCTCGATATTTAAATCAAATATAACGTGTCACCGAAGTCCACTAATTGCCCACACGCATGCAATGTAACCGTTATTAATATTAGTGCTCTGATATATTTCTGGTGGAGCGTGTACTTGTGGCATTTTAATGTTAATTGAGTACTGTTCGCGGTTGTACATGTATTTAATTATTATAAATCTTTTTTTGATTATGGATATTGTACGTGTTTGAATCCTAGGGTGGGGTATTGTAAGGGCTGTCAAAGTTATCTTTGCATTCCTTTTTTTCTGATATTCGACATGCAAGAGTGCATTCTTGTGTTTTGAACTTTTTTTCATTAGCAAAAAATGTTTTGGTTATTTTCTGCCATATCTCCGCAAAGTTACTCCTTGTTTACGACCTTATGCGATGCGACTGGAATCGCCACAAACGCGTGTGTCATTTATTTATTTCGCGACAGTAATATTGCGTCGCGTCGCAAGTCATGTCGAATGACTAAGAAATAGTGTGGTAGAGCGACTGTAGTGATTGAAAATTGTGCTGAAATTCGTTCAACAGGACTATTAGTTACTATTCTCAGTACAAAACCACAAACAAATTCTCATAATTAAAAACAAAACCACTCCAATATCACATACGAAAACACATAAAATAATTAAGGTCAACAGCAACAATAATAAATCATGCGACAGAACAATCAAATCTAATACGTACGGCCCAAATCCTCGCCCACTAGTTGAGAGGACATATTTTATTAATTACCTACCGCGTTATCACGAAATATTACCTTTATGTCCCATATTTGCATATCGTGTTAGTCTATAACAGAATGTGGGAGCGCCGAGCATGCGATGACCGGCCCGAGTTACGAGCGGAAGCGAGAGCGGAGCCGAAACTGAGATTGTGTCACCACAGGCGGCCCAAAACGATCACGGTGCTAGTTCCCGACCCTCGTTTCGTCGTGTGGTTGGGGCCCGGTTGGGTGCCGATATCCATCTCACGGGCCTAGTAAGGGTTAGTGGATATGTAAAATAAATAAATACGCTGGACATTACACACAGCGCCATCTAGGGCCACACTAAGCAACGAGGCTTGTGTCGTGGACACCAGATAGTTGATATCCTACATAGATACTTTTTTGTTTGTAAATACATACTTATTATACATATAAACATCCATGACTCGGAAACAAATGTCCATGCTTATCACACAGACACTTGCTCCTACCGGGATTCGAACCCGGAACCCTATGAACGTAAGGCAGCCTCACTACCGTTGTGCCATTCGGGTCGTCAAGATATGTGATATCTCAATTGTTTTGATTTTCTGACATGTTGGTGTACTTGAAATTCACACACCAGCACAATTGAAAAGTGCCGATATCGTTTGACCGACACGGCTCTCCTGTATGTTTGCTACATTGTACCAGCTTGCAGCTGTATAAACATTAACTGTGTTATTCTGACTTGCTGCTCATCAACACCGCCATAGCTGCTAGTGATTGTAGTAAAACTTCCTTAGGTCCTAGTGTAACTCGCTTTCGAAGCGATGCGTATTTCTGGATCAGAAAAGCATAAAGTCGGATGTACAATACTATGGCAAACTGCCAAACCAAACCAAAATGAAAAAAAACCAAATGCCAAATGTAACCTTGTGTGGGAGTGTGTAGAGCCTGCGGGCTACATCCAATGTAAGGAATCATACAAGAGCAAAAATAGATGTGTGTTCTCCTATTAAAAAAAGATGTATGTGTAACAATAAAAGAATTTCGGGCGCCGTGGAGATGCACACTGCATTTAAAAAAAAATACTTGCCAGATAGAACGTTTCGAAGAGTCAGACCTTTAATCTGCCGGGGGTGACTTTTGACAATTAATAAATAATTTTTTATACCAATAATATCCACTGAAAGCATCATCATAGGTCGATCAACTTTTTAGGGTTAGCCATAATACCAAAAGGAGGTTTGCTGGAGTTTTGTATATCCTGTATTTGTACGTAGTTTTGTATATACGACCTTATCCTCAGAAGCATATGGTCGTATATACAAAACTCTGTATCGGTACACCCGACCTTATGTTTTTGATGTCGAGATTTCTACAACGATTTCAACAAGGTTGACAAACCTAAGCTATTTGGTAGCTTATGTTAATCCAAAACATTTTCGACCTTTCGATCATCTTTATCGATGATAGAATGTCGCTTTACTCCTATGACATGAACCGTTTCATATATTTGATGGAAATTTGGGCGTATCCATCGAAATACGACCGCGACTGTCCTCGCGTTCATTTTAATGATTTTGATAGACGCGCGATTCAGAGCCACCATATTTATATAAAAGCTTTTTATTTGATTAATTTTTGGTTATTACTTTGGATGTCATTGGTTTATGTTCCGTACAAAACATAACATAATATTACTGGTAAATTGAGACTCTTCCCGTGCCTCGGAAAGCACATTTAAGCCGTTGGTTCTGGCTGTCATTTGTATCATGACAGTCTGACAACCAGTCTTACCGAGGCTACCTTGTTTCCCAGTAACTGTGTTGCAGAAGTCAGATAGATAGTAGCTCTATGTAAACTTCTAGTATAAGGCTCTTAGTACTCGCAATCGGCGTGAGTGAATGGCTAGATGTATGAACGTGGATGAGGTGAAAGGTGTATATAAGGATCGTAGCAGGTTGCGTTCTGTAGTTCCTGCCTGGCCTCGTAAGAAAAAGGCGTGCAATTATTTATGTATGAATGTATGTATATGTTTATCAACATCCATACAGCCGGAGGTACCTTAGAAGTTCATAACCCTGTTACTGCTACCACAGCCACCACAACTTGAAGCACACACCAATTAACTAGTGTTAATAACTCGTACTAACGCGTAAGAGCAATGGTGAGGCACAAATCGTTAGTGTCAACAACGGTCAGGAACTTCCTCGGCAAATATTCTACCTTTGGACCTGTCTTGGAGTAGTGTGGCTATGGGTTACGGTAAGGAGGGACTGTCTTGCAAGTAAAAATGGTTAACAGCGTAATTATCGGCATTTCGAAAGAATGGGATGAAGCTTTCTTTTTGATAAAAATGAGATATACTGGCAGGCTACGCACACACCATAAACCGCTGGATCTAGAACCATGAAATTTCGCAGAAGAGTCTCTATCTATGATTTTCCGTGATATGAAAGTTTTGTCGTGTCATTTTTGCCGATAAGAAATCCCATCGAGCACCATTGCTCCCGAAATACATATGCCAATACAGTATAACGTATCACGAAGCAAGTTAAAACCATCAACTTAGTTTCATTGAAGCATTAATATCACAAAATCTCTGCGACATTGAAATAGTTCGTATAACTTCTTAATGTTGTATTTTTTTGGTATCTGAACCTTCACATAAACTATTTTGGTTCCGTATCAACGCACCTAACCCATGGTCACTGCATACCCAAAACTCAAAATGTACAACTTGGACATAGTTGCTCACCGGAGCGCCGCAGGGGTTATTGTTTGATCTCTAATCAATCCAGGGGTACAGAACTTTGTAGTGGCGGCTAATTAGGGATTATGTATGAATTTGTATGTTTGGACAAGACGTAGGGTCATGCTGGTGGTTGTGAGGGCATCGCCTTTTCAGAAGATTGTTCGTTGGGCATTTTAATTTGACCTTGTTGTTCACATTTCTGCCATGGAGCTTGAACTTTTGCTGTGGTTAAACTTGATGATTCATAAAAAAAAATGCAACGAGTTGTCATACCAAGCGTTTTCGGGTGTGAAAAAAAAAACACTAAATAACTATGAATTTGAATTTTTGCTACTTTTATCTTATAATAGCCATACCCTAGTTTTTATCCAAATAATTGTGAAACTATTATAGGATTGGAATTACTATCTACTACTGAACTACCTGTACACTTTTTGTAAATTTAATATTTTATTTATTTACCCTATTATATCATGGCGCGTTAATGCATGAATGTTTTAGTTCTATTTCGAGAAAGAGAGACGCATTTAATAGCCCGACATTTTGAACAAGATAGAAACACATAACCAAGGATTTTTGCAAAATTACTCTCTAGAGGGGTTAAATAAGGGATGATTTGTATGAAAATAAGCAATTTTCGGATGGTAAATCTCATCGAGCTTGTGCAATACGACAGTGGTTTTAACACAGCTGCCAAATTAGGTACATTGTCTAAATGACAATAATAATAATCAAAGTCCGCTTGGAGGCGATACACGCAAACTGCGGCAACCTACTACCCTTAGGTACACAAACAAACTTACTCAATATGAGAACGATGTAAGTTAGAGTCAATACTACAAACGGCAGATGATGAGCTTTGAGACACGGATGAGATAGAAGATGAAGGCTAAGGCTATGGTATGCTGATGCTGTATAAACATCAGTCGTTTGTAATTACAAAAATGAGTTAGATTTCTGTAAGTATATGATTGAACAAAAACAGTTTTAGATGACAATATAAATTAAGTTTTTAAACTAGATGAGTTCTTTGCTTCCCATCTGTCTACTCTGAAAAGAAACAGAGAAACAAACTCGGAGGTTCTTTTTAATGTCAACTCGTACTGGGTAATACGATACTCGTTAGTAAGACTGCTTGTCAAACTTTCGGACCATTGAACAGACTGTCGGACCACTACACTGTCGGACTATCTGTAACGACTGTTGAAGATCTACAAATGACAGCCGGGACCAACGGCTTAACGTGATTACTACTCCATTCACTACTTATTCGGTGTCCATATTACTTCGCGATAATATAGCCTGGAAACTTTCGATACGAAGCTATTGTGAAACACAAATATTGAAACTAAGCCTACGGAGTCCGACCACAGTTAGTTGAGCAACTGTTGCTCCACTATATTGGAAAGTTGGAGATTAATATTTACTTTCGCATTCCTATGTAGCCATGTTAGACATTATCAAGTCCTACATCATTCATCATTTCGCTGCCCTTATCCCAATATTTGGTGTCAGGCAGCAAGTCTTTTTCTCCCATACTTCTTCTATTACGTAGTTGTCATCTTATGAGTCCTTCACTACCTATTTATATAATTAAACTGTGTAACACATACCATAGCATAATCGGCTCATGATATTTCCATTCTTCAAGGAGTGTACCTACCCTTTTCCACCACGATAGCCCGGTGTGAGTTTGTACTGTCACAATGTGCATCATGTTTTCCTTCATCGTTTTGTTTTGATGAAAAACAAGCTTACTCGTAGTTCAAATAAAATAAAAAGTTTTTAAATGTATTTAAAAACTTAAGAAAAAAATGTTTTTTTGATGATATGTGATGACATTTTTTTTCGTATTCTGCTTAGCAAACCCTTTTATTTGATAGCCATAATTATCATGGGGTGCATTAAATATTTTTAAACGCGGTCCCCAAAAATCATCAGCCATCTTTGGGAGACCGCGACATTGGATTTAAAATAACTTCACTCAGCTAATCATGCACTGTCGTCTAAATAAACGTGTGTGCCAAATTTCTAACTCAATCGGTTGGGTATGAGGGCATTAAAATTCAGTTACAACATTCGACCACAAACAAAAAGTGAAGTGCTTACTGGCCTGTGTTCGTAGACCTACCCGTAAGTCTGCATGGTGATCACTGGCCACAACCACTCGCCAACCCTTCCGTCAAACTAAGAAAAGAAGAAAAATAAACTTCAATTCCCTTCAATACGAAAAATCATGACATTAATCCCAGTACACATAAAACGGTGTCCACTATTTCTAAGGCCTTTTCCAACTGTGATACCAAAAGTCGCAATCGCGGCTTTGAATGCAATGAATGCACCCTTATTAGGGTGTGTTTACACTGACCGGAAGACGTTTCTTTCAATGCCATGCTCGGACCGGCAAGTCAATAGGACATCATTATATGCCCGGGATGGAGGAGGTGCGTTTAGATAGGATAGTAGGCTAGCTGCTTGGGCGATTAACTGGCTTTAAAAAGAGCAATTTAGGCTTCGTTTTACTGTTAACAAACCATGGGGATAGACACAGACACGATTATTACATACTTCTTTTGCTTCCACAATGTTTATGCACCTGGTCGTTTTTTTGTTGAGATAAACGCCGTTATATTTTGCAAGTTTCATATTGAATGACAATCGAAGCTTTAAACCAAATGAATTGTAAACATGGGTATAAAACTGAAATCTGATTGACGTACTAGAACTTGGTTTTGAAGCTCTAGCCACGGCCAGGTGAGTCGCGCGTCTTGATTAATAAGCCACGATTGGTCTTCCCAGTTTGAATACTTCCATACTACTTCCATACAAGTTAGTTGAAACAATCGACGAGAGCTTTCGTCTCGTTTGACCACACTAGAAAACTTGCCGTTATACACCGTTCAAAAAACGGTGTTCGTCATGATGTCTCAAACTTTAAGGTGTCAGAAAACACTCAAACTCAAAGCATTTGTTTCAGTTAGACCATTAGGTACATGTAATTTTGAATTTCAAAAACAAAAGAATGAAGATACAGTCCCAGCCACAAAACATAATAACTTGTGAAAGTACTGTATTTGCCCATTCCAAAGCGCACTCTCTTAAAAGACTTCACTTTTTCACCGTTTTCTAAGGAAACCAAAGCCTAAACAGAAAAAAAGGCAAGTGCCTGGCAAGCCAACTATCCCACTCAAACATTCCTCCATTGGTATTCGCTCAGAGTCGGTCAACATTTGTCCAGCGTTGAAAGGCGCGGAATGACCATCTGTACTCTTATGACCACTGCGAGTGACTTGCAGCCATTGAAGCCCGTCTTTGATAGATTGAATAGTCGATTGCAAAGGCCTGCATTCCCCAGAGGATTAGACAGAGGTAAAAGCAGATCTAAATATCACAGGTTTTTCTCATATCAGCTATTGGCAATGACGTCTCATTTATTATTTTCTCAAGCTACAACAATCTGTCAAATTTCATTAATACATTTTCAACTTCATTGTTGTTCAAGGTTGACTGGGAAAATTTGACAGTTTCGGGTAGCTTGATTTGCTGGTGTCTGTACTTAAAGAAGGGTGTGAACCTATTGTAACTAATTATTAAAAAAAAACTAAGATAGAAAAACTCTGTACCCTTTGCCTGCCCTGGATAAGGAAACGTCTCGTTTGCAGCTACGAGACCGTGGGCAGTGTCAGGTGTCAACACTATCGTTACTCCTTTCCTTCAATGTTGTGTTAAAATATTTGTTACACAATCACACATTACGAACGGATTTGAATGAAATGTAGAGACGCCAACACATCAATCTGTCAAATATCTTTAATAGATTTTCAACGTTATGGTTAAAGAATTAGGTCCAAGGTTGATTGGGAAAATTTGATAGTTTCGGGTAGCTTGAAGTGCTGGCGACTATACACAGATACAATAGATTAGTGCAGTATACGTTTCGATCGTTTCATGTAGTAGTTTTACTACGGTAAGCAAGAAACTGAAACAGAAAAAGCTTTAATAAAAACCTGATGTTAAGGAAAAGCGAAAACCGTCGCCACGAATTTAGCACCTGACTAGACCCCCAAAAATGAGCAGTTCCATACAATTTGAAGCTTTTGTACGAAGATAGAAATACATGAGTATTTATAAACTCCAAAACAATCAAAGAAGAAATACCTAGAAAAATCCTGTGAGGCACACAAACAAAGACTCAGACGACACAGATATCAACTGGCCGCAACACTGTTGAACACCGACAACTGCATGTTCCGATTAAAAAGGACAAGATTAGCTTCAATCTGATGATTGTATGAAAATGGGAGATGAAACATCACTGGATGTGACATCGAAAAGTGATTAACAAATCATCAAATCTGATTAAAGCTCTGGGGCTGATAGTAGATATTATTAAAAAAAAACTTTTGTATGAAACAGCAGATTCAATTTATATTAAATCCATGGTAAAAGTCTGTTAAACTATGTCCCTCCACAGTGTAGAATTATTTCCTCCCTCTCAGTATCATTTATTTCTGGAACAAAACAAGAGACTCAAGAAACAGCCACCACGGGGTATCTATGGATATTAAAATATTGATTACAAGAAGGCGATTTCTTCGGTATCATTATTTGCATAACAACACTTTATTACCATCTTCAGGAAACCCCTAATTCTGTGTATAAACACGTTACAAGCAAAAATTAACCATGCCTGACATTCACAAGGTTGGGTTTTGTGTGAATGTCAGTTTGCTGTGTATCAACGTAATTTCTATGGTGAAACACGAGCAAATTGTGTTTGCAAAAATTCAGCATAATTTAACTAACTTACTTTAGGAATTGCTCAGAGCTGCCCTGAGTCTGAATTTGTGGCCGGTTGATGAAAATAGGTTCAAATTCGTTGGGACTTAAATATAACTGGTGTAAGTGCACTTCTGCCTAAACTTTTATACTCATTAAACTTACATTATCGATTATGGGATATCATCCGTTATTTTATTTATTGTGAGTTCCGCAACGCCGATATTTCGACGTTGTTGCAAGCACCATGATCGCGGGATCTTTATATTCATTGTACTTTATTCATCTAACTCTCACTATATCGCATCAGCATTGTCTCACCTCATTTTTAGGGTGCCGTAGATGATCACAATCCGCAACGATGTAAGGAACCTTCCTCCAAGGAGCCAGCATCGTAATCGCGAAAAAATAATCAGCTCTTCCACACATTTCGGTGGAGTAGGTGTTTGTTTTGTAAGGGACAGCTGAACAATTTTTGTGACCATAATTAAATATGCAGTTATAAGAAGTGTAAGTTCTTGTTCCAAACACACAAAAGCACAGTGTCATCAGTTGGAAAGCCACGCAACAAAAGGGTTAACCGAACCCCCAGTGTTTGTGCTAGGCAATTATTCTATTGTCATTTTATTTATATTCCTCCAAGTTATCGCGGGAATATCTCCTAATAAACTTTAAGATGGCGACGGGGCGAATTTTAAGTGTTGTTTTATGTTAATACAAAATTATAGTTATCAACGTCTAAACTTTGATTTCGTTAATTTAAATACTTTTGAGTTATTGTGTCCGTTTGTTGTGGCTTTATTGTGAATTTTAATTTTTGTTTAGGTTTGTTGGTGACGCGACGGTTTAACTTTTTCATTTTGATGTTTTAAAAGTTCCTTATCTATTTAGGTAGATTTGACGGTAAGAATACTATATAACAGCCGCTCGGGTCGATCTTCAGGTTAAGCCGCGCTTGCCTAAATTTGTCCGTGGATGGGTGGCCACTTATTACATACCGAGTTTCCGCAGTGCCTCGGAAAGCACGTTAAGCCGATGGTCCCAAAATTCTCTGTCTATGACTAAAAAACAACAGCATTAAGTTAATGAAGATAAGCAGGTAGATTACAAAGCGCAAGTGTAGGTTATAGCTCAATGTATCAATCCAAAGACACCAGGAGTTAACAAAAAACTTGGTAAAGTAACATTAACTGTTCAACTCTGCTACTTTGTTTAACTTGTCATCGCTGGCTTTATTTAAGGATGGTGTTAAGACTATTTTAGAATGGGGTGACAGTCGCTGCGTTTTGCAAATATGAAGAAATTTTGTTACGCTAAAAACACATTGAAACCCCGGGTATGCGCGGTTTTTTCAATGTATTTTTAGAACCGGGTGCATGCCTTAATCGGCGCCGAGGCCCAGAAAACGGTGGCTTGAGGACCTAGACGCGGACTGCGATGGCATGTGGCAGGCCTTTCCCATTTACGGCTAATACAAAAATTGGGGGTAAGAAGGGATCCGAAAAAATGTTTCTTATAGCACATGCGATTTACTTTATTATTTAATTTTTGTTATAGCGGCCGTAGTAACACGCAGACTGTGAAAATCAAATGTCTACTTATTCCGGTTTAAAAGATACAGCCCTGTGACAGACGGACAGACGGTAGGACGGATCTCATTTGCCCCTTTGGGTATAAAACCGTAAAAACTACATTTGGTCTAGTGGTCGAAACGCGATTGCTGAGTATGAGATTTTGGGTTCGATTTCCGAGTCAGGTAAAATGTGTTTTTGGGTTTTTTCATGACTCATTTCTCAGAAGCTGATGTGAAATAAAAACAGCATAATCTCAGCAAGTATACAATACTCCTAACAGGTTATGCTAATAAAATGATATTGTTTTCTTTAGAAAGTGCTATTAATTAAGAAGTGTGGCAGTCGCATTTTATTAATCCCCCCAAACTCGGGAAGACCTATTAATGTTGAAAACTTCGCCTCTTTAAAAGACACAAGGTGTTACTAGAGCAATAAAATACAATATTATTTATCTTAGATAATAATTCACAATTTTTATGGCAATTCTTGAAAAGGTGTTTTGTTTTCTTTTTCATTCTTTTAATGGAGTTATGTTTTTTAAGTTTGGATGAGTGTCACCGTTATTGCAATTGGGTTTGTTGATAACTGCCGTTTTTGAAGTTGTGAAGATGGATATTAATTTAAATTAGGTGTTTATTTTGTGAAATTTTAAGGATTGCTGGATGAAGTACCTAACAGACGTTAACCTGATGCTGGGTGCGCTGTTTGGGAGTCGGTAGGTTTAAATATCTATACAAATAAATAAAATTGAAATATCTGTTTGTAATTTAAAAATAACAGCTTTTTACTGAATGTATAATAAAAGTACATATTTACATTTATTTTTGTCTGTGTGTCAGTTTGTTCTGGCTAATCTCCGAAACAACAGGACCGATTTTGACAGTACTTTTACTGGCAGATAGCTGATATAGTAAGGAGTAACTTAAATTACTTTTAATTCAGAAAAATAATTAGGGTTCCGTGCAAAAAATTAAAACCCTTGAATTTATTAACAAAATCCGATTCAAATAGGGAAGTAATAATTTATAATAACTACTCTCAGACGAAGGTCGGGGCAACAGCTAGTCTGACATAAATACCTTATATAAATCGGAATAACATCAAAACTAAAAGGTTTTGTAACATTTCTTGCGTACTTGGAAACTTCTACAGTATATAATTATGTATGTAACCAACCAACACCCTCTTTAATTTTTAACCTACTTAGCCAACTGCAAACATATCCATTAACCTAGAACCAACTAATTTTATTATGGCCCAACTTCTGTTTCTAGGCCTATTAGAAACCATCTGTCCTAAGGGGCGATAATGCCCCATTAAGTAGTATAAGAAGGTTGCCTAATGAATTTAAATATCCCTGAAGCCACTCCTGAAAGCTGACACATATTCTCTCAATAACATTACACAATTAGGCGCAGCCGGTAACAGCAAAAATCCATCTCGAACTTCACACTTAAGGGCTATCCAGTTTCTAACTCGACCACTCGCTACGTTCTTGCTACGAGCTACGAATGCTACGGCGTAGCGGTTTCGTAGACCATGTCCTTTGTGGTATATGCTTGGGTTTTTAAAGTAGGATCTCTTTTTACAAAAAAAGGTGTGCGTGTGTGTAACTTTTCTCATAGGGTTAATATTTTTACCCGTACTCTTTATTTGCCTTTTCAACACATTTTTTACATTATTAAATATTTCTATCACCGGTCTATCACCACTATGTCAGGCTTATTGGCGACAATAGTCCTGTCGGTAATGATAGACTGATCCCAGTACAACGTGACATGGTCTTTCTCGAGAATTGGGTCGGGCACATACTTGTAGTACGGTACCTCATATTCCACAAGTTTATATTTCAAGGCTAGTTGCTGGAGAATAATCCTGGCCACTTGGTAGTACCTGTTCATGTACCTACTCGCCGTTAGCCAGACGAAAACAACCAGCTTTATAATATTAATTATGATTAAATTATCTATAAATCCTGATACGCACACCAAATCATTCTCCTGCCCTTATCCCCATTTATTTGAGGTCGGCGCAGCATGTCTTCCATACTTCTCTATTACTCGTCATCTCATCAGACACCTCCTTTCTTGCGATATCATCCTTCACACAGTCCATTCATCGTTTCTCTTATACCCATCGACATTCATACTCAAAACTTTCGCCCGCAGCCAGTCGCCACTTAAAAATCATCCTTCTTCTAACAATCCCCCTTCTGATATAAAACAACCGCATCCAGATATTCCTACCTCCTTCCCGAAAAGGTGGCATTAGTGTTCCGTCAACGCATCCTCCCAGGGCCTCACTAGAAACAATAATGAGTCCCACAGATTTCCCCAACGTGTACTACAGACCTACGAATTTGTAAAGTTATCAAATTTGCAAAACTGTATAACGCATTATGCCGCGCCGTCACGTCGCCTTGTATAATTATAATTGCAATTATTACTTTGGTCGACGACTGGATTTATTGTTGAAGGAAAGTGGTTTTGTTTCATTTTTGTGGTAAAGAACGTAACCTTTATCTATAAAAAAAAGTAATTGTCTATTGGATATTAGAGAAACATAAAATGTCTCTGACACATTTTTTTTTAATTTTTAATAATATTAATATTTAATTTAGTAAGTATGAGGTACAATACATGCAAGAGGACCTAATAGTTTTAATAATTTGGAAACTCTGACTGAGCTTATTACTACAGCAGTGGTTAATAAAGACAATGGATCCTTTATTTTGTAACTTAATGCTTCAGGCACATAAAACAGCATAGCCAAACAATTCATTACCAACGAAAAAAAAAACCATGATTAATTTAAAAAAATAAACAATACCAACTAGTAAAATTTAAAATCTGGTAACCCTAAACAAGTATCACAAAATTAGCGAATCTAATCAAAACAAGCACAACACAAGCCCATAAGGCTGGCTGCACCCGTCGATATATGAATGTTGCAGACAAACGAAACTAGTCGCGCGCTCTAATACGTAATCATACGCGCGCTACCGCCATTATTTAGCGTAGGATGGTCGACGGATGCCATAGAGCTGTTGATACCGACTTCATAATCTGCCAAGCCTTTTCCCAACTACATATGTTGGGTTCTAGTCTACCAGAATTCAGAAGAATGCTTGGATGATTCTGGAATGCGGGAGATCGCTGCCCTGCCTGCACCTGAACTCACAATAAAAGCTTACGTTACGCCTTTGTTTATTCGACGGCACGGTTGGCGCAGTGGTTGAGCGATTCGCTGCTGCGTGGCGTGTCGCGAGTTCGATTCCTACATGGCGCAAATTTACGGCCTACAGGTAGCTGTTCCGGGTCTGGCTGTTCGTGTATGTCAGTTGAAAGTAAATGCATCTACAATACAGGCGAAATTCCTAGTGCGGAGAAACGTTTTTCAAAAAAAGAGTGTTCAAAGTCGTTGTCGAAATACGAATCGCTTTGAAAGCGATAGCCACTTATCAGCAACCCTTTACAGGTTAAAACTGACCAAAAGAACAAGCCAAATTGCAACTAAATAACACACAATCATATTGTCATACTCCCAAAAGCACACTCACACCTGCTCCAGCTAGGAGGTATATCATAATCATCTCTGCCTAGCCTTTTCCCAACGATGTTGGGGTCGGCTTCCAGTCTAAACGGATGCAACTGAATATCAGTATTTTACATGAAGCGACCTGCCTATCTGACCTCCACAACCCAGTTAGTAGTGGATAATACGATACCCGTTGGTAAGACTGGTATAATCCACTCTTACAACTTCCACCTAATAATACCGTTTGACATGTACCAATTTCGAGTTCATTTGATATTAAAAGGTTTTCAGCGGGAACCCCGCGGAGGCAGCGTTAGCACTAAATAGTACGCTAGTTGTAACATTATCTTGTTGGTTCATTACATTCTGTAATGTGATGTTAGGCTGGCAACTACCTGAATTTGTAAGTCTGCGGATTTAGGTCGCCTCGTTCGTAGGCGGCTGTATTTTAGAATTAGAGAGCTAACTTTTATTCAATGTGAAAATAAATATAAAATAATTTGATAATAATAAGCGTGACTGCTGAGCATGAGGAGCTAGGAGCGATTTCCAGGTCGAGCCAAGTGTTATTGGGTTTTTCCATTCCAGGATTTTTTCAGTAGCAGCCCCGAATTCTGGATTTGTTCCCAGTTGATTTCTATAGGCGCGCGCCCTATCACATGGGATTTAAAAACATAACTTGCGAAATGTGGGTGTACTATAAGGTACATCTCTGCCTAACCTTTCAGGGATTGCAGACGTGATGTCATGATGATATTATGTGAAAAAAATAAATGCAATCAATTTGTGTCACTATCGAAGCAAATAATTATGTAGATATTAACAAAATAACTTATTTTTATTTGAATATGTAATATTAAGAAAAGAAGATTGAAACACAAAAAGTAGCCTTACAAAATCATTTCATTACAACAAATGGAAATATTCTAAAAGAGACTTATTTAAATAAGTGAAATTAAAATTAATCTATAGAACGATTAAAATAAAAGCTGGTGAAATCCCCGAAGACGCTTAATATAAAATAATAGAAAAACTTATAAATATTCACAGAGCGGAGTTAAACCTTTAGCCGGAGTGACGGATTCGTTTTTACTTATTCCACAGAAAATCTGCTTAAAATCCGTATTAAAAGAATCACTCGGAATTTATTTGTTAGGCGGTGCAAGAGATGGGAAGAACGCGATTTTCGTGGATTTGTAGACTAGAAGAAACTTTGACGTCCGTGATACGAAACGAGGTTCCGTCTACTATATTACAAAAAAAGTTAAACGTCTTTGTTTTTAACACTTCAAATCAAGACTGTCGTTAAATTGTGATTGAACAAAAATGTTAATTAGTTTACGTGTCGTAGTAAGAATTCACCATTTCATGTATTAAAAACTTGATAAATAATGTGAGAAGAGCATGAAACAGGTATCTTTGTATTGATCATCTTTTGTGCCTTAATTTTCTGTGGGTACAATATTGATAGTTTAATTAATCTTCAACATTTTACATTTAAGCATTATCTAACAGAATAGTATACAGGGTGGAAACTTTCAGCGTGGCAGTACGGGGAAGTACCTTAACCGATGCAGCTACACGAAAATGGTCTTAGGACACCCATAATTTTTCGCGATCCTGTTCTCGATCGTGTGTAACTTGCACCGCTCCATCGAGTTTTCTCCTTATCTCGTGGCAATGGTCGCGATTCAGAGTGGTTACCCTTTGGATGTTGTCGTAGCGAATGATTTTAAATGTAAAAATTATTCAAATACGCCTCGGATAAGACGCTCGGCGGTCGAATAGTTGACGTCTTCCAAAAACTGGATCGGGGATCGGCGTTTTTGAGTAATCAGCCTGTATTTTCTGGCTCAAATGTTTCGGCATAATTTTTAGCGTGACAAATTTTGAATTTTATCATTTCTATTCTGTTCTGTTATGTATCTCGGTGGATTCGAGGTTGGGAGATTTAATGGAGAACCAGGGGGTGTCCCTTTTATTGGGTTGGTGGCAAATTATATTTATTATTAATTATATTTTAGATTGTAAACAATCCTTGTTAGTTTCAGATTATTTTTTTTCCGTAGTTTTGCTGGGTCTCCTATGTTATTTCGAACGCCGCTGTTGCGACACACGCTGTTGCGAATTATTTTTCCACTGCCTCACAGGTTCGAAAGCTCATGGACTCGAATGAAGTAGTCGCGAAAAACGGTGTTTCGAAAAACATTTTTACTCCTCACACTAGTGAAAAAGTCAAATCCTGATTAGTGCTTGAGATAGTCTTTTGACATGATGCATGTAAGTAAATATTTTTTTATGTACGACTATTACTGGAATAAAAACTGCAGTTTTATTTACACCAAGTCGGGCTCACTAGTAGCCATATCAATAGCAGGGTTGCCATTGACGTGGCTACTACTGAGCCCGACTGATCAGAAGAGTAACATCTACTGGAAAAAAAGAAAAAAACTATGAAAAAGGGGATTATTCTTACCGTTCGAAACATTAGGAAAATCTTTGACATACATACATATTTTTGTTTAACATAACCAGAGAAGTGAACGTACAGAATTCACTGGATAACAAAACAATCTGCATAAATGACAGCCAGAAAAATATCAAGCCACGCCACACATTGTAACAATAATTGTATTGTATTAGACCTCAGCGATTCGTCACCAAGACTTCAATTAGCAAACTGACGAACAGTTAGCACCCCTCTAGTGGAGTGCACCTCTAGTATGGCACAGCTAATTAATACGAGAACCAGAGAGCATTGTTTTGTCTCTATGGTACGGAAAATTGTATGTGTTTTTTTTAAGGATTTAACTTCAATTTTACAGCTAATGGTGCGAGGCTGAGCGGTTTTAAATGGCACTTGAAATATGCAATATTTTGTTGGATTGTTTATTTTCTTTTATTTTTGAAGGATATTGTTCTACTCGTATGATATTGACCCAGGATGGGTGCCCTGAAATCAAACGGGGCCACGGTTGACCACTAAGGAGATGAGACGACGACTCAGGTTTCTTTCTTAAGAATTCGCAAGATTAGGCGGTGCCGAAGCCGAACCAGTGGAAAAAACGGAGGGAAGTCTCGCCAAACTGTGGGGCAGTACAAAACTAGCTATAATAACATAATAAATTATATTGCTTTAAGAGCTCACAGCATTAAATTGACACCAAAACGGGGAAAACGGGGTTTAAAAAGAGCCGAAACCTCGGTTACCAAAGTTTAAATAAAGTACCATAATTTTAATCTTATGAATAGTGTCTTACCTAATAACTTATTGAAAATATGTATAATATATCAGTTATTTTACATTGGAAACTGAAAAAATCATAATTTCCATGCCCTCCGCCTAATTTATTCGGGGTCGGCGCAGCATGTCGTTTTCTTCTTACAAACTTCTCTATTACTCGTTAACGCAGTGGTCACCTCCTCTCTAACCATATCATCTACTTTCAATCTTCCTCTACTTTTAAAGCCATCCACATTACTCAAAACTTTCCTCGAGACAGTTTCCTCATTCCTCCGCATCACATGTTCATATCATTACAACCGATTACCATCTTCTCAGTTACTGGCAAAATTTTCTTATTTAGAAAACTGACAAGAAATGTGGTATATTCGTTTTGTGAATTTTAGTTTTAGTAGATACTTAATTCAAGGCAAATTATCCATTTTCAAGACGATAAACTTCTCTAAATCGTTTTTAATTTATTTATATTGTGTTAAAGTGAGTCAAGAAAAGCTGCTCCTTAACGTTATACTTTTCTTTAGCGATGTTGCCACATTTAAAAACCTAAATAAAACAAAAAACAACTCTTTACACTTAGGAAACGTCAAATCATCAAACATAACCTGTCATAGAACGGAAATTCCCGCCAAAATGACGGCCATCTTGTGAAACATTAGAGGCGCGACTTTTGAAAAAATAACACTTTTTCGAGCGTAATCGAATCGTTAACTCTAAATTGGCATCTCGATAACAAATTCAATTTAAAACCGACGTTCAGCGCTCTCATCTTTGACAATTCTGTTGCCGATATACCAAAGGAAGGGGTTAAGATGGCCCCCGATAAACAAAAAAGACGAAAAAAACTTAATTTAACTTCGAGCGAGGAAACGAAGTCGCGGCGAAGAATTTTTTTTGAGATATTTATTTATTTTTAGGGTTGTTCGTGGTGTGTTTTGGAATGTTTTAGTGTGTCAAAATATTATAAATCTGTAATTATGTTACAAGATTTATGTTTAACACGTGTACAAACCGATCTATCTGGTTACTACTACATATAAAGGAAACACTTTTTAAAGGATGTAAAATATTATAAACAGCACGTTATATAAAAAGGAACGAAAATGCAATAAAAAAAAATGTACCTTAAATACTATAACAGAATATTATTTAAGTTTTATCAAACCCAAAACAAAAACGCCATATTGATGAACCAAATGTGGAACAAAATCGTTGTTTTCCGTCTTTTATTTGCACACAAATATTTTCTAAAGTGAAAAAACAGCTCTATACAATTACCAATGACACCAAAAGACTAAAGAAAAAAGCAGGCCGGGAGACAATACAGCAGAAAACATTCTTCTAGACAACTCACCATTATAATTTACTCCTGATTGGGATCAAGTTGAAATTAAGAAAAAATAAAAGGGACAAAGGGGGTTGAAGGAACGTGATTGTCTTTTTTTTTTATCTGTAGGACTTGATTTAACAAACAACCCCTTTTTATTTTGATCTCTTTGTGTTGGATTGTTGATTAACGGCCCCAAATTGGGTGGGTTCCAATAATGAATGTGTAATTATCGTCGCTGTCTCTGTTTTGTTTGAGTAGTCTAGTCTATGCGATTCTGTCTATTATACTAAAGTCATTTATAGCTGTTACCCGCGAACTTCGTCCACGTGATTTAAAAAAATATATTATTACTTACTTCCCGTTTTATTTTTTTTTTGCACGTGTAAAAAATTTAAATCTCCGAAACGGTTAGACCGATTTCGACGGGGCAGAGCAGATAGCTGATGTTATAAGAAGTAACTTAGGCTACTTTTGTTTTAAAAAGTGGATTTGGGTTACGTGAAAAAAGATCCCATGAAATTGTTAACTACATCCGATTCAAATTGGGAATTTCTCGCGGACAAAGGTCGCGGGCCGGGTTTTTTTTTGCAACAATCACAATAAGTATCTCATATAGTCATATAGTAAACAATTCTTAAAATTAAGTTTATATAATAAGTAAAACGAGTGTTTTCATTTTTTTAATCAGTCGTATTTACGATACGCTTCTGGTAAAATGTTTATTTCGCATCACTTTGAAAAATGACATCAGTTTTTAAAATTATTACTGTTAAGACACAGATTTCCTCTTTGTAGAAAGGTTAGATGCGACATGTCTATGGTAATTTAAATAACCAGAAAACCATCAAGTAATAGTGTGTAAAGTCTGGTTCATTCATACAAAGATGGCTTGACTTAACTACACCCATTAAAGCGAAGCAATCAAAAGTCAACATATACACAACCGGTGATCGAACCTGCGACCCTCCCCAAGACTTATTTGTTCCCACTGTAATTCCGTGTTCGTAATGGCTAACGATACGACGGTTTTGAGTGGACATGGTCTAGTTATAACTAAACTCAATAGAGATTTTAAGAAAGATTTTAAGTTATAACAATATGCTGACGTAGGTCACGCTTGGAATGAATAACAGTGACTTAGCTTAGGTCTCTTCTCTTTGTATGCATGGGCCTCTGAGTTGGCTTTACATGCCGTCGAGAAATATCTCTCAGGCATGCTGGTTTCCTCACGATGTTTTCCTTTGCCAAAGCAAGTGATCATTATACATTTTTACAAAGCCTGCTTGGTTGATCTAGTGTTCGTAAGCACCGCGACTGCTGAGCATGAGGCTCGATTCCCAGATTTGTGCCCGGTTGATGACTATAGATAGGCTCGCCCCCAATACATGGGACTTAAACATAACTGGCGAAATGTGAGTTTAATTAATAGTAAACTTAACTTATCTTAACTTAACTTAACTCTTCGGGGATTACTACAGGCGTGATGATACGTTATAAATAGGGGTCTATTCAAAAACAAAAAAATTGAAAAAAATTGGTAGCGCAGTGACTGAGCGATTGGCTGCGCTGCGTGTTGCAGGTTCGGTTCCCACGCAAATCCAAATATTTTTATGTCCTACAGGTAGTCTGGCTGTTTGTATTTGTGAGTTTAAATGTTTGTAAACGCACCTATAATACAGGAGAAATTCCAGTGCGTGGGATATCGTTAAAAAAAAACACACACACACACAAAGCCATGTCCCCACTAAGCCATCACCATAAGTCTAAGGGTCGGTGTACACTGGCTAGTTTTCACATTAAACAGTTTCCACTCGGGCCGGCCAGTTGTCCGAACACGATTAAATTCGGTCGTGTCCGGCCCATTGGGTGGACAGGGATGGATTCAGTTTTATGTCTCGGAATTTGTCGTGCGTGACGTATTGGACACACATAGTTGTTCAAGGGTTTTTTTGTTACGTGGATCTAAAATTGGAACCAACGCCTCCATCTTGATTTTCAATACGATTTACAAAGACAATTTGCAATATCATTCAAGCGAAAAAAGCAAGCATTGATAGCCTAGTGGTGTGACCGTTAGACTGCCAAGTCATAGGTCTCGAGTTCGAACCCAAGACACGCACCTCTCATTTTTCGTAATCATGTGCGTATAACTATCACTTGCCTTGGTGAAGGAAAACAACGTGCCTGAGAGATATTTACCGACGGCATGTAATGCCAAGTCAGAGGCCCATGGGCGGCATAAAAACTCTGACACCAGGTTAGGCACTAACCACACGATAAAGAAAGAAAGAAGCGACCAAAGAACACATGCAACACTGTAATCAATGAATCATTCCATCTATGTCGATTCCCGCTATGTCGATTCGCGAAAGAAATGACATCTGTTTTAAAAAGTCTACGCTTGTCCTCGAGGTTGGTCAAGTACACAATATGTGGTAGGAAAACTCTTTCTTTTGTTTCCATGATTGCGAACATACGGAGTCGTGACGGAAGGTCAAAAATCTGCTATATTCCGGTTCGGGACTCCCGGTATTTCTGAGTCATCATCATCATCTGCCTAGCTTTTTCCCAACTATATTGGTGTCGGCTTCCAGTCTAACTGGATGCAGCTGGATACCAGTATTTTACATGGAGTGACTGCCTCTCTGACCTCCACAACCCAGTTAGTACTGGGTAATACGATACCCCTTGGTAAGACTGGTTGTCAGACTTTCTGAATGAATTCAGAAATACCGTGACTTCCGATCAAAGTGTGCTGAAACTGTCTGTATTTTCAATATTACAACGACGGTCAAATCAGCGCGTATACGGTACTGACAGATACTTTGGTGCATTATCCACCGGATGTTAGCCGATCCGGTATTCGTTTGAACGAACCGTAAAATCTGATTTGACGCCTAAGTCAGATCGGCGTTTTATTAACCAACACTGGTCTCAAAAAAAAAAACCGACTTCCAAAAAAAAACACTAAAAAAGTGGAAAATAACTTTACTTTCGGAAGTCGGTGACTATTGTTTGTTTCATTGACTTTTTTGCCACCGACTTCCGAAAGTAAAGTTATTTTCCACTTTTTTAGTGTTTTTTTTGGAAGTCGGTTTTTTTTTGCAAAAAAGTTTTTATTTTACCCTTTTTAGTTATCGCATCACACACAAATCCTTGTCAAGTATCAATTTCGCAATTTCTTTTACTTGGATGACATATTTTTCCAGCTATTTTGATTTCAAAACCAAACTGCTGAACCGATTTCGATGAAATTTCTATGGGATCTATCGGGAAGTAGATCCATTCAGATAAAAGAAGAATTTTTCAAATCGGTTCATAAATGACGAAGATATGAGATAACAAACACAAAAAAAAAACATACAACTGAATTGAGAACCTCCTCCTTTTTTTGAAGTCGGTTAAAAATCCTAGCTCACTTTGGATCAGGGGGGTTACCATAGTCTGTTAGTGCAGGAATGTTTTAGGGTTACTCCGAGAGTGGGAAAGTGACAGCGATAGACGGCTGTCTAGCGCCATCTCTGACCGACAGATCATGGTAACCCAAGAGTGGTGGTTAATATAACGTACAGCGCCTAAACATAGCTCGCTAGTTTTTCATAACGTAAAACTTTTGTTATATCAATATAAAGTTCACACATTCAAAATTTGCTTTGTAGTGTTGTGTGTAAAAACTAGTTGGTTTGACCAAAACAATCCGTTCCCCTGTAGGCCAGTTCATCAGAGGTCGGATATCGTAAAGATATCGACGCGACACTAAACCGAAAGGGTCACTCCCCGCCCTCGGGTTTACGAGAATGCTCTCGGACATGTACGTACATACAGCGATACTGTACAAGAATATTTGGATTTAAAAGAGTGTCCATGGAGTTTCTTGTCCATTCTTCTCCATAAAGATAGGTTAGGAAGGGCAACTTTTCTCGCACTTGGCTTGCAAGTACGTTTTTTCATAAAAGCCTTATTTGAACCTCATAATTGTTCCTGGTACAAAAAAAAATAGTTGTTTCTGAGCTTTTTCTTCTATAACACTGAGTTCTGTTTTTAGCGTTTTGTTTTACAGTATGTGAGTTTTATAACTTAATTTAAAAAATAATTACCCACTCAACAATAAAATAACACAATATTTAATTTAATTTAATCTTAAAAAAAAACAGGAAATAATTCAAGAACATTACAAATTAAACTTTATCTCTATAATTGGCTCTTAAAACTAAAACGTTACTAAACAAAACTTTAATTTCCTCCCATCCTCACCCACTACACTAACACTGTACTAACACTCGACTAGTGTAAACTACAGCAGTAATAGTACTATACGAATCGAGCTCCCACGATCGAGCGAGTCTCAGCCCTAACAAATAACCATTAAGCGTACCCTTAAGTACTAACGCAACAATATAATTTAAGAAGGGATGAAATCTTAGGTCTACCGTATGATTCTCCGAGTATGGTCTGGAAATAGTTTAACAATGATATTGTTATGACGGTTTATGGATAATTTAAAATGGAAGACTATTATGCATTTCATTGTTTTTTTTTTGTTGTTGTTAATTTGAAACTGATTAAACATAATTCAATTTCTTCCAGAAGAACCGGAACTAAAAACTTTAAAAAAATATAGTCGCAATTTAATTTCAGCGATAGTCAATGTCGAACATGTAAACAGAGAGGTTTTTGACAAATTTAAATTAGAATTCGAACTTTCTTAAAAATGCGGGTATTGGGAACGAATATTATTTATTGCGAGTCTTACTAACGCGGGTATTAGGTAGATGCGAACTCAAAATAAATAATAAACATTTACATTTTTATTAAGTCCGTAGTTTTTGAACCAGACACAAAACATTTGTCTGATTATTAGTTATATGACAATTAGTTAATAACCAAATGTTAGAAGATTACACTAAATATCAAATCAATTAAGCATTTCTACAGACAAAAATTAAGCACATACAGATAAAACAGAATTGGATTAGCAGTTACAAAATGTTGTTTCCTTTAAAAAATAATGAACATAGAAACATTTATTTTTCTACCAGCCTTCTTTCAACAAAAGAGCGATGCAAGTGGTTATAACTAAATCCCTAACATCAAACAAAACCCAACCCTATCAATACCGCATCTTCAATAAGAAACTTGTAACCCACAAAATGCGGTACCTAATGAAAACATAAATAATTGAGCTCCGTTAATACACTAATAATGGCTTATAACAATAATTAGTTTGGCGATTTGGGTCCCGATCCCTCGGGGGTCAAGTGGACCGATTGTCCTTTGAAGGGTTGATTAAGATGACCGGTGGGGTCGGTTCGATTATAGATTAAAATGTAGATACGACAGTGCTTCGCTTTTGAGTTAGTTTTCGTGAAACAAAGTTCTTTGGCCTTGCCATCATTATTGTATTACTTTCAAAAGGACTACATTAAAAAAAAAACATCATTTATTATATAATAAATTCAATTCAAAAGACAGAATCTCACCATTTCTTTGTTCTCAGTACCCACCCGAAGTATGGATTCGTGTCCGGCGACTAAGCCGGATTACGCCTATTGCTACTAAGCAATAGGCTCGATCCTTTTAGGCATAGAACACAAATATAACTTCCTTTTTTGATAACACAGCTCAATTGCAAGTTTGTTCGGAAACCAAAATTTTTCTGAAAACGCCTTTGATTGGTCCTTATCTTCGTTGCTGTAAGGGCCAATTTTTAAGGTGATTATTTAATAGGACGTTTGTTATTTCATATTATTCTTATTTCAGCCAGTCATCACGGTGCCTAGCCTTTTCCCAACTATGTTGAAGTCTGCTTCCAGTTTTATCAGAGTTTATTCAGTTGAATACCAGAATTTTACATGGAGCGACTGCCTATTTGACCTCCACAACCCAATTAGTACTGGGTAAAACGATACTCCTTGCTAAAACTGGTTGTCAGACTTTCGGGCCACTGACTACCTGTAACGACTGTCAAAGATCTATAAATGACAACAGAGACCAACGGCTTAGCGTGCTTTCCGAAGCACGGAGCACACTCGGTATATGATAGGGATATCGCCCATCCACGGACCAACTTAGGCAAGCGCGGCTTAAGCTGAAAATCGACCCGAGCGGCCAGTGTTATCCCACAAATTCTCTCTATCTTGAGCTCATCTGAATCAATTTTATTGTTGTACTAACATAATTTTCTCTCTAAAGATAGTATTCTCTCTTTTGCGTATCCACATCTACATTCTCTAGTCTTTGACACCCAGTAATGACCAGAGCAAGTAAGGGGTAGGACACAAGTTTAATGCGGGTCCTACCTGTCTCCGGGATTAACGCAACTCCGCTATTTGTTCTGAAAGGGGTTTTTATAAAAGTGCTAATTACTCTTAGAACCTTTGATGTGTCCGTTTTAGATTCTCAAGTGTAGACATGTTTTATAGCTTTTTTTTTTGTGAATCGTGGTATATTGACAGGTAAGGTTTTGGCCACATTTTAATCTGGTTTTATTTTACAGAAAATTGAAATGTTCTTTCTTGTATGTTGTTTGTTGTATACAGGGTGGCCAACTCTTTGACTGCATTAAACTAACTCCTTTTCCTTTGTTTGTGGTCGCAAGCGTGACTGCTGAGTCCTGGTCCTGGGTTCGATTCCCGGGTTGGGCAAAGTGTTATTGGGTTTTTTCATCAGGGATTTCTTAGAGGCAGCCACGTTGTGTGCTCTGTTGCCGGGTCGCCTCCTATTATATGGGACTCAAACATAACTGGCGAAATGTGGGTGTACTATTAGGTACAGCTCTGCTTGACCCTTCGGGGAATATAGGCGTGATGTTATGTTATGTTTTCGTTTCTTGAAAAAGTAAGTTGTTCAGCTGGAAGCAAGGCTAAATAATTTTATCCCTTTATATCAAAATATTGTGAATACACATCTTATTGGCTCCCTTTCTCGAAACCGTTTGATTAAATTTATTGTAAGCATAACTATTAGATTTGTATTTTACGGTTATTGTCAGAAAGAACACATGCTTCAATTTTATTTCATATTCAATGTTTACAATAATTAAAAAGACTAAAATTAACTAACTACAAACTATAAAAGAGCATCAAAAAACTCCTCCTCAACGCTGTCAGCCTTTTTAAGGAAATTTCCAAACGCCTAGTTGACGCTTCCCGTGACCCAAGGGCTGGCTTTTACCTTGGCCAGAGGCTAAGTGTTGCCATACAGCGTGGCAACGCCGCCAGTCTCTTGGGCACATTACCGGCTGACAACGGTTATTGTTGGATATTTAAAATATTTAATAAATACTCTTCTTAGACTGTTTTATTGATCTGTTGGGTGAGTTGTTACATTTTTAACCACGACGCAAAAACGACGGGGTGTTATAAGTTTGACGTGTCTGTCTGTGTGTGTGTGTGTGTGTGTCTGTCTGTGGCATCGTAGCTCCCGAACGGATGAACCGATCTTGATTTTTTTTGTTTGAAAGGTGAATTAGTCAGGAGTGTTTTTAGCTATCTTTGATGGAAGTCGGTCCAAGATGGCCGCCACCACAAAATGGCGAATTACTTTTTTTTTCACAACTCTCTAAATATGGGTATCCTATGAAAGGGCTTGACTAGTAGAATAATGTACACTATATTGAAAGGGAATGAGGAATATTAACTGACGAAATGAAAACTAAAAACTTGAAAATTATCTTTTTGTCTGATCAATGCCCTAGCTAGATTGATGAGGAAAGTGGGGTGATGACTTGTACCTAGGACCTAACGAATTATTTTTTATTATTATTTAGCTTTAAGTACATTATTTGCTACATTGATAATAATGTTTTAAAAAAAACAAACTTGATTTTTTTCGGGTTTTTTTTTTAATTTTAAATTTTTGTATTACAGAGTTCAATTACCCATTGATATGCCATCCATACTGCCATAAGAGGTCATTTTAAATACAGCACATTATATTACCAATATCTGAACGCATGTCACTAAAAGAGTGATGGATATTGATGTTGATGGATGGAGAGGAAGAGGAAGGCCAAAGAAAAGATGGATGGATTGTGTGAGGAATGATATGAAAGAGTATGGAGTAATTGATGCCAGGACGTCTGACAGGGGAGAATGGAAGAAGAAAACGTGTTGCGCCGACCCCAAGCAGAATGGGACAAGAACAGGAAGACGATGAGATGATGATATTACCAATATCTACAGTCTGCACCCCAGATCAAACATCTTAAACTAAGATATTTACTCAAGCCGGCCCTCTTTCGTGCCAAAAGCACGCGCGATACGAAAATCAAAAACAATAAGGAGTTTTCATTAAAAACTGGGCACAATAGATATACAACAATAGTCCAGAGAATGAATTAGACAAACTGATTATATGTTCGTCGTTTTTCTTTATCTTCTTTTCGCTTAAAGGATAAAAATAATTACAAGATGAAAGATATTTCCTAGCTGGAGGTTTTTTCTCGTTTTTTTCGCTTTTTCTTTGGCCCGAGACGCGATCTGTCGCCGTCTCATTGTGTTATCCATTGGCTGGACGGTGGGATAAGGTGGATAAGTCAGAACAAAACATTAAAATTACCAGTTCAAGTTCAGACACACAGTACACACACACACAGTACAGTTCAGTTCAGTTCAGTTCAGTATAAGCTTCTGTGACCTTTGGAACAATTGGACAGTTCCTCAGTGCGTTGACGATCCTGGTTGCAGCATCAGGACATTTATTCTAAATAATTGTATTGGACATCGCCAAGCGGTTGGTCGACTCTTCTCGTGACCAGAGGGTTAGCCTATTTTTGGGTCAAAGAATCAACATTGCCATTCAACGTGGCAATGCTGCCAGCCTTCTGGGCACTATTCCTATAGACAGCGATGTGGACGAATTTTGACAGGAATTATTTAATCTGATACACAAGGTAAACATTAATGAGAGCCTGAGAGGTGCACGAAGTACGCATACAATATCCGTGGTACGGGTCACCAGACCCTCCCACTGCCTATTTGATCTCCACAACCCAGTTACTAGTGGGTAATACGATACCCCTTGGTAAAACTGGTTGACATTTTGGCCACTGAACGATTTTTAAAGATCTACAAACGGAAACCGGGACCAAAGGCACAGGTCAGTATGAAATGGAACCCATCCATAGACCGACCTTGGCCAGCAAGTTAAGGCATACTCATAAATACATATTTAATTCCTGGATGACTACTTTTAAGGTCTTATCCACAACATGTCATCGGTATGTTTTAATTCAATTCTTAGTCCATAGTAATTAACCCTTTTGAGACAATTCTTTGCCAAGGGACAATAATAATAAGCTGACAAATGAACATTAATGCTGAGGGCATACTTCTACGTGACGCGCTTGTCTTAGAGAAAGGGGATCAACAGAACTGTAAGTTCATCAGTAATAGGCTCTACATTAGTGTTAGATTTTGTATAAAATCCAGATATTGATGTGCCTAGTGGCTCATAGTCTTGATTTTGACTTTTTATAGCCTGTTCTATCCCACCGTTGGGTAAAAGCCTCTCACATGCCTTTTCCAGTTAATTTGTCTTTTGATTTGAACTTCTGCTGCGCACCTTCAGCATTGTTCTGACTACCCCTCAACCCGGGGAATAAAGGCGTCTTTTTACCCGACTGCGGTGAAGCTCAAAAGGAGGGTTATGTGTTTTTAGGCTAATATTTAGTGAACATTATAAGCAATAATATCAATTAAATACCAAATTTCAAAATAAAAACCATTTATTCTGTAAAAATCTATCTATTTCTCTCTCAATCTTTTTCATTATCTTTCAAAAACTTTGCGTCCAACATAAATCAAATAATCATCCCTAAAACATAAACCTACTTCACCAAAAGACCATTATCATAAAATAGAGCCTTCGTATAAAAAAATTCATGCCATCCCGCCCGCCCTACGGCGACCGGAAGCGGGCGTTAGGCGGTTATTGGTTATCGATTGGTTTCCGATCAGCCAACCGGAGCGAAGGACTGGCACGCCCGTATATACACGCCTTTACGGGATGTGTGGGAAGGTAGGAAAGAAGAAATATTTAATGAGAAAAGATGACGGGCAAAGTGATGTATGGAGGAATATTGTAATGTGTGGAGTTCAAGTATGTTTCGGAATTTCATCTTAGAGATCGTTATCATCGTCCATGGAGTTTGTTGCCCATTCTTCTCCATACAGTTCTACGCTTTGGAATGGGCAACTACAGTAATTTCACAGTTATTATGCCTCGTGACTGGGACTGTAGCTTCATTTTATTCCTGTCTTTGTTTCGACCATTCAAAAGTGCCTGTTACTGGCCTACTTGAAATAAATGCTTTGATTTTGGTTAGCTAAGATCACAAAGTTTTTAAAAAAAAAAAAAAAAAACAAAATAATTGACGGGTGAAAATGTCGGTGGAGAAAAAATAATTTCAAAATTCTGTCTCACGACTTCGACAAGTCAGAATCCTGCACTAACTGGGTTGTGGAGGTCAGATAGTCGTTTCATATGAATGGTTTTCAGCTGCATTTGTTTAGACTGGAAGCCGAATCTAATGTAGTTAGGAAAACGCTAGGAACATGATGACTTCGAGAAGTCAAATGGACATAAACTTCTGTCCATAGCTGTTTGGGTACTAACGCACTACACATTAAAGCTATTCTGAACATTAATAGGTTGGTGGTTAGGTAGACATAATGTAGGTGTGCCTAATAGTACACCCACAGTCGGGTGAGCATATTGCCAGCAACCGGGCATAAATCCAGACTCCGTGGCTGCTACTGTGAAATTCCTGATGGAAAAACACAATAACACGGCCCGACTTGGGAATCGAATCCAGGACCTCTGGTTCACTATGGCAGGCTTACCCCTCTCAGTGAGGGAAATATTCTGGGTCATGTCATTTTGTTTTATACAAAGTATTTGCAGCTAAAAAATCTTTGATTCTATTGAAAATACAATACTTTATTGAGTAACTATACATACATCCATTTAATCCAAGCATGAAAGTTGTTGAAACACTTACAAGAGATGTATCATGTCAGATGTCAAGTCGGGAGATGTGTCAATGTCGATACACTTATATCGACATGGGCACATATCCCGACGTTTTTACAAAAAAAAAATCAAAATTACAGAAACGTACCTATAGCCATGTGTTATAATCAGACAGAGTTTCAACTATTAATTACTTACACGCAAAGACATTCAAATAAATCGAAAATCGTAATCCAATACCTACTTGTTACTACTTAGTAACAAGTCGTTTCGTCTAGTGTCATACGCCCGCCCGCTTGTCAAGTAGCATTCATGTGTCAAAATCGAAAATGTTCGGGATCCAAAATTTCGTATGAAAATATTCTATTATGTCCGCTCTATAAGTCTTTTAAATCTCTTTGCTTACACGACATGCTGTACAGCAGTGAATCTAAAAACGAGATATTGGGTTTATCATGGTGCTTGAAACAGCGCAGAAATATCGGGAACTCAAAATAAATAGTTAACATGATAAATATCCCGTTTTTAGAGTTAATGATATCTTAAACATATCACTCGCCTCGGCTAAACCGACTTTCGTTAGGTACTTACGTTACAGTCCATAAAATATCTGAAGACGCCTCACATCCTCGACACGTATCTTCGAACCGATCAGACGGGACATGCGCGCATCGGTATATTTTTTTCTATGGGGCGTGGCCTTCGATACTTCGATAGCTATCGATACACCACGCCCTGTCGACCTGTCGATACTGTAATGTGTTTTCACGGCCAATAAACGGTAGCCTTACAGTTAGTGTATATGTATGTTGGGAATAACGGTTATTGAACTTGTGTAAAACATAACATACTTAAGTAAATAATTTGATACAAAGGAATACAAACGAAGAATAAAGTCAGATTGAAAAATGTTGAAAACTTCGATATAATTCAGGGTTTTGCCTGTTTACTATAATCTAAAAACAAGGGAAGCCTATGAATTCTATTGCCATTCATTCATTCATTTTTCATTGGTTTTAGCATAAATAATTTAAACAATCGTTTGATAGATTTAGAAAATGTAACAGCACCTATTTGTTCGAACTGCTTAACAACTTTATACCGTGTTGTTCTTTTCCTATAGTTTGCATATTACAGAAACTGATCAACGCTACTGAAAGTGCCAAACTCGTTACAAAATTTTGGGCAGATTCAATTCAGATTGCCATGGACACGTCCAGAGGGAGAAGTGGCAAGTCTTGGCAGCATAACAACGCATTATAATACCTATTACAGTCCCACTGTTGGGCAAAGACCTCTTCTCATACAGAGAAGGCACGAGCATTGATCACCACGCTTGCTCAAGACGGGTTGGCGATTTCAGACTTATATTAATATATTATTATATTAATTATAACTCCAGGTTTCCTCACGATGTTATCCTTCACCGATGTCTGTGGTGTCCAAGATAACCTTAGAAAGTAAATTTTAATGGGAAATACGCATTAGTACTTGCCCGGATTTTAACCCACAACCTAGAACATGAGAGGCGAGGTCTTAACTTATGAGCCATCACAATAAGCTTAACGCATGTTAGCACAGAACAGACAACACCACGGGGCGTAAGCAAACTATGAACGTCCTAACCCGATACGCCCAGTGCGCAGACTCGATCCGATACTCGGAACCGATACGTGAGTGGGCGGAGCTTGCGGTGAACATATCTACAGGATATTACGTAAACCAGGAGTTATTTTATGATCTTAATGAGATTTGTAAATCGATACTACCTATTGGTAGTCAAAATAAATTCAGTAGCAACTTTATTGGCAGGTTTGTTTGATTTTATTTGAATTGATGCAGTTTCTTTTTATTTATGAGTTAACTTCGAGTTTCAGCGTTGTGATTAATATGTACTTTAACGACAGTGGAATTTCGGTATCTTCTTGGCTTGCAAATTACAGGGTCTATGCTACCACAACTTAAATAACAGTTTTAAAACAGGGCAAGTCAAGGTGACAATTATCGATGACAGCATACGCGCTTGGTACGACGCCGCATAATTTTACATACTTTTTGCCTACTATTAACCTGAAAGGTTGGAGAGCATATTACTACACCGATTTTGAATAAGGATGACATAGCCTTTTTTGTAACTCGGATCCGATTTTTAACTTTTCTTTCACCGTTATATCATCATAAAACCACCCTGGTCATAGAATGTCACTTTGTCTTTAGTCCTCTGCCTGTTTGTTAATCTTTTAATTGCAACTCAATTACTTGCTTCATCCACGGTTATGGTGTTAACACATATGAGCCCTATTTCATCGTCATCTTTCTGCCCTTGTCCCATGTTACTTGGAGTCATCGCAACACGTTTTTTTCTTACATTTTCCCCTGTCAACCGTCACGCTATCATTCATCTGGACCCTACTTAATATACATAAATGACAATGTGACGTATTTGTGAAGATATGACGGAATTTACAGATTCACAGGTACCCGTTACCATGATCTGCTAAATGTTTTAGTATTATTCCGAGAGTGGGTAAAAGATGGCGCCGTCACTTTCCCACTCTCGGAATAGTCCTAAAACATTCTTGCACTATCACATCATGGTAACCTCCCAGACAAGGGTTTTTTAAAAACGAAAAAAACTGTTAGAGAACTTACAAAATTGTCGGATTGTCGCCTGTTAGTTTTATTAAAGTTCTATTTAATAAAACTTGACAGGGTGACAACTGTTAAGGAATAAAATAAGTGTGACATCACCATCTATTTTGATTAAGCTGAACGAGGGTTAGCACCAATTACATACTGAAAATCCTAACTGAAAAACACGATGCCCAAATACTAAGGCATTCTGATCGGTTGCGCGTGCGACAGAAATAAATATGTTATTATTTCTAACTCTTACTTTGATAAGTTTAAAATTATGAATAAATAAATGGTGTTATTTTGCAATAAGGTTTTTACTTTACACGTCGTCTTTTTTTTACTAGATGGGGTCGGTGTTTCGTACCTGATTACTCTGAGAAGAAACAACCGAAACAAACTCAGAGGTCATAGTCACTTAAGGTCCAGACATAATCTTGGTCGACTCACATGAGGACTATGCAGATGAGTCTCTAAGACGGTCTTTTGAAGAAAGATTTGAAGAATAAATAAACAACTACCTATCACTTTATTATTAGTATTAATAACAATTAACCCACTGTCCCTTCCCAGTTCAATTATAACCTTTAAATATAACCACTCGCACACAGTATAAAACAAAGTTATTAATATAAACAACAAAGAGTCGCGGGCGGCTTAAAACGAAAATGTTGTACTATGAAATGAGTAAGGAAGTGATATTTATGGGCTTGTCTCATTACCTAATGAGGGAGCCAGGGGATGCAGGTCTTAAAGGGGTGGAAAAATACACACGTTAGTACTGTAGCAGGGATTTAATATGACATATAACCTCTTGTTAATAAACGCGAAGTTGGAAAGTAAACCTGGTCGAACAAACGAGTTCCAGTTGCAAGTTTACCTCGCGATTATTGATCAGGTATATGACTTACGTTTTATAAAACCGTTTATTTTCCAAGATCCGATTTGCCATACTTGGACTTACCCCATATTAAAATAATGTGTGGTTGTAATAATATGATTATCAACCCAATAAAATCATCTTAGTTAAACTTCGATTGTTATACCAGAAACCAATGTCAAGTCATTCAATGAATTACCAATAATTGGTCCCATCTTGGGATTGCAAATGTTTATACGTTTGAATCATATTAGAAATATCTTAAAGATGACCATAGATTTTGTAGCAGCTATTTTACAAAACTAATTCAGGAACCGAGTACTGCGTAGCGCGTAGCACCTTGACTCGTAGCCGCGTAGCACTTGCTTCGGCTACGTGTCTACGATAGTTGCTACGAATTGTTATTTTTCTATTACCAAATTGATGAAATTTATTATTGCCTTCATTAATTATGTCGAACAAATAAGGTACTAGATTAATATTGTTGAGACATGATTATGACAATGAGATAAAGTTGAGGATTTGCAAATTAAAAAGCCGAAATGACAAAAAACCTTCCTAACATACAGTTAAATTTGTTGTTTAATAATATACATAGGTTATTTGTAACTGAACTGTCCTGAAACTTTCACAAGTTTTTGATTCTACTACTCGACACTAGATGGCGTTACGCGCCACGCAAAATTTTGTTGGTTGGAAACAAAAACAAAATTATGAAACTGGAAGTTAGTAGGTAAAAACAATGAATTCTATGTTTTCGGACTTCGGTACCTTTTGAAGTGACTTGAACGTAAACAATTGAAATGTAACAGTAGATTACAGGTGGGAACATCACTGCCTACCCCACCACGAAAAAAAGAGGTGATTTTTTGTAATTTAATTATAAAATATGCTACTGATCAGTGTATTATTTTACAATATAATCATCATCGTCAATCAATATAAGTCATTTAAATAATTTATTATTCTCCAATGTTGTCGGTGTGTTTTTTTATACTATTGGATGGCAAATAAGAAATTCGAAACCTATTTTATGAAAAGTGGTTACCGCTGCCTATGGTCAACTGCAATACCAGATCCTTTGCAGATGTAATCAATATGTCATTTCAGTTCATCCGTGAAATAAAGCTGAAATGTCACATATTGTACATTAATTCTTACGTATTGATCACACTTCTTCGCTGTTATCGTCTGCCTAGCCTTTTCCCAACTATGTTGGGGTCGGCTTCCAGTCTAACCGGATGCAGCTGAATAATAGTATTTTATATGGAGCGACTGGCAAGAATGGTTGTCAGACTTTTGGGCCACTGATGACTACCTGTAACCCCTGTCAAAGATTTACATAATTATGACAGCCGGGACCAACGTGCAACGGCTTGACGTGTTTTTTGAGGCACGGAGAAAACTAGGTGTGTAATGAATCGTCACCCATCCATGGACCAGCCTTGGCAAGCGATTCTTAACCTTGAAGATCGACCCGTGTGGCTGTTATTATTTAGCCACGAACTCCTCCGTATTCGTTCTTATACAAATATAAAATAAATTAATTGTTTGTATGTAAGCCGTACGCTGAAAGTGCGTAGACGTCCACAATTATTTATGTGCGCCGTGTGTCGGTGTGAACGAGTGATATATACCTCGCGAAGACATATTTATTGCCAAATTGTAGGAGCACCGGTTTTATACAATGGTTCTGTATGAGAATTAAGAAAATATTCTTTTCTTTGTAAGCTACGCTCGTCGAGGTTGATCCGTGGATGGGTGATCATCTATTACATATGTAGAATATAATATACTTGACTGTACATTAAAATTGAAACATAACTGTTCTAAAATATTGCTCATTTAATGATGACAGTGGCGGTCTTATCGCTGATAGCGATTTATAAGTCTGCGTGCCTCGGAAAGCTCGCTAAGCCGTCGATCTTGGCTGTCGATTTGTAGATCTTTGACTGACGTTACGTGTAGTCAGAAACGAGATTTCTGACAATCACTACGTCTTATGACCAGTGACTGGGATGCGGAGGTCAGATAGGAAGTCGCTCCACGTATAATACTGGTATTCAGCTAAATCCGGTTAGAATGGAAACCATCCCCCCAACATAGTTGGGAAACTGGCTCAGCCAATGACTGACTCACATTTATTAGTAACAGAGGCAAAAAACATCACTCTTTTTGTAATAACAAAAAAAGTGTTGGCAAGAAATAATTAATTAGATTGTTTTGAACGTAATATTAAACTTTCAGCATCTATGTTTCTAAGTTACATGTCCTATTTTTTTTACTAGCCTGCTCTGTTCCACTACTGGGCAAAAGACTCCCTCCACTCTTTCCACTTCTCACAAATCCACGCGTCCTCCTTCCAGTTCGGACGGAACCTGTCCAGTTCGTCCCGCTATCTCCTTCGTGGACGCGACCCCGCTTCACTGGTTAGGGCTCCTGTTTCCTGCTATTTTGGCCCACAGCTTGTCTGGCATGCGGCAGACACGTCCTGCCAAGTCTTTTTTTTTGTAGCCAAAGGCCTCTCTCTTTGGGCAAAGGCCTCTCCTTTCTCCTTCTAAACGTCTCTGTTTTATGAAATTTCTTTTCGCGTCTTTTTAAAAATAATCACGAAAAATTATTAGAAATAATAACCTAACTATTAAAATAAAACTTTTACTCCTAAGAGCAGATTTCACGAATGAAAATGAACAGGATCAGGATATCTAAACGTTCAAAAGCTGCAGTGTCCAGCGTGGGAAAGAGACAGAGCCATACAGGATGTCTATCGCCATCTCTTTCTCACACTGGAATAGAACTAAAATATTCCTGCATTAAGATGTCTTGGTAGGCCACCAGATTATGTTCACTGCTGAAATTCGCCCTCAGTGTGAAGCGTTCCCCACAATACCTAAGTAACCCTAATAATAATGAAACAAAAAAGCATCCATAAAGATGTCAAGGTGCAGGGTGAGACAAGTTGATGCATGTGTGGGGCATTCATTATTTTTTGCGGTATTTAGGGGACATCCCAAATGCCCCACGTGGTTGAAAAAACCTAGAGGAATTTATTAGTACAGGTGTATTTGTGTTTTTTTTTTTAGAACAGGGGTTCTCGAGAAAAAGAAGTTTTTGTCTAAATTATGTTTGTAAATATCTAATTAGGTTTAATAATACCATCTTATTACTTCCCCACTGCTGGGCAAAGGCCTATTCTCATACAGAGAAGGCACGAGCATTGATCACCACGCTTGCTCAAGACGGGTTGGCGATTTCAGACTTATATTATTATGTGTATAAGTCCAGATTTCCTCACGATGGTTTCCTACACCGATGTCTGTGATGTCCATGATAAGCTGAACTGAACTGAAGTACATATGAATTGAAAAAGTCACATTGGTACTTGCCCGGATTTGAACCCACAACATGCATGAGAGGCGAGGCCTTAACCTCTGGCCATCACGACATTTCTAATTAGGTATAAGTTATAATTTAAATCAAGGTTTTATTTATCTTTAAAATGAATACTTACGCTACAAAACATAGTTTTCATTCTGAAAACTACTACAAAAATTTCCATTCACACATTTATTTGGTCGAATTACACCAAAGACGAGGAGGTCGTGGCTTAATAATAACAGCCGCATGGGTCGATCGTCAAGGTTAAGCAGAGCTTGCTAAGGTCAATCCGTGGATGGGTGACCATCCATGACATACCAAGTTTCCTCCAAATTTCGGAAAGCACGTCAGGCCGTCGATCCCAGCATTCATTAGTGGATCTTTGACAGTTGTTACAAGTAGTAATTGTCCCGAAAGTCTGACAACCAGTCTTACCGAGGCATTGTGGTTCCCGCCCTTACTAAGATGCGACAAAAGTACTAACTACTTTATTTGTGGGATTTAATTAACCGACTTCTAAAAAAGGAGGAGGTTCTCAATTCGGTTGTATGTTTTTTTTTTTTTTTTTTTTTGTGTTTGTTACCTCATATCTTCGTCATTTATGAACCGATTTGAAAAATTCTTCTTTTATCTGAATGGATCTACTTCCCGATTGCTCCCATAGAAATTTCATCGAAATCGGTTCAGTAGTTTGGTTTTGAAATCAAAATAGCTGGAAACAATATGTCATCCAAGTAAAAGAAATTGCGAAATTGATACTTCACAAGGATTTGTGTGTGATGCGATAACTAAAAAGGGTAAAATAAAAACTTTTTTGCAAAAAAAAACCGACTTCCAAAAAAAACACTAAAAAAGTGGGAAATAACTTTACTTTCGGAAGTCGGTGGCAAAAAAGTCAATGAAACAAACAATAGTCACCGACTTCCGAAAGTAAAGTTATTTCCCACTTTTTTAGTGTTTTTTTTGGAAGTCAGTTTTTTTTGCAAAAAAGTTTTTTTAATTAAACATGTTGGATGAGAAGTATTAATGATTTAATGATGTAAATAATAATAAAAAAATACAAATTTAAATAGTAATATTTAAAGTCAAACTACAAAGAAACATGAATCCTAAAGATTTCACACATCTAAACATAAATGTATGTTAAACTTTATACAAAACTATACAAAACCCTTAAAATAAACAAAATAAAGCAGTTATATAAAGTTAACCAATATTAAACATAAAGAATAAAAATTAAGTAACAATGTCTTAAAAAGTCAGTTGTTCCAGAACAGCTTTTGACAAAACTGTTTATTTCCTAAGTTACGAGAATTTCTAAGTCTTAATTAAAGCCTAATTAAGAGGTCATCACCCTCCAAAACTTCCTAGTATGACGAAGTCACACGTCGAAGACATCTTAATGTCTTTATTTCTGGATACTGCCGCATCTTGCCGCATCTTCCGAAAGCTCACCAATAGGCAATAATAGTGCATGTTGTATCATGGCAGATCCATGCAATAAAACCTTGTGGTCAGAAGTTGGCAGATAAAGCCATGGCATAGGCTTGGACAATTTGCTTGGCAGTTTCCATACTTATCCGAGTTTATTTTGTAGCCAGAATTTAAAGCTTGAAAATTGGAGGCACAACGTTCTATTAAGTTCCTACCGATTCCTGTAATTTCCAATGAAATTTCAGGATTATCAAAGAACTTTCAAGCCGTGTGTCAAGCCAATCGTTCCGGCTCACCAAGAATCGATCTTTCATGTAGTGATTTTTTTCCAAGTGTCAGTGTTTTTTGGCATAAATGTATAACATTCGGCTTTTCAATTCTCCGAAATTAATGTTTTCTTTATCGCATTCATCATTTGAAAGCAAGTCACGTATATCTTGAAATACGAGCTCAGCCCGTTTCGTAACGGTCAACTTCTTGTCGTTGCCATACCGCAACCAAATTTCAAACACATACATGCGTGAAAATATAGACCTCCGACTTGAACCTGCAGGAGAAACAAAAATTGGAATAAAAAAGTGCAAAATAAAAGAAATTCGGCAATATTTAAAAAATGCTACGACTTCGTAGCAAAGTGCTACGGAGAGACTACTTTCACGTAGTACCAAAATAACTCGAAATGGGGGAAAAACGGGGAAGAGATTAAAGTGAAATCATAAAGAATAACTTATTACCTAACATATAAAAAAACTGACACCTAATTATGAGGAAGTGTTAACTAAAACTCGAGAAGTATTTATCTGCAATTTAAAATGCTCTCGAAGAACAGTATATCACGCAACAGTAAATTTTAGGAAAACTAATGATTTTCAATTTTTAAGTAAAATTCAGAAATTATGTACATACCATGTTCTTGGAAATCCATCATGAATATAAATCACTTGTGTAACAGGTTTCCGGGAATTAATGAACAAAGACTCGTAAAAATTGCGTGAGTCGCTGATCACGTGTCGGTGCGCCTGCGGTATTCACACTTTCGATGACGAAATGGGAATGAAAGTAATTAGCCAAGTGAACTTAATTTATATTTTTGTTAACTTTGTACTTCGTAGATGTTATAATGATTATAACTTCTAGAGAATCGCAGAGTGGCCTTGGATGATTTTTGCCGCACTAGGGAACCATAGTGCAAAGAAAATTGTATTACCCAGGACTAACTGGGTTCTGGAGATCAGATAGACAGGCGTTCCATGTAAAATACTGGTATCCAGTTATAGTTGGAAAATCACACCAATATTTTTTAATACATTTTTTTAACTTCGTGTACCATGGAAATTATTTTATTACTAAAAACATGTAGAGACAGCAGTAAGTAACAATCTACACGACAGTTAAATAATGTAATGTCCATTACACGTTAGAATGCGAAGTAATTTGAGTTTAATTGTCCTCTCATAAGTTAACTATGTACAAATTGTGCCATTATCACGATTCTTTAAAAAAAAGTATACATTAGGGGAACTTTAATTAAAATAATTAGTTTCATAGGTGCTGGTGGATGTAGATTCTTGGAACAGGTAATGCGGCTTTATTTCACATCTTTGGAGTGCTTGTTCGTTTCTTGAAGATACCATACTTAACTAATTACAATCCTAAAATAACATCAAGCCTTGTAATCCCCGAAGGGTTAAGCAGAGGTGTATCTTACAGCTACACCCACATTTCTTTATCTTCATCCACATTTATGTTTAAGTCCCACGTAATAGGGGGTGAGCCTTTGCTATGAACCGGGCATATATCCAGACTCCGTGGCGGCTTCTGAGAAATTCCAGATGAAAAAACCCAATAACACTTTGTCCGACCCTTGAATCGCTCACTCATGCTCAGCTGTCGTGCTTGCAATCAATAAATCAATAAAGCAGTTTAATAGTTTCAATCAATGGAAATAGTTTGTTTATTATTAACTGCAGAAAAAATACACATTATGATTTGGTGGGTACTACATACACATAAGCCATGACACGGGGTAGAAAAAGACACAATTTTAAAGAGTATCAACGACTTGCGTATATGAACAGATATATCGTAGACGAATCAAATGGAGTATAAGAATCGTAGCAGTTGGCGTTCTATTGTTTCTGTTTACCACCATGAAAAAAAGGCGTGAATTTATATCTGTATGTATAACAAAACATTTAGTTAATCCAACCCAATCCACCTTCAAAATACTCTAAAGCCTTACTTATCACCCGAACCGGTTGAAACCAGCCAACACCAGTTCCCACCAGTTCTCTGCATCGAAGCTACTTTGTTCCTCCGCCATTTTTCCACAGCTTCCGGCTTCCCCCGGACACAGAGAGCAATAACTCTAAGTATTGTTCTCGCTGTACTCGGTTCCTTCAAGAAACCTGTAGCAAACTTGGTAGAAAGCAAGTCCTTTTGTGCCTTCTTGAATTATTGCCGCAGAAACGGATAAGTCTCACCGAGTATTGTTTGACGATTTTTGCGTTGTGAATTGTGATATATTAGTGTTTATTATGGTAATGGTCTATTTGCATGTTAGTTGAAAGTTTCAGAGATGCTCCTATATTTTTACCCGGCTTCAAAAAAGGAGGAGGTTATGTATTCGACCAGCATCTTTCTTTTTTTTGTGTATCGACAGAATTGGAAATGAAACGCGTTTGGAATCGTCTTCATTAATGTCCACCTATCAGATGCAATATTTTCAAGGAATGCAAAGTTTTTTTTTTGTACAAACTTATCTAATCTTCTTATCTTATTTCGTGAGATATAATACTATTACTAAGGGCTCATTCACACGGGTTCCGTCATTGACGATTCGTCGTGACAGATGGACGTTCACATTACATACGGAATCGTGTTTTATCATGATTCGGCAAAATATCCGAATTGATGTTCACATTCGTTTCGTGATTTTTGGGCGCGAGCGCATCAGCGAATCCGTCACAAAAAAATCACGACTGGTGGTTTTTGAAGAACGTGATTTAAGACGTGTCCGACATTTTTCACGATTCGTGATGCGTGTGAACACGCACGGGCATCAAAAAAATTGAGGAAAAAGACAATTCGTTAAAAAAATCGTCCTCGTGTTAATGAGCCCTAAATCGATATTTGTTGCTAAAAGCATAACAGTATTGACAACAATTATATGTAAAAATATAAAAAACTAAAATAAAAAAAAACTCAATTATATTCTCCACATAAGCATAAAAAAGCATCTTCTCATACTCAATCTAACTAAAAAATACTCTCTTAGAAAATATACAAGCATTGATCACTAAATGCTAATTACTGATTTTAGCCCACTATCTGTAAACCCCAGTTTTTTTCCAAACTTAATGCTATTCAAAATGTACTAAAACAAAACAAAGATAACTAATTAAACCGAAGACAAGTCACCAGTTTGCGGCTAAACGCTAGACGAAAACAGAATTAAGTCCCACGTCTTCATTCGCGATTATAATTTATAACGAATAAATGAAATATTATAAACGCATCGGCGCACCGCTCCGACAACGCCACTGGCAATGGCGTTTGCTTTGTTGAGTGCGGGAGGGGACAACGGACTTATCGATAGTTTTTATTGTTAGTTTTCAAGCCTTGAAAGAAGGTTCGGTTGCGCTCCTATATATATCCTAAACCCATAACACCGCCCCACCTGGGAATCGAACCCAGTACGTGATGCTCAACGCCATTCTTGGAACCACTAGATCAACAATGCAAACAGCTCTAAGTTAGTAGTCCAGTCATCCCGTGATCATGGCGATTGCAACAGCTTCGAAATATAGGGAGCTCACAATAATTGAAAATCACGGAAAATATCCTGTAAGTGTATGTTTAAGTTAGAAGTATTCAAGTCTTGATTAAATGGTTATTTTTAAGCAAGCGTTCACCATTACGAGTCTGTCAATTTAAAAAGGAAGATATTTATATTGTGCTATCAAAAACTACTAATTGTTTTGACACAACTTTTGTTAATGAGTTGGTGATGAAGTTGGAAATATTGACGCATATTTTTCTCCAACTAATTATTTTTTCCATGTTTTATGTTCTCATTTTGTGTGCTAGTCGTATTCAGAGCGAATAATAGTTATTTCTTTATATGTGAGTTGCTTCATCTAACAAAAAATAATCAGACAAAATAATCTTAAATATACATTTTATCGACAAGTCTCTTCCCATCCCTACGCCCCCTAGCTACCGACTTCCTTCATACTCGCGCTCACTCGCTCGAACCATGCCTTTGTCGGGCACAATTGTCGACAAATTACAAACGAATTGAGTTATTTAATATCAACCAGTAATATGCAGGTTATTGTTCATTATTTTATTAAGAACACATAATGAACGCCTCTGTTTACATTTTGAGTACTTTGATGTTTTAAAAGGAACTTAGATTGTCTTGTAATCACGTTTTGTGTGGCTTGATTCTTTTATACATGCTCCTTTATAGTCATGGAAAGTCGTAACAAATTGACAATTTGAAAGCATGAGTATATTAAATGGTTTTGATTGTAATTAAGTAGGTAAAAACCGAACAAAAACAAAAACCACACATCTTTAATTGAAAATTTAGAACCAAAATTAAATAGCTTCATTTCATTTTTATTGGGTTACCAACAATTGTATGCACCGGTTTAACTCCAAAGGTAACATGGCACAGACAAAGTGAGTCTCTTTAAGCTATATCGATGGTGACAAAATGTATAGGACTAGTAGATAAGTTACAGAAAACCATAAGTCAATAGCGTTGTAGAAACGTAAAATCGCCTGACTTGGTCGGGACAGGTAGGTATCTGAAATGGCCATGAAAACCGATTCGGTTACTGATGTTAATGATAACTGTCCATCTTCATAAAAGTGTCTGCCCCCTACACTGTATCATATCATAACTGTGCTAGGATTTATCGAGCTCTTGATAAGTATGAGACTATGCCACTGACCGTTCCGTCACCGTCGCATGCCAAGCACGGAGCGTCAACAATTATCGGCAAGAATATTTTGCCAGTGTCAATACGCTACGTGCATGGCACGCGATGGTGTTGATCGGTGACCTTAATGCGTCTTCGATCAGACTATGGGTCAGTTGATTGGGAGTCCAGTATCACTCGCACATAAGAGTACAGATAACCCTTCGCGTGATTAACATGTTACAAGTTACTTATTGGGCGGTAGTAATTTGATAATAACTGACATTGATACGAAAGAAAAATACACTATTAACAGAAAACATAAAATCTACTGAAGAAAAACTGACATAGTTGGTAACAATACCACAAAAAAAGAAAAGGCAACATCCCACACACTACCGTGCAAGAAAAAGGGATCATTCTATCACTCCCCATAAACCACTGTGATTTATGTAACAAATTTTATTGACAGCCAGTGTACGCTTGATATTGAGAGATCATATTTTATACTTTATTTGACATATCTGTACGGTGCCCTTTTTGCCGAAGGGTGGGAAAACGATTGTGTCATTTTAGTGTAGCTATTTGAATATTGTACCTGAGAATTATTTGTTTTGTGATAAAATGTCGAGTTGAATGTCGGATGAAAAGGGGCTCGGGTAAGAGAAAATAGGTTTTTTTTTAGTTTGGTTCAGTTTTGCTTGGTAATTGCTGGTTAGAAATCTATCAAGGCTTTAACTTGAATTAAAAAAGTAATTATTTCAATAAATTAAGCCAATTACAGGCATATAAGAAAACTCAAGAAGTCGACATGTCAAAATAATTAAGACTTGTCCATTCAAAAGTATAGTAGGTTCCGTATGGAGAAGTAAGACAAGAAAACGAAGGACACTCTTTTAAATCAAGATACTGGACGGGTAACGATATTATTAGACATCCATAAAAAATCTGAAAAGTCTTGATGGTCAACAAAAAAAGTAGGTAGTGTAGTATTAAAGACTTTTTATTTGTTACCAGTGGTAATAACCATCACTTTATTTGAACAGTGTTGTGATATAGAGCATATAATATATTTTATAAACTAGTGATTTTGCTTAAGAATTTCACGGTAATTTCTACTGAGATTACAAATTAACATTAATAAATAGCAATAATAAGAAACCGTAAGATACCAAATATAGCAAAACAAAAAAAAATAAACTCTCACGAACTGAAAACTATCGAAAAATACTTTGTCCCAACTTTCCGGGGTTGAAACTACCCCGTCGATGTAAACACCCCCCTGAGGGCAGTCGCTACCGATTTATCCGCAGTATATCATATTTTGAGCACTTCCACGGAATATGGAGCGAAAATATATATATTATTATCCGATTGCCAACTACCGGGGCCTCTACCCTTTGGTAAAACGATCGACTTGGGAGGTCGGATGTGTTTTGATTTGTTTTATTTTGCGTCTTTTTTGGGAAGAAGTGTAAGTTTTGGATTCTGAGATGGAGGACAATTTAATGAGTCATAGTAAGCAAGAGTGTTACTATATTCAAAACGATAAACATCAGTTGTTTTGGATTTTAATACTTACCTTGACAGGAAGCGTAAATGCATTAAAATAAAAGAGAAAATTACTAGAATTAAATCAAGTATTTGGATAGTTTTTGGAAACGTAAACAACCGTCGTCAAATGTCAAATTAAGCCCGTGTTCACCAAAATCATATCGACCGTTTAAGTAACCTGAAAACAAACTGCTTCAACAAGTAAATGGTGGATTAAACATCGGTGAAGTCGGGCCTTTCAGTAAAAACTAAAATATGTACCTGCGACCTGGGCAATCGATGCAGCCGGCCAGACGTAGGAAACAGATCTAATTCCACATAAACTAACGCCGAAATAGGGGAGCCCGCAGCACTAAACTAAACTAAAGTACGCTAAATAGGTAGTGGGAAAATACAGGAGTTAGATTTAGTGAAAGCATTCTTGTGGTGCGCGTAAATGGGAATGATTCTATTGTGAATAAATAAGGGTTTTATTATTTGATGACGATTATTTTGAAATATGAAATTTTAATCGTCAATATAATCAAATACACCGGTCCGAAAGTGGCCGGTGACTGAAAAATTGTGTGGTAATTTGATTGAAGTTGTTGAAATAATTGATTTAAAAAAATATTTACAAAATTAGGGTATTAAAAATATTGATTGACTGTCATGTTATGGGCATGCGATGCAGAGGAATGAGGAAAATGTCGTGAGGAACCTTTGTGCTTGGGTGAAGGGGTTTAAGAGTAGAGGAATACCAATTAAACGATGGATATAAACTTTGCGTAAGATGACGGATGGCAAAAAAAGAGGTACGTACTAGAAGAAGAATGACGAGGAATTTAATGTTCTAATTGATGTAACAATCAATCGACATAGTTATTTGATATAATGTTTTTTATCATTATGACTTCAGAAAAAAAAAACAACAGAAAAGGCGATCTAAAGTTAAACTTTTGGTGCAGTCCGGAAAAAACCGCTTTAACTTTGGCGCTGATAATATTTATCAACATGTGTGTTTTTTGGATTTTTTTTTCAGATACTCACTTATTTAGTACATTAATTACATAAATAGGTAACCTACTAATCATTATTTAGGGAAAAAATACTTTGAAATGACATTTCGTTCTATTTACTTCGATTTAAATACGAAGTGCTTTTATAAATTATCTCCTCTTTTATATAAAAGTATACATGAATTGACTTTGAAATTCATAGACTTTTCCGGAGTCAAGTTTTGTAATAAAAATATATCAAAGGAAAGTTAATTTTAAAACTAGGGCAATAACGTTCAAATTCATGTAAAGTTGATATCAAAGAATATATTTTAGAGATCCGTCTCAGTGACTAGGAAAAGTTTAGTATTTTTCATGTTTGTAGTGAACTGTTAAATATTCCAGGTTTCGGAGAAATGTTTTATTCATAAATTGATCTGTCTTTCCTGCGTTGAACTATGTTATTTAAAAATACATACATACATAAACTCAGGCCTTTTCCCCATGGGGGTAGGTAGAAACCACAGAACGCCACCTGCTACAACCCTTAGGACCATACTAAATTTGCCTCAAAAAAAATTCCATAAAAATAATATGATTAAATAAGAAGTTAAACTGTTATTAAAACCAAAATAATATTTAATATTTTAATGTTGAGTTGTGTTGTGGTTTAAAGTAAAATGTACTTTATGTATGTAAAAAAAAAATCTTAATGAAAAATAAAAGATGAAACATTTTGACGGAACCTCAACGAAAATAGCGAGTCAACCGTAACCTCTTTCATAGTGCGACCATATTAATTTATATTATAATGTAATTTATGCCCGGGTCTTCCTTTTAAGGTCTTTTTTACTTGATTCCGTTCTTTGTGTCCTACCACTGGGCAGTGCGCGTGAAATTATGAAAAATTACAAGCGACCCCCCGCGGCCAGCGTTTAAAAGGGTTAGTATCAACTTCGGATAGGTAGGAAAAAATTTTAAAAGCATGAAAAGGGTTGATGATTATTTTTTTCTAGACACTTTTTGATATGAGTTTTTGCGGATTTTTGTAATTTCAATAGGTTAATTGGTTAGTTATCAACATAACCGGTCTCAGCCGATACCGACACGCAAAACATGTGGACCCCTAGAATTATGTAAGTACTGACTTCATACTTATAGTGAAGAATCAATTTTTCATTAATTATTTCTTCTTCTTCTTTTCGAATCGACAGCGGGTTCAAGATGGCCGCTGCAGATCAAATCTAGCTAGATGGGGTATAATCGACCCATCTCGGACACAATGTGGCTGTGGAGCCCCAACACAGGGCATGCCGCACCTTCTCTCCTGCCCGTCGCGCACAGCTAATTGTGCCCTCCAGTTGGTTGGACCAAATCTGAGTCATTGATTCGAGAAGAAGTTGGTTATAAAAAATGATGTACAGAATTTATGGTAGCGGCTTGCTTATCAATGTTCCTTACACCTTTTTAGTTATTGTATTAACTCGTTGATCTAATAATTACAAGTGCGATTACTAAACGTTAGTTCCTTTGTATGGTGCCCTGTCAGATATATTGCTATTAGATTTCCTAGATGTGGCCTAGAGTCTGCATTACTGTGTCTGTTTTGGCTTGCTCCTTTATATTGGATGTAACTAGTTGAATCGTTTCGAGACTTTTCAAATAACGCAGTCGTGATGGTTTGTGATGTCATTCCATCGTCTGAACGCGATCCGTACAACTGAAATGTGTTTAAGAGCGGTCAGTGTCAATATTCTACAGCAATGATGAATTCATGAAGTTTGCTCTCCGATGAAATTGAACAGGACGGGGTAAAATTATTTACTAAACCAGGTATAAGTAACTCGAACGAATAAACAAATTCACAGCTCTTACTGAAAGCTATATATCCTATACCTCGGATTTAAATCAAGGGAAACAACCCCATTCTTATCCGTCCCCGTATAATTATAATTATTTAAATATGCTAATAATGATAATAAAATTTCGTAGGTTTTTGCTTTTGTTTGTGGCAAAAGGCTTATTGGGTTATACTTAATTATATTTAGAGGGGTAAAGGGTTACCCCCCTACCTCGGTAACCCTTAATTTTTATTTATGTCTACACGTTAATTCACTCTTTGTGCATATTTTAAATTATGAAGTCTTTACTTTTAGTCATAATTTGATATTACTTATGCTTGTTTTTGTACCCTTTCGAGTTATGGATTGTCGGTGGATTGGGCGAGTGCTTTAATAAGATTTAATTTGTTTAATTTATTTCAGAATGGTTGGTAGTTACTTATTTGTCCAGGAGTAGTTAATCGTCAGTTTTAGTGAGTTGCTTTGGAGAGACTGTAGTTAAAACAACTGAAATACACCACATATGGAAACCAGCATACCTGAGAGATATTTCTCGACGGTATGTAAAGCCAAGTCAGAGTGGGGGCGGCATAAAAACTCTGACACCAGATTAGGCACTAACCACACGATAAAGAAGAACTGAAATACACACGATGTAAGGGAGTCAGCTTTTCTATACATTTTGACCGCGTATATAGTATATTGAATAGTATATAATTTAACCCCTGGTGGAGCTAGAATTATGAATTCACGGTATAAATAGTTTTCACGTCGATTTTTCTTACATCCCATATTTTATTATGCTTAACCACGGGTCTCATTATCTCATATCAAATAGCGTTTGTCATTCATAACCAATGGTAGCAGTGATAGCCTAGTAGTGTCACCGTCGAATTGCGGTCTCGAGTTCGAACCCAAGTCACACTCCTCTGATTTTTCAGATTCATGTGCGTTTTGTATAAATATCACTTGCTTCGGTGAAGGAAGAGATCCTGAGGAAACCAAAACCCACATGCCTCTGTATGTAAAGCCAAGTCAGAGGCCCATGGGCGGCATAAAAACTCTGACACCAGGTTAGTCACTAACCACACGAAACAGAGAGATTGATATCCATTTTATAAATATACAAACTCACGTAAAACCCACCAACTTATACCAAGTATTAAACAATCCGAGACTTAAATAAGAAAAAATGTAGCCTACTACCCCTTTACCCCGTAAACTCTTCAACATTAATGAAATCACCCCCGATCGTCGCGGGGTGTAGGGCAGGGAGGGAAAGGGGAGCAGGCATTTTTCTAAGATAACATTTTTAATCGTTTCACACGCATCACTTGGTATTTCACCAACCCTCGACCACAGTCCAGTGAGCAGATTACAGATTATTTCTTCTTTAAAAAGCCCTTTTCTGTTTGACTTGATTTTCGGTCAGTTAGACTTAAAAAGTTAAAATTTATTGTCCCCCGTTTTCGGTGAATTTTGATTGGAGATAAGTATTGGAGGATTTTTTTTTGTGATTCAATTTGGTGTGCAAAGTTTTCTGTTGTTGATGAAAGGGTTAAGTCGGAAAAAGTAGCTTCGACATTAGTACCTATGTATGTTCAAGACTGCTAGTTAGTAATCTTAACCCTTTCACTAACCCTGACTAATATTAACCGTGATTAACCCTTTAATATTATTTTACTAGGACTCACTAATTTAGAACGTGATTTTATTGATAGATTGTCGAAATGACATTGAGCAATTTGATTGGCTATTTTTATTCCAGTTAGCCAATCACAGCAGTATCAACATGAGTTTAATAATCTGCCATTCTGTTTTTAACCGACTTCAACAAAAAGCAGGAGGTTCTCAATTCGGTTGTTTTTTTGTTTGTACCTCATATCTGCGTCAACTATGAACCGATTTGAAAAATTCTTCTTTTATCTGAAAGGATATACTATCCGACTGGTCTCATAGAAATTAAAATTGGTTCAGTAGTTTGGTTTTTAAAACAAAATAGCTGGAAAAATAAGTCATCCAAGTAAAAGTTGTTGTGTTGTTGGGGCTGCTGAAGATTGTTCAACTGTCTTTGCATTGTATAAATTCAATCTTTTTAGTATTATATAGCAGCATAGCCTATATTGTGTGAGTACTATGTACTAGAAAGCTATCAGTCACAGGAAACCTACTTTTTTTACTTTTTCTCGACTTGAATGTGCCCTGGCGGTTAAGAGTATGTCATGCTCACTCAAATGTCTCGCTGATGGTGGCGTGTGTGTCGGGTCATTTAGTTCCCTTCAAAATGGTTGAGTTGAATGATGGCTGATCCATGCGTCATGTTCGTGAACGGGCGCTGTCAGTTGTGACTGGTCATCTCTTGGTTGCCACGGTTTATTTGAACTAATTATTTTGTTTTTTAATTGCCTTTTTTTGTACTGTGGACACTTTTAACGTGCACGTCTTGCTACATCGTTCTCACATAATGTACCATCTCTACAAGAATGATGTATCCAAGATTTTTTGTAAAAACATTATGATTTAAAAGAGTGTCCATGGAGTTTCTTGCCCATTCTTCTCCATAGAGATCTACGCTTTGGAATGGGCAACTACAGTACTTTCACAGTTATTATGTCTTGTGACTGGGACTGTAGCTTCATTTTTTATTGCTGTCTTTGTTTCGACAATTCAAAAGTGCCTGTAATTGGCCTACTTGAAATAAATGCTTTGATTTGATTTGATTTGATTTGAAAGAAATTGCGAAATTGATACTTGACAAGGATTTTTCTGTACTAAGATAACTAAAAAGGGTAAAATATAAACGTTTTTTGCAAAAAAAATGGAAAATAACTTTACTATCGAAAGTCGGTGGCAAAAAGTCAATAAAACAAACAGTAGTCACCGACTTCCGAAAGTAAAGTTATTTTCCACTTTTTTTGTGTTTTTCTGCTAAGCTTTTCCAATAGCAAACTTATGAATTGTAAAAGTACATTGATGTTAGAGATGAAGTTCTAAGCTACGTTTAGTTCCAAAAGTTTGTGCCAACTCCCAAATCATGATCAAAAACTAGTTTTCAACATTCAAGAGAATGTACTCAATATTACCAAGACACTTCACACTGTTTTGATTATTAATTAACTGTGTAATTGATCTGGCGAGCACTACATCGCAAGCAAACAGCTGCAAAACTGGAGGTCGTCCGTGATTGCACCCAACGGCTATTAGTGACTGACTCGTGTGGATATACTACAGTCGGTAAGTTTTGATACTTTAGTAATAATATGTAAATAGTACACCACAAACTACCTGCAGTATTGTTTCTCCCTCTTTCTATAATCCATCTAAAGGTTGTATTGAAAATATTGCTTTTAGTGATAAGACCGCCCATTGTGAAATATTTTTTTAATGTAAATAATAAGTATTCTATCTTCTATCTACAAATACGTCGAATAGAACAAACTTTAAAGGCACTAAGAAGAGATTAATCAACTGTTGATTTATTTGAACATCAACCGTTTATTCGGTAATTAAAAGCATTGGTAGACCAAAATATATCAGTTTTTGGTAAAGAGGTAAAACAGACAAAATCAAGTATTTAAGAATGATTTCAATGGGGCAATGTCAAAGGAAAAAAAAACAGTCAAGAAGCATTTTCAGGAAAGCATTTTTTAATGCTCTAAAAAGATTAAACTAAAGTAGAAATTAAATCAAACCATTAATTTATTGCAATATTATACAATTTATTTATATGATATAAAAGTTAGTCGCAAGATTTACCTGTGTGTTAAATCTAAACACCAATCATGAATTTTCAACAAATAAAAGTATCAAGAACGCATATCGGTGTATACGTCAGGATGCAGACTCATGACCCAAATGTTGTGATAGCTCCCAATAACAGCCGCCGGCGGTCAATGATTGCCTTTATTAATTAAGAGCCCACCTTGTCCACTTTGCCCACGTTGCCCAACTTTGGGCATATCTACAAGATATTGGACGAAACTTAATTAAGATATTGTAGGTAATTGAAGCGTTGGTAGTTGAGAATCAAATTGAATGTAAGATGGAGCTGTTTCTATATTTTACCGATAATTTTATCGCTTCTTTAGGTGGCGTCAACATTTATTAATTTTACCAGGAGTTTTCTTTATCGAAATCGAAATCAATGTTAAAAAAAAAGAGGTGAAATTGGTTCTTTTTTTGTAAAATATAATCTTTGGAAGTTTTTATCTGATTTTAAAGATTATTTTACTGATAGGCTACCACACTATTGCCGAGTACCATAGGATTTTTTTTCTTTGACTCGAAAAAGTTACGGACAGAAACAAGTGTGTGTTCCAAAAGGTTTTGTATGCTCTGCCTTGTTTGTAGAAACTTGATGATTAGAAATATTTTGATCGATCCCGTGTTTTTAATTTTCTTATGCAAGTTGTATTTTGATCTTGCTGTATACATTACAATACCTACAGTAAAAAATATTTGTTATCTGCCACGAATGTTACGAACTGTGCTACGTTGCTACGCGCCACCTACGAGGTTTCGTAGGCGGCGTAGCACATGTACTTTTGTATTTTTCCGTTTTTATATTTGTTTATCCTCTCAGCTGTTACCATGACTGTGGTTGTTTGTTGGTTAAAAAACCCTTTATTTTGTAAAAAAAATAATGTCACCATTTTCATAAAAATCAATAATGTGTTTTGATACGTTATTTTGAAATAATGAAGAAATGTTGGATAAAAAAATCAGATGTCCCAGATATTTTAAAACAGTATTTTTTTTAGATTTCATTGTTGGTCCCATTGCAAAACTTCATCATGTTGATACATACGCTTGTTTAAGTTAATAACCAGTCACCTTATAATATAGAAAAATACCAAACATATACCAATCCAAGCCTCTTCAAGCAAAAATATTTAAAAATAACACACTGTACAATTGAAACTGGGCAAAATTTATTATCGGCAATAAAGCTGGAAACACTCCTAAAGCATTGCTAATTAATGTAAACATGGAACGATTAGGAGTACGAATAAACACGCCAAATGGCCTTCTGCAGTAATAAATACCTATAATAATTTTAATTACCCCAGAAAAAAGACATTAAACAGTGTGAGAGATAAAAAAAAAATACGCCATATTGCAAATGAAAGAAACAATGAGGGGAATGAGATAGAATTATATTTTTTAAACGTATTATTACATAAATGTATAATATTAGGTGGGACAGGGACTCGCCGAGGTCATCAGAATAAATAAATTATGATATAGTGGGGAGTTTTTAGCCGCTCGACGCGTTCCACGATGCACAGAGTTGGGGTCAATAGAAGGGACTGTTAATCATTAGTTTGGTTGAATAATTCTTGCACTGAATGTTAAGTTAACTGATCGAATCAGGAACATTACACTGCGAACGTAGCTCATAAAGCTGCAAGACTGAAATGGGACTGGGCAGGCCATGTCTGCCGGACGTCGTCACAGCTTTGGGCCCATATATCCCAAGACTAGGGGTGCCCTGAGACAGCTAGCTTGGTCGCGGTAGACCAAGGAGAAGATGGCGGGACGCCTTAGATGGCTTTCTCATAGATTGTCGCGAAGTGGCACAATACCAAGAGAAGTATAAGGAATGAGGGGACGCTAGAAAAAGAAGGGTGTAATCTGTTCTTCGATGGAGAATTTAAAAGACAAAAAGAACAATTTTCAGAAGATGATTAAAAAAAAAAATTTTTGGTGAGGTTTTCTTAACCTGGAAGCCGCCCGTGCAGCTGTTAGTACGAGTCTATCTTCGAAGTAAAGCCATGCTTGCTTAACATGAAAAAGTCATTCTATCTCTTGTGCAGCTGTCATGCCTCGACAAATGGACCACTAGACCAATTCGAAGTCAAACCATTTACATTGACCAGACCGTTTTATAGGAGCTTTTGAATGTCAAACTTTACAAGGAAATGGAATTGATTCTAGTTGCCAAGCAAACAAAAATACTTTATTAATAACTACATTTTAAAACGATGCCACTTCTAGCCTTACCATAGACGAGTCGGACGTGAGTTTTAAAAAAAAACGTCGTCGGTGTCTAATGAATTTATGGTCAGGAACTTGGTCTGTGGTCGCGCAATTTTTTCTCCAGGGACGAGATAAAGACTGATAACAGTGCACGTGACGAATAGTGCGGAAATGTTGTGATAATAATATTATTCTCGTTGAGTAACATATTTTTGGTTGTAGAGGTCGGATAGGCAGTCGCCGTTTGTCCGTTGAAAGTACTGGTGTTTTGGGAAACCAACCCCAGCGTTGTTGGGAAAAGGCTCAGATTGATTTTTAGTTACTTGTTTTGTGTGAATATCTATAACATCACGCCTGTATAGGGAATACGGGAAGTAGGGGTAGGCAGAAAAGTTATATACATAAGCCAGTTAAGTTTAAGTCGTATATAATAGGAAGCGATATGGTATGCTATAGGTTTTGTATATACCGGGCAGACTTCCGGCTACAACTGAATTATTACAGAACCAGGCAAAAAGTAGATTATGTATAGTCGACCTCGAAATTGCTTTAACATCCTAAGATTGAATGCCATTGCTTCAACATCAAAGAAATTTTTACAGAAAATGGTTGTTGATAATGGTATCACACGGTCAAATATACTATGCCCAATGCCCAATCAATTTTAAAAGCAGGTGTTTATTTTGTATTGCCCTGGCCACCTCCTTTCTACAGAGCGTGATTATGAGCATAGCCGATGATTATGTTCAGCGTATTCAAAGAGCAGTCATCAAGTACAGGCCCTCTATAACAGTAAAGAGCAATGCTGACCTTAGTATTGGTTAGACCCTGATGTGTGGGGACTTGGGACCATTTGGGTTTGGATTTTGAGCGTAAAATTGCATCGGGCATCATAATTATATTGTCATCTGCTTTGCCTTTACGGCTAAATTGGGATTGACTTTCAGTCTAACCGAATGTAGTATTTTACGTAAGCGATTGCCGAGTTTTGCCTGATTTGTGGTTTAATGAAATTACCTGGAATTATCAAATTTCCTACTAAGGGTTTTATACAGATGATGTTTTATTTATTCTCACATAATTTCGTTTTTAGGACAGAAACAGTCTCAGAGTACCTGTCCTCCAAATCTTTAAAATCGCTTTTGCGAGGAGAAAAGACTTCACTAGACCGTAGTCCATATTTGATTTACTGTTACAAAAGAGGAGGATTATGTTTTGTGATTTCCAGGTTCCAATTCAAACTTACAAAGAGACCTGCAGGAACTGTCTTTTCCATTAATTTCCAGAAACAAGTCATCAATATTGAGGTTGAGTAACATGTAGCCCTGTTTATATAAAAAAGTGTTTTTTTTATGAAAAAATTCAATGTGATATTTGTGTATTACGTTATACACCAATTTGAAATTTGTGTTATGGATTCTTTAACATAATACATATCAGGTTTTGCCCCACTTTGAAAAGAAATTCTGCCTAAAACAATTCCTCAAGTCCACAGCCTCACTAGCCACCCGAACCGATCTTCGGCCGCCATATTAACGAAAAAGGCACCATCACACAATTCCGGTCGGATATATTTTCCACTTGGTTAGCCGATTTTACGGGCAATTGGGTTTAGGGGGCGTCCAAAGGTCGGCACTCGAACCCTGGACAATGGGTGAATAGTTTGTCTAGTGCCATTTTGATGGAGTAATACTGATAATGTTAACGGCTTTGTTCGGCATGTGTTTGTGGAATCAATTTGTTGAATGGGTCGGAGGACGGGGTGCAGATAAGAGTAAATGTATGTTTGCACGCAATAAAATTCGAGCACGATCTTCTCTGATAGATTTAAACTATGAGGTGCTTATAGACTTTTGGGTATAAGAGTAGAGGAAGATCAAAGAAATGATGGATGCACTGTGTGAAGGATGATATGGCAATAAAGGAGGTTTCTGAAGTAATAGAGAAGTATGGAAGAAGAAGACATGCTGCGCCGACCCCAAATATATTGGGATATGGCCTTAGATTTTTGGATTGCATGGATTTAGATTTTTCGTACAGATATGGAATATTCTAATTGATACAAATTTAATAAACGGCTGGCCAGATTTGGAAGATTTTAAGGTTACAAATAGACCACAGTCGGGATTAGGATATAGAACGTATATAATTCTTGACGTTCAAGGAAACGGTGTTTACACCCCCCCCCCCAGATCTAACGAAGAAATTCCCTGCCAAACAATTAAATGCTGCACCGCTACCACTTTTATATGGATAGTTTCACTTTACGAGCACCCTGTAATTGGAAACGAGCAAAGTTACTATACGGAAATTATAGCAATGGCCATTGAAGCAGTTGTTTCTTTGATTGATTTTGTGCGGGTTCTCGTTCTCGTGAACTCGTTTTTTTGAGGTTTCAGCATAATCTCGGGTCATAATCATTTGCTGGGCAAGTCAGACAGTTAGTAATCAGTGGCCTATGTACTACTTTAAATTTCATTTTCCTCTGATTTTTCATCACACACATCCACACATAATTGATAACTTATTTGAGGACTCTACAGAAGTCTAGTCTTGAAATCAAAGTCAAGCTTTACTTGTCTGATCAGTCGATCATTTGAAAACAAAAGCCTGTATTTTAATTCAATCACGTAAACCATACGTGGGACACTCAGAAAGTTTTGCGATTCCAAAAAAAAATAGTTCTACAGGTACATATATTTTTATTAAATCTTTTCAAAGTACTCTCCACCAGCCTCTATACAAAGATTCATGCGTCTGAACCAGTTTTCAAAACACTTTTTCCAGTCCGCCGCAGACACCTCGTTTACAGCCTGCTCGAACGCAGCCAGCGCATCTTCCGGCGACGAAAATTGTATCCCCTTGAGCTGATTTTTTATTTTTGGAAATAAAAAGAAGTCACACGGTGCTAGATCAGGGCTGTAAGGAGGGTGACCCAGGAGTTTGACTGGTGTACTGTCCAGGAAGTCCCTCGTTTTGAGCGCGGTGTGTGCAGGCGCATTGTCGTGGTGGAGCAGTAGCCCGCGGAGCCCTGTGTTTGGTCGCTTGTTGCTCACAACAGAAAAAACTTCTGGTAAACATTTGGTAGTATACCATTCGGCGTTGATGCTTCTTTGATCTCGTAAGGGAATTGAGGCCAAGTGGCCAGTCAAATTAAAAAAGCTGGCGATCAAAATCTTCCCCCCGCTTCGAGATCGCATCACTTTGGTAGGCGTTGGTTCATTTTGAAACACCCAAACTGTCGACTGGCGCTTGGTTTCTGGATCGTATTGATAAATCCAGGACTCATCACCTGTTACGATGTCGTAAACACGCCGAGACGAGCCTGCTTCAAATTTGTTCAGCATATCACGGCACCATTCCACCAGGGCCTGCTTCTGAGTGTCGGTGAGGTAGTGCGGCACCCAGCGCGATACTATCCTCCTCACGCGAAGATGCCCGTGTAGAATCTCGTGAACGCTTCCCGATCCAATCTTTAATATGTGCTGAATCTCCTGATATGTAATTCGCCTATTATCTTGGATTAAATTTTTCACTGCTAGCACGTTTTCTTCCGTAATAGCCGTCAAAGGGCGACCGCTTCTTTCTTCATCCCCCAAGGTTGGTCGACCGCGCCTAAATTCGTGATACCAACGATACACGGTTGCCTTGGAGGGGCCTTCATCCATAAATGCCATTTGAAGTCTATCGAACGATTCATCCGGTTTCAGGCGACACTTGAAATTGTAAAAAATCATAGCTCTAAAATGTTCCCGGCGCAGATCCATTTTTCAGTAAGACACGATACTTTGAATTGGCTCGCAAAAAATGTGGAGGGAAATTTTGAAAATGCAACACACATATTTTTACTTACAAGTAATCATATTTTCGAAAAAGATTCTATTTGGCCAGTCTCCCATATATAAAAACTATTTATCGCAATCCTTTCTGAGTGGCCTGGTACATCATCATCTGCCTAGCCTTTTCCAAACTATGTTGGGGTCGGCAACCAGATGCAGCTGCATGCCAGTATTTTACATGGAGCGACTGTCTACCTGACCTCCACAACCCAGTTAGTACTGGGTAATACGAAACCCCTTGGTAAGACTGATTCGGACTTTCGGACCACTGAGTACCTCTAACGACTGAAACACAGAAGAAACTCGGTAAGTAATGGGTGGTCACCCATCCACGGACCAACCTAGGCAAGCGCGGCTTAACCCCGACCGAAGTGGTTGCTGTTATTTAGCCACGAGCTCCTCACGACGTAAACCATACATCAGTATAACAACCCTTCATCAAAGCAAGCTAATCGAAACTCCGTAGCGAGTTGAATATTTCGTTAATCTTGAACAAAATGGTGATAATATGCGTCGCGGTTTCTTGCGAGTTACACAGTTAATTTATGCCACAACACGAACTATAGCATTTTAACTCCTTCGGAGATAGTGGCTGGGAGGCAAACAGGGTTAAGTCTAGTTTTGAGGATTTTGAGTTTTCATTTGCAGGTAATGAAAGTATGAATGCAGTGAATTCTAAGAAGATGGATTGTATTTTTGCTCTTAATCAAACACAATTCTGTCAGTGAATAGTTCGTGCGTTTTTCTAGAAAATGTATACGTATAGGGATAGTCACAAGCGCTAATGTGTATTTTACATTTACTTTGCAAAATTCATAAGCGACTTGTTTAGACATAAAATGAGAACATTACTTTTGAAAGTTGCAGCTTGCTTGTGACTACCTAATTCCTGAAACGTTTGTATCAAGTTAGACGACCAAATATCTAATACGATCTTCTTTGGCGCTCATATTTTAGCACGAACCTATACTGTTTTACCTATGTATAAGTCATATCAACCACACTTGGTACCTAGAAACCTACCTAAGAAATCGATCGAACTCCATGGTAGAAGTGGAACTGCCCGTGTTTGGTATGACAAGGCAAATATGTTTGACACGTTACAAAAAAAAACAAAATCTACTTTTACCCCTTTTCTCTATCGGTGGTTAGTGGCGATCCGACTTAACCGAAGCCAAAAAGTGTACAGTCACGCCTCACGCCCCCCGCGACCCCTCGACGACACCCCGCGACCACCCCCTCACCCCCTGTCCGGGCTAACTTCATAAGACTATGAATTTAAATACGTTAGTCGATGTCAAAGGGTCGTCTTGTTGCATCCGTTAGGAATGGTAAAATGGCGCTTTTAGGAGAACAGTTGAGGTGATTTGGAGTCAATATGATTTAAAAGGAATAGTGGAGTCAAGATTTTATACACAATACTTTGTTTCTGATGTTCGAAAATAAAATATATTGGGTTATTTGGGTTCTCATGACAATTTGCCAGTTGGGTTTTTTATGTTAAAAGATGTAAACAGCAGAACATGTAACTGATATCTTGGATTCATTCAATGACTTTTTGGTACCAGAGAATGGTTGGGTATGGGACCCATAGCGTTTTGATTGTTTTAACCGCTTCAATAAAAAAACGACCTAATAGAAGATTCTTCCCGCTGGGTAATTTCCACTGCTGTGTAGAAACTGACAAATACAAACAAGCATAGAAAAAGTAATTTATTCTGCTTATTATATGCAAACCTAACATAGCTCATATAATATTAGTGATGACCTATGTACATGGTTATTTTTTTAGTTTGGCATTATTTTTTGAAAACCTTGCTCTGCTCTAGGAATTTCTCCTGTATCGCGGGTGCGTTTACAAACATTTAAACTCACATACGCAAACATTCAGACTGAAAAAACTACCTGTAGGTCATAAAAATATTTGTTCATACAACGTGTAACACGTAGCGCAGCAGCCTATCGCTTAGCCACTGCGCCAACCTTGCTGTCAAATTGGAACTGACGCCGCCATCTTGCCTTTTTAAAACTATTTACAGACAGCTCCCTCCTTTCAATGTTATCAATGAGTCAAAAGAAGCTCTGATAGCAAAATCACAAGCGACAAATTGTAAATCACGGCAGTTATTATTTGTTTATTAAATAAAACTTTATGCACAAATATAAAACACTGTACAAAGGCGGTCTATGCCTTGGGCATTTTCTACCAATCTACCTTAGGTCTTGTTGTCTTGTCTTGTCATCTATCTAAGTGCAGCATTTTAGCGGCCCGACGCCACCAACTTTCCTTATCACAACCGGATTGTTAGTACAGTGAGTAAAAATATTCGGAACACGACCCCCACTTGATGTTTGTTAATTAGTAATTACTGAACTTCCATTAACTATGACTTTGATGGCAATGAATTCGAATTAGGAATCATTTTTCTTGGAATTTTCTGGATGGTAATTTGGTATGAAAGTTTTCTGTTTTGTGCTGTGTTCTATATCTTTTGTTTTTTTTTTTGCAAAAAATTTACTCTTCCACGTGCAATATTATCATAAATAGTTCATTTTCCGCCATACAAATGAGATTTTTCTGTGGGAACATCTCCTATGTTATGATCTCTCATCTCCTAGTTGATGGATGGATGGATTTTCGGTTGGCAACTTAAATGATGGCAACGTAGGACGGCTGGCCGTAGCTAGCGGTGACCAGAGGGTTTTGTTTAGAGCTGATTAAAATTAGCTTTCCAGTAGCTTAAACACAATCGACTTTTCTTATATGTACTAGCTGTTGCCCGCGACCTCCGTCGACGTGAAATTATTATATAAATATTACTTCCCTATTTGAATCGGGTTTTGTTAACAATGTCAAGGGTTTTACTATTTTTCCACGGAACTTTAATTGTTTTTTTTTAATAAAAATAATTCAAGTTACTCCTTATAACATCAACTATCTTCCAGTAAAAGTCCCGTCAAAATTCGTACAGCCATTTCGGAGATTAGCCGGAACAAACACAGAGACAAAAATTAACAAGTCAAGACAGAGGCCCATGAGCGGCATAAAAACTCTGACACCAGGTTAGACACTAACCACAGGGAAAAGAAAGAACACCTTCACCTGTTTTCAGTAAAGAGCTGTTATTTTGAATTTAAATCAAGATAATTCAGTTTTTTTAATAGGTGTGGCTATTTTCAAAGTCATTTTCCATTGTACGCAGATAATATACAACGCCAACTGCTACGATTCCTTAAGCCTCGTCCACGTTCATACATCTAGTCAAACACGCACGCCGGTTACAAGCCCTACGCACCTGACCTTTCTGAAGTACATCACCAATAAGGTCAATGTATATCCTGTACGTAAGTCCAGTCACCAACAACAACAACTATCCGCTAGCATGTCAGTACCCCACATGGGAGCACAAATTGATTTTTCACCACTAATCGTGAAGGTTCGGTACGTGGACCAGGGAGGCCAATAAACGTTGGGGATGTCTTTATGGAGCTACAACTAGCAAACCGCCATTACGAGATCGCTATTAACTTGGGAGCTGAGAGTGATTGGATGCGGTGGTTTTATTTTGTTTGTTCAGACAAGAAGATGATCTTTCTGTTTTTAAGTGGTCAACGCCGACTATAGACATACATCTGTGATTTTTAAGCGATGAATGCTGCGTTGCCATTACAGAGATATAGTGGAAATATAATACTTGTGGACAGTTCCACAAATTTGTGTGGTTCTTTCTTCAAAAGACTATCTCAGATACTCATCTGCATAGTCCTCATGTGAGTTGACCAAAGCTATGTCTGGACTTTAAAAAAGACGACGCGTAAAAGTGTTTGTATCATTAACATCTGCCTAGCCTTTTCCCAACTATGTCGGTGTCGGCTTCCTGTCTAACCGGATGCAGCTGAATACCAGTATTTTACATGTAGCGACTGCCTATCTGACATCCACAACCCAGTTAATACTGCGTATTACGATACCCCTTGGTAAGACTGGGTGTCAGACTTTCGGGCCGCTGACTACCTGTAACGACTGTCAAAGATGTACAATTAACAGCCGGGATCAACGGTTCAACGTGCTTTCCGAGGCACGGAGGAAACGGGGGGAAGGGGGTGTAAAAGTGTTTGTATAAATAAATAATAATATAATTTATCATTAATTGCCTTCCAACAGGAATATACCAAAGAACGCAAGTAAACTTACACCGCCTCTTTCCGATAACCTTGCTTCTGCAATGTTGCATTTAATTAAAAATTTAAAAGTTATACGTACAATCTGGGAAATTTATCGATAAGCCGACGGACTCACTTCAATCTCTTTACAGAAATTTCATATCTGACAGCAACAGCCCAATAGCTACCCTATAGTGATCAAAATAAAGCTCGCTGTGATCTTGACAGCGAAGAAAGGTGAGAGGTACCTATTGTGTAAAAGCTGTAGACAATAAGTAGTGTAATTTACCAAAAAAAGAATGGCAGTGGTGACTTGAATAAAATAAGGAAATTCAGAAAATCAATCCTCTAAACAATCCGTTTTATTATTGCCAGTTTTACCACATCCAAAACAAATCAATAGGTTCGCACATCCATCCTATCGTCCGTATCTTCGCGAAACACGTAAACAGCGGTGTGGCATCGTAAAAGGGAATGCGTTCGACTGGACCGCGCAATTTGCGCTGCTGTATGTATCGATCAGGCTGTATTGTTGGCAGCTGGACATAACGATGGGTTGGTCTATTTGTTATTCTATTAACTGAACTGTATGAGGTAGTCTTTGTGGATCATTAGGACTCGATAGGTTCAATCCATCCACACTATCCATAGTTACTAATATTCCTATGCTCTTTATACTAATATGCAGTAGTATGTTCCCGTGGGCGAAGATGCCAACAAAATCTAGTTAATATTAAAAATAATCTTGGTTTAAACTAAAACTTCGACGAGTGGTAAAATATTTTATTAGTATAGAGTTTTAATAAATAAATAAAAATATATTTGGCTTAATCAGGTTTTGTTTAACATTGATAATAACATGAGATCGTTTCAATGTAGCTCAGAATAATTCAGAAGTACTAGATCGATATTTCCTAGATAGATTTTCAATCGATTCTATTGCTACTAGATTCAAACAATAGATCAAAAATATTGGTTGGTAAATCAGGTCAAGCAGAAAAGATTTTTGCAACAAAGGCGCTCTGTTTTGGCGATGATGATGATTACCTACAAACAATAATTGCCGACATTACCTCCACCAGTAGCCAAACTAACTTAATGACAAAATAAATCAACAATCCAATCAAAGGAAACTATAAAAACGATCACCACCACACCAAGGCTACTGCCATACCTCATAATAATTACGAGTTATACCCATAAAATCCTACCACATTATTTTTATAACCTAATAAAAATATTACGGTTATATCTTGTCCTGAGCTACGGTATATTGATGGCCGCCATCTAATTTGGATTAAGATGTTATAATGGTGTGTAAGTGGGGTGTAAAAGTATTGATTTAATGTCTCATGTGATAAACTACGAGGGGTAAATAATTATATGAGATGATATTTCTGAGTTAAGGAAGAAGAAAAGATGATTCTGTTTTAGTGGCAACCAAAGGGCAAAGACTAAGAGAGAGATGAAAAATTAAAAAAATACAAGGTGAAAGAGACATCGACGCCCAAACGGTTACCACGTGTTCGGTACATCATAGCGAACGCAAAAAAAAAACAGTTGTTCCATACATTATGACTGTGTAAGTATTGCACATTTGTACGACACAGCAGATTTTTTTTACTTTATTGTTCAGAATGATGTACTGAATACAAAGATAATGATGTACTTTATACGTGGTAATCGTTTATGCGATGAGCCTTCTACATACCTGTATATTCGATTGTCATAAACTCTGTTGACGTAAGCTACCGAAAAACCTATGTCAATCCTGAAAACTCGTGGAAAGTCGTTGTGGAAATCCGAAGCGCTTGGAAAGCGATAATTACTTTTGTCGCTGATGGAATATCACTTCGCCAAGACTCTCAGGTCAAAAACTGCTTCAATAATGTTTAGAAACTTTTACTTACTCTACCACTGGTATTCCAAGACCAGTCTTAAGTCAATGGCTCACCTCAGCTAGACTCAGTCGTCATGAAAACAGTGGTTCAAACCGCCCACCAAATCTTATTCTTAGCTGCAACGGGCGTATCCTAAAATTTCACAGGTAATTTTTGCCAATTTACGAGTATAAACCACTTGAGCTGAATCAGCTACTAAGAACATCTTCAAGAATTGCATATCTTTGACATGTGTCACATAACTTAAAAAAAAAAACCTGCACATCCAAGAACATTAAAAAAAAAAAAAACAAAAAGAAAACGTCAGCCATCCAACCAAACACCAGATCTTCAAAAAGATACGGAGTAAACAAGCTCGTTCTTCTCACAATCATAATTCTTAATCGAAGCAACAAAAACGCTCGGTATCTCGGCACGCCTTATTACGCCAAAAAAAAAAAGAACTTATACAGTAGGTGATCTTGTGGCAAATTAAAAGTGCCTGAGGGCGATCGGGTAATATTCTCCCTCATTACAGAAAGGGAACGATTGCCATTTTCAGGTGTATTGTGTAAAAATTGTGGGAGCGGAATACGGACGTGTGGTGCAGATGTTTTGGAGCGTTGTGGGTCGGTGTTCGATTTTCGGATGCGTTTATTTTGCAGTTTTGGTTTGAAAAGGGAATGTTTTAATGTCATTCCAATGTGGAAAAGAGACAGAGCTATACATGATGTCTAGCGCCATCTCTTTTCCACACTGGAATAATACTAAAAAAATCCTAACGACATGGAAGGCCACCAGTTTAGCAGTAGAGTCTCCTTTCAGCTAAATAATGACGTTAGATGTAATCATGACAGATACTGAGTTATCCATAACTTACTTGATAATCCTGTGGACCTAAACAAACTGACATTTTATCAATTTTAATGATGGCGGAACTTTTAAAAATGTATGGAATCGACATTGTATACGCTACCGAAAAATCTTTGTACAAATGCTGTGGACAAATGGCTATTGGTTTTAAAGTAATTAATCCTTGTCTAGGCCTTCTGGAATTAATTCTAGGGATACATGAGTATACCAGCTTCTCATTTCACAGCATCAGAAATCGATATCGCGATAGTAAATGTCCGACTGCTGGGCAAAGGCTCCTTCTCATACAGAACAGATCTTCTTTCTTTATCGTGTGATTAGTGCCTAACCTGATGTCAGAGTTTTATGCCGCCCGTGGGCCTCTGACTTGGCATTACATGCCGTCGAGAAATATCCCTCAGGCATGCTGGTTTTGCTTACGATGTTTTCCTTCACCGAAGCAATTGATAATTATACAATACGCACATGAATCAGAAAAATCAGAGGTCTTGGGTTCGAACTCGAGACTTATGACTTGGCAGTCCAACGTTCACACGACTAGGCTATCACTGCTTGAATATTTAGAATTATTGGAGAATTATCACGACGCTTGATAAAAGTGGATTGTCCAGGTTTCCTCACGATGTTTTTCATGATGAACTTACTTACTGAAGAAAGAACATCTCAAGGATCATCTTTCTTCAACTTCTAGAAGATGAAGAGACTTTTGAGATAAACTTAGTTTATCTAACAATACTATAATAAATTAAATTGTCGTACCACCAGTGAAGCTACCGCTAGTTCATGAGCGTCGGTGCGCTTACCTAGAATAAATTCAGGTTCGTTTCTGCGCCATAATGAATGCGAAGATTAAGATTTGTGCGCTGTTGGCTTGCGCCATTGTTTGCATTGTGCTTGACTGTACCTTTACGTACAGTCGTGTGCAAAGGTTGTTATTTTTCTTCTTTGTATATGTTGCGGGTTTTCGATTATAGGAGGACAGCTGGGTGTGGAAACATGTTTCAATATTTTTTTAAATAAAGAATACTCTACTTTTGGTATTGTTTAAATTTGTCTTAAAATTAACGTTTAAAATGCTATTTTATTTACCAAATAGTTTCCCTTGATAGCCGCCTATGTTTGTAGCAGTTTTATGGTAGCTACTCACCTATTGTTTTTTAGCCAGTTTAATTCGGAGACATAACTTAGGTATTACCTTGACAAAAACAACGAATGTTATTCAGCCAGTTTTCTACCATCTCGACATCTTCGTTCATTCAGATATTGTCATAATGTAAGATTAAAACATACCATAAAAATCACACCAATGTAACCATGGAAACACAAAAAAACAAAGTACTTTTTTTTATAGGTTAGCTACTAAGATGGTGAGCATTTTCCCGTTCCGACTGTACCGCGAACCGCTCGGGGCATAGTTCTTGTAATGCACGTGGGATGACAACGCTTGACAGTCCCCGAGATGTACACACTTGCGACTCTATAAGTAGACTTGCGACTTTTTTGTCGCGGGTAGGTACTTTCGTGAAACTTAGAATGTTTCGTTTTTTTTTTCTAAATGGTCTAGAGTGACTGCCAGGTTCATCTACTGAGTGCAAGCACAGCTGGTCAGAATGAGCTGTAAGTTCGAGTCTCCGGTCGGAAATTTCTCAGTGGCAATAATCTCGTCATTTTATAAAAGAGACTTGAAACAAACCGTCTAAAATGCGGATGTTGTATACATACATCTCTGGCTAAATCTTCGTCATATAGACTTACAACCAAGAGTTCATTGGGTGTTATCCAATGTTTTGACCGATATCCTCCAGTGCAAGGAAATACCTTTTCTTCAGCTAATCCCCGAAGGGTTAGGCAGAGGTGTACCTAACAGTACACTCATATATCGCCAGTTATGTTTAAGTCCCATGTAATACGGGCGAGCCCATTGCCAGCAACCGGGCACAAATCTAGGCTCCGTGACTGCTACGGAGGAATTCCTGATGGAACAATCCAATAGCTAATTGCCCGACCCGGGAATCGAACCCAAGACTTCATGGTCAGCAGTCGCGCTCGCGACCACTCGACCAACCAGGCATCATACAATATTATATAGTATAGTTTTGGAAGGTATTTCTTCTATACAAGGAAATAATTTTCCTTTAACAAATCTATGTATATAAACCTACCGACTGACCGCGAAATCAACATAGATTGGCAATAGTCGACAATGGCTAATGGCTACTATTTCTATTAGTTTTTATTGTTTTACACTGTCCCACTGCTGGGCAAAGCCCTCCCTCCACTTCTGTCTTATCCATTCTAATATAATAAATGCAAAAATATCTGCCTTTCTGTCCGGCTGTTACCTTTTGACGCTAAAACGGCTGAATAGGGACCTACATAGGTCACCTGTGAGCTCCAGGTCATCTAGTTTAGGATCTAAGCTACTTTTATACTGGTTGTACGTTACCGTGGTATGATTGATGGAAATCCATCTTTCACTGGCCGATGGATATTATTCCATGTTTTGACTAGTATATTTTCTATTTTACATACAGATTATGTGTGTAATCTCACGCCTTGTCCCCATGGGGGCAGGTAGAAACCACAGAACGCTACCTGTTACGATCTTAACATAGTCCTGAAACCACAGAAAGCCTCCACGATCCTTACATACTCCTTTTGCCTGGTCCACGCTCATACATCTGGTCATACACGCACGCCGGTTGCGGTTTTTCTATTTTCTCCACAAGAAAAGGTTTTTCCTTCAACAAATCTATCTATAGCTGACCGCGTACTCAGCACAGATCGGCAATAGTCGACAACGGCTAATGGCAACCATTTCTATTAGTTTTTATTGTTGTACGCCCCTGAGCAGTGTGTGGTGAACTGTTTTCCTTGTTGCGATGTATTTCGTGTTTTTGCTAGATTTCGGCTATTGATTGCGATGTATAAGAGGTATTTGGAGATTTTTGTACACAAGCTTACGACTTACGAGAGGATAGGCAGAAAGAATAGCGCTACAGCGTGATATCTGCAAAAGAATTATATGTTTTACAAGCTGATTCGCGCAATTTTGTCTGCAATTTTTTTTTATTGATGCTCCACTCCTATTGGTCGCAGCTTGATGTTATATAGCCTATAGCCTTCCCCAATAAATGGGGTATTCAACACTAAAAGATTTTTTCAATTCGAACTAGTAGTTCCTGAGATTAGCACGTTCAACCAAACAAACTCTTCAGCTTTATAATATTAGTATATATGTTAAAATCGGTGCAATTTTTAAGATTATGATGCGTTTGGTGGTATTTCTTGCCTGCTCTTCAATAGAAGAGCAATAAGGAAGAGACTAAAATAATTTCAATATAAAAATTATCAAAGAAAATAATTATCTTCATCATTAAAAACCTTACCCTACAATACTCGCTACGTAAATTATTCAAAACCACAGTAAAACAAACTTACAAATTATATTTAAAAAAAAATACAATCCCGAAAAACACGAAAACGCATTCCCCGAACGAAAACCGACCATTCAATCAAACAAGTGACATAAACGTAACAAAACAATGGCGGGAAACTTTCCAAAATGGCGATCACAGCGCGGAATAAAATCACCATTAATTCGTGTTGGCGACGTAGGTAATGTGCCACTCGGTATTGGAACAACCTGTGTAGTCGAAAGGCTGGCCTACACTCGATTAAATCACTGCTGACTGAATTAATCGAGTGTTTTGTATCGATCTTTCTGTTTGGAGTGACTATAAGTTTTGTAGACGACATTCGCCTCGTTGGTATATTGGGCGGAGGCGTGACTGCTGAGCATGAAATCCTGGGTTTGATTCCCATGTCGGGCAAAGTGTTATTGGGATTTTCTGTCAGGATTTTCTCAGTAGCAGACATGGAGTTTGGATTTGTGCCCGGTCGATGGCAATAGGGTCTCTCCCTATTCTAATTAGGCTGATAATCAGCACTTTTTGAACGTCCAAATTTACAAGAGACAGTCCCTCAAAATGCCTGCCCATCGCCACTTCCTAATATTTTAGATGGGAGGAAGAATTTTCTGCTTTGTATCTGGGCTGGTCACTCCCTTTGATTGTATTTCTATTGGCGATATTGACTTCGCACCATCAGTTGGGCCGCTTGCTTGCTGACTAATAAAAAAAATTGGTTATTTTTTGTTGTTTTATTTTTTATCGAAAACGATACCACCTCATCCCCTCCCTAAAGCGATAGCCATAACAGAACAATTGCGGCGATACGATGCAGCAATCGTGTTAATTATTCAACCAATATTATAATTGTATTCCCAGCAATCGCCACTGAATTCATTTGCCATCCGAACGTCATTGTTGTGACGTCATTATAATGATACTGTCATGACATTTATGAGGTGGATATAAAAGTGAATTGATATCACAAAGTGTTGGCATATTGGTTTTGCATTTTGCAGTTGGTGGCTTTTAACAAATTATGTCGGGATCAATTAATGTTGTTCAGCTTATACTTATAATGCATCAGGGATTGTGCTCGAAAATGTTTTGATTAGAACTTATTGTATAAAAATACCGTTTAAATACGTGATTGCAACGTTGGCCTAGTGGGTGAAAGTGTGTCTGTTGAGCATTGGACCCTGGGTTCAAATCTCGAGTTCTTAGTTTCTTCATCATATACCCTGCCTTTTCTCAACTGCCGAATCATCTTCATCGTCAACATCCAATGTTAAGGATGCAGCTGAATACCAGTATTAAAGTTAAAAGGATCTCGAGTTCGGCTAAGTGGGATGACTAAAAGAGAGTCAAATCGCCATTAATCGCGCGAATTGGTCCCACAGAAATGTCATAAAAATCGGTTCAGTAGTTTGGTTTTAAAATCAAAATAGCTGGAAAAAATATGTCATCCAAGTAAAAGAACTTGCAATATTGATACTTGACAAGGATTTGTGTGAGATACGATAACTAAAAAGGGTAAAATAAAAACATTTTTGCAAAAAATAACCGACTTCCTGAAATGTTGTTATGTATGGTGCACAGTGAGTTATAGCAAGTAGCTGATCCGATCCACCTTTGCATAAATGCTCGAGTTTTTTTATTATTTTATTTATTTGAGCAAAGTAAATTAAATATAAAAGAATAATAAAATTCTATCGATTCGTATTCTAAAAAATCTCAACCATTTATGCAAAGGTGGGTCAGCTAATTGATATAACTCACTGTAAATTATAAAGAATTTTCTATTCTATTCATCGATAATATCACAAATCATGACAAAACAAAAAAGTTACATTAATAGTGAACACACAGAAATAACAACATCTATGGGTAAACAAACATCTAATGACGAGAATCAATAAGTCGCCAGACGACATTATGCGAGATTTATTATCCTAGTGTGGGCTTATTAGACCGCCGGACGAATTCGCGTTAAACTATGTAGGGTTAGGAACGGTTAGATCTGGTTTTCTAAGAACAATAATTTATTTTATCGACGCATAACTTAAATCTAAAGAATAAATATGGCGACTTATTTCTTATTAATTCTCAATTTTCACCTCTCAGATACAAGTTGTCTGAAGAACTCTTAGAAAATTCAGGCAAGGTGTTCGGATAGTGGTAGGAACAGGCATCGTCGCATTTTAGTCTGTAGGACTCCGCTATAATCTTCTGTTCTCCCCAGACGAATCCATGACGATTTACCCACACTAAAAAAAAGGGTTTTGCAAGACATTTTGTTTTATTTACGTGGAAGTCAAAGTTTCCTAGTTGACTACCCTTAGAAAGAAACAATACAACTATTCCAGAAGAAAGGTCAATATTGAAAAGAGCATTTGTAAAATAATACTGATTCAGTTTTGTACCATGTGCGCTTCAACTGTAGGTAAACTGTCCTTTTTTGTAATCTAAATTTAATAAAAAAAAAAATTACGGCAGCTCCACCATCTTCAAAACCAGTTCAAACCCCTGCCAGGTCTAGTCAACATCCAGTCTGCAGCATCCAATATACAAAAGTCGGCAAGAATGCGACAAAGTATTGGTGTATAAAAACCAAATGTTGGCGAGCTCTGCCGGCTCCTCCGACGTTTAATATACTCCTGGGTACTGGTGGCAACAGAAGTGTGGACGAAAATTGGGACTGCATTTAAAATATTGTGTGGAGTTGTGCTGGTAAAATAAAAGTGAGTTTTGAGTGTTATTGAAAACAAACGAAAATAATTCACTGCTGCACTAGTTCATGAAATATTTTCCATGTACATTGCAAAACTGATTGATAAAAATATATTATAAAATTGGTAGGTCACAAGATTTATGTTACTTTTTAAAAATATAGAAATAACCTGCAAAAAATAATTTAGATAGTTTGGTAAGTCTCAGAAATTCAGAATGCAAATGCACTGTCAGTTTAGTTTCTTAAAATTTTGTTTTCAATCTTAACTTCATAATTTAGCTATCAATAGTAAAGTTCCAATATCTGTGAGAAATATTCATCATCTAATTCTTAGGTTTTCAACGGGGGCGGTAGCGGGTCCAAAAGCAAATGGGGGGTGTTATGAAATATCTCTATTTTCACGAAAAAAACTTTTATATAGCCTTCTAATTTTTTTTCTTGTAAAGGGGCGGTAGTCCATAAAAGGTTGGGAACCTATGATCTAATCAAACTGAGATGGCCAAGTCTGCCGCATGCCCACTGAGCTGTGGGCCAAAATAACAACTTTCTGGAGCCCTGACACAGCCAGAAGACGTGGCGGTAGACCTCGTAGAAGATGGCTGGACAAGCTACACAAGACCGGCGACCACTGGTCCATATTGGCTCTGGATCGAAACAAATGGAAGTCATGAGGAGAGGGCTTTGCCCAGCAGTGGGATGATGCAGCTAACAGTATCAGTAATCGAACTGTGAGACGTCTTTCACAATAATTTTAGAAAAAATCGCCAAACACTTTTCTCTCCACCTGCCCGTAACATATGTCACTGGCTAGCCACGACACAATAAATAAATAGCACAAATTCCGAAGTGACCAGTCCCGTCCCTATAAAACCTGACTACTACCCCGGGGTAGATAAATATTGCACCCCTACCGAACATTCGTTACTACTACTTACGGTCGCGCCGTGTTACATACAGTGAAGGGAATTTGATTGTACTAGTTGGTGAATTTGTGTAAGATTTTTGGAAGGATTATGAATTTTGAATAGTAAATATATTTTTTAATGTTTTATTTGATAGGAATAAACATTGGACCTCAAACGTCATCGGGCAAGAGAGAGAATTTTAGTTTACTTTTAGCTTTAAGTATATTGAACTTTTGAGCATCACTGTTTGGAGTCATGCCATGAGAAGCAGCTATGAGAGTTAGTGGACAGTAATCCACGATGTGACTAGTGTGGGCTGGTGGATACTACATATCTTGGAATGATTGGTTTCGTCGGCACGGTTGGCGCAGTGGCTTAGCAATTGGCTGCTACGTCGCGTGTCGTGTGTTCGATCCCCGCACGGAACAAATATTTGTATGACCTACAGGTAGTTGTTCCGGGTCTGTCTGACGAGTGTGTGAATTTAAATGTTTGTAAATGCACCCTCGTTAGAGGAGAAATTCCTAGTGTGGGGTAAAGATTTAAAAAAAAATGGTTCTACGAGATCTGTTTCGAACTACATAATGTAGCTGCCCAGGTGGCTTACTATGATCTGTTAGTGCAGGAATGTTTTAGTATTATTCCGAGAGTGGGTAAGAGATGGCGGTAGACAGCTGTCTAGCGCTGTCACTTTCCCACTCTCGGAATAGTCCTAAAGAAAGTACACAATACAAAATATAAAAAAGCAAATATAAAATAAAATTTAAAACTAACCAAGAAATATTGTGTGACTCACGAGCATTAGCAAAGCATTCCTGCACTAACAGATCATAGTAACCCCCAGGTTCGAACCTCCCTTACTTATACAGGCGTCGAAGAGACACCGGCCCACAAACGCTTACCACGTACTCAGTACGTCATACCGAATCCCCCACATAAAAGTTTTTGATCGGGAAATTAAAAAAAAAATCTGTTGTTACTGATGATACATTTTGACCGCGTAGGTATTGCACATTTGAAGGAAAAATGTTTTTTTTTTTTTTAATAATGGATAAAAAAAATCTATGTGCGGGTTCGGAATGACGTGCTGAATCCGTGGTAACCGTTTGTGGGTCGGTGTCGGGATTCCACACTGTATATAAAAAACTATTATCCGGAAAGCAATGAAATCACTTGATCTGCGTGGTGGAAAACTCTTACCTACGGCTTATATCTTTTCGCGAAAGAAAACTTGAGTTCAAACAATAAAAAAATGTGAATTTAGACTGATGACCTAGTAATAAATAATTTATTATTGGCATGAATGTAGTCTGAAACGCTTAAACCACATACTTATGGGACATTTTATAGGAAGCAATAAATAAAATTATCATAAATTTTCTTATGCCAACCAAAGAATTTTTATCAATGTCAAAAACGGTATAAAATCACAAATGCACCTTTAAAAATGCAATCCCCCAACTTATCTATCACAGGTATCTGCCGATATACCTTCAGCTATAAACTCCACGGCTCCTCGGAACCATTTCAGCAATAAATCCAGGGTAGAAGGTCACGTCAGCGACTTCCCGCCAATACTAGATAAGACAATATTATGAATGCAACTTGCCGTGACATTCTTGTGATATTACTTGGTAAGAGGAGTGGAGTAGGCTTCTTTGTTTTAGTTTTGGTTGGCATTCTAAAGTACTTTGCCTTGATTATGTAGATGTTTTGTCTTATTGTGTGTTGCGTTGCAGATTGTTTCTGTGAGTGAAAATGGATTTTATTACATTAGTAAGTAGGCAGTCGTTAGCCTAGTGACTACTAGCACTACTTTTGAGCCAGGGATCCTAGTCAAAGAGACAGTAGTGGCTTGGATTTATGATCGGCAATACCTTTGCCCCGACATAACATAGTACTGAGTTAATGTATGTAACTGATCAAGACAACACAATGACACATTGTCGTAATAAAAGATCTGTACCTGTACACAGTAGACATATTGTCTAGAAAAACATTTCTGTCAACAACATTTTCATAATGTGTTTCAAATATTCTTTCCATTACTTCCGCGAGTTTGGATTAGAAGAGTGATTTAAACGACTCATGGTTTTACACACTCGTATTAAACCAAGACACCATTTTCTTACAAAGTCTGCCTCCACCCAACCAAACTTAACCCTTACCATGCCATCGTAAATCAATTTCTGCGAGCGTCCGCTTTGAATGCCGTCGATACGGCACGCTACCGTGTCGGTCGCGTGCCGGCCGCGTCGATTGCGACCCGATACCGAACCGATACGGTTTTGTTTTAAGTGCACGCCGTGCACAGGGTAGGGGACTTTGGAATTGGTGGGTGGATTAGTCATTGGTTGAATTAATTAAAACGATTTTACGTCGTTATGTAGTAATCGGGTGTTATATGACGTAGCGAGCATTTTGGAAAGAAAGTAGTACCGTGCTCATATAGTAGTGTTTAGGTTTATGTTTAAAGATATTTATTCTCAAAAAAGACACAAAGTCACTTACATGAGAACAATGCTTAAAATAAATTATAAATAAAGTTCGTCACAGACGTCACGGTCAATCACGGAGCAATTATGATACATATGTATTAGGCATATTAGATATATTAGACACTGGGTGTGTCCAATGCATTCAGATGTTATGAAGGGTGTTAGTTGTCATCAAATATTCAGTTAATAGAGTTTTGAATGCATTGAATGAGTGTACTTTTTTAATACATGAGGGTATTTTATTGTATAATTGTGCTCCTTCAAATGTTAACATTTTTTTGCCGAACTTAGTTCCCATCGTTTAAGTGACGACATTCTACAAAACCAAATATAATTATTTTAAGCTTATGTTACAAGGGACTCCCATCTCTGTTCACACTTTGCTCGGGCAAATGAAATTAAAGGCCAATCTTTTAAAAATGATCCTAGCTCATTCCGCCACATCCTGGACAAAATTGGGACGGGAAGGGTTCCCAGCAGAATTAGGCCCATTGTGTTACCATTCTTTGAGTCAAACTTGTAATCTGTTAACTTTGACTTTTCATTGTGAGCCTTGGCCCATACGATGCCATGGGGTTAATCAGGTAACTATATATTATGATAATTCTCACCTACATACTTGAAATAGACTTAATTATAAATTGTAATACAATCGTTTAAGGAAATGCGTATTTGCAAGTCCACTTCGATAAGAGCACATTATATGTGTTGACTACGCGAGCTAATGTGTTAGAAAAACGATTCTATTTAGCTCTCAAAATGGTGTCATTTCCTGAATAATTTTTGTTTAGTGGTTAACGGCTCCGTTTTATAAGCTGTAAGGTCATGGGTTTGATCCCAGACATGCTATTTATTACCCCACTACGCAATGCTTAAAGGAATGGTTATGGTTTTAGCAGTCTATGGAGGAGCTCGGGGCTAAATAATAACAGCCGCTCTGGTCGATCTTAAGGTTAAGCCGAGTTTGCCTAGGTTGGTCCGTAGATGGGTGACTAGCCATTACATACCGAGTTTTCTCCGAAAGCACGATAAGCCGTTGGTCCCGGCTGTCAATTGTAGATCTTTGACAGTGGTTACAGGTAGTCAGTGACCAAAAAGTCTGACAGCCAGTCTTACCAAGGGCACCGTATTACCCAGTACTAACTGGGTTGTGGAGGTCAGATAGGCAGTCGCTCCATAGTTGGGAAAAGCAAGCAGATGATTATCTAGGTAGGGATGTTTATAACATTGTTATGTTTACTACAGAGCTTTAACTGTTGAGCCGATTTTGATGAATGAGGAGTCAATCGATATCACGACTTAAGGTCGAGAAATAACAATGAAAGGAAGAAAACGTGTCCTACAATTAACATCTTGAACGCCAAGCCACAATGTCACCGCATACAAATTAGACGTGTTACGCCGTCCGTGGCGTCGTGAGCACTTTTTGATTTGACGTCCATTGGCGTCTGTGGCGGTCCAAAGGTTAATGCATTCGAAGATATGACATCCATTAGCCTGCACTGGCCCAGCGTAGTGAACTGCCCACTCCCTATTACAGAGTAAAGTGTGGTATAGTCATAAACTGATGTAGGATTGAGTAAAGGAGAACATCTGAATCGGTCCTAAGATACTCCTTTCGCCTCATCCACGTTCATACACCCGGTCATACACGCACGCTGGTAACTAGTACTACGCTCTTCACCTTTCCGAAGAACAGCACCTATAATGTCACAAAACATTCTAAGTCTCCTTCAAAAACTGCAGCCCTGGTACCCTTATACGTACTGACAGCAAACAAAACGGAAGGCCATACCGTGACCTTATCAGACCAGCTCGAGTATTTTCGATTTCAGTCTACCTACCACTTACCTAGACATAAATATTCTGTCTAGATCAATATTTCATGTCAACTGCAATGACAGACTAGAATCTGAAATTAGTTCAGGTAATAAATTTTCTGTGACTGTTTTGCTATCGCATGCAAAATCTTTCATACTTTGGTTGTTGACTTGGTTTTTAGTGCATTGTATGGGAAGATGTCGTTGTAAAATTCTTTTGATTTTATTTATTTGGTTTATTGTGATATTCTTTTGATTAATTTGATTTCTAGTCCCTAGATATTTGTTTGAAGTGATATTGGTATGTTTTAGGGCCACTGCAGCGGACACTAATTTCATCATAAGAGAACATTAATAACTTGGGTTCATGGCATTAATATCATCGCGCCTGTAATCCCCGAAAGGTTAGGCAGACGTATACCAGATACCTAATAGTGCACCCACATTTTGCCAGTTATATTTATGTCCCATGTGATCGGGGGTGAGCCTATTGCCATCAACCGGGCATAAGTCCAGACTCCGCGGCTGCCTGAGAAATTCCTGATAGAAATCCCAATAACACCTTTTCCGACCCGGGAATCGACCCAGAACCTCGTGCTGCAGACTGTCCTTGTACTATACTTGGGTTTCTTGTTATATATTTGCTATTCCAGAAAAATAACTTCAGTTTCTTAAGATATTTTCTTTGATCATTATTTAACTTTCGTTAGTTGTCTTGCCTTCATACGTAACCATACTCCTTGACCATTCTCAAATTCGACAGGAGACTTCCAGTAAGTCTTAATTTACATACATTATAGTGAACCTCAAAGTGTTGACAAGAAGTATTTGTAGTCAAACCTTATTTTCTCTTCACTATTTTCTTCCAACCCATCCAAAAATCGATTAAAACCATAAAAATAACTATATTATCCCAATATTCGAGACTTACTCGTAATAATCCAAAATAATTACACCAGGCACTCATACGCAAGTGATGCGTGCTCACGGCGCGAAACTCAAGTGTGCCTTTAAAAACATGGGTCAGGTTCACACCACCGAGGGATTTACTACCTTATAGCATATAGTATAAGGTTGGGTTTAGAAGCAAGATGAATTGCCAGAAAGTCCGCAAAATGAACATAGTCGCGAGTTTTTACGCGACGCTGTTATTCAGATCTAGCCAATACTTGTATACAGGGTGTTGGGTTATGTGAAATAAAAATAAAAAGATTTTCGTTCATTTTTGGAAGTTATTAAAATCATTTGGATGAGACTATTGCTAGCAAGTGAGATGCTTTTGGGATTTTCAATTTGGTACTATTTGTAGGCAAAAATCTACATTTTCTTCCAGAAGATTTATTGAACATTGGTTTTTACAGGTGAGAAACATTCGGTTTTCAAGACAAGACGGACATCATCAACACGTAGCTCTTTATGCCAGTTAAAACATACTGCGATAAACAATCTGTGCTGGGTGATTCTGTGGTGAATAGAACGAAAAATAGTTTTTTCCGAAAGAACACGCTTAAACCAATTTAATTGGTAAGTAATGTAAAATAGCTAAAAATTTGTCCCACCACAGCGCTGACCATTTTCCTGAGTATTATGTCCGCTTAAAATGAATTACACCGTCTTCTTTCTTTATCGTGTGGTTTGTGCCGAACCTAGTGTCAGAGTTTTTATGCCGCCCATGGGCCTCTGACTTGGCTTTACATGCTGCTGAGAAATATCTCTCAGGCATGATGGTTTCCTCACGATATTTTCCTTCACCGAAGCAAGTGATAATTATTATACAATACGCACATGGTTCCGAAAAATCAGAGGTGCGCGTCTTGGGTTTCTAACTCGGGACCTAATTTACACCTTAGTCAGAAGATATTACCAAAATCATCATTCGAGAAATTCTAATCTCCTCGTGGCTACACCCCGTACTCACATCCGATAGATATCCCAGTACCAAGTAGATAGTTCGCCTTTTCTTCGAGCCACTTGCACTAACGATGTCATTCGCGTTCCGCGCTGTCGAGTTATTGAGACTTTTTCAAGAGACAAACCACCCGGAACACCCCCCCTCCCTCCTCGACCCCTTCGCATCGCCTAAGGGTGGCTGCGTGAGGAGATAGGTGGATGGAAGCGGCAGGGGAATTTTGTAAAGGTGGTCATTAGTTACTAGTTGAACTACAGTAAAACAGATTCTGGTAGACGTCAAATGGGAAAATACTTACTGATGATGATATTTTAGGATTCCGTACCGGCTTCCAATAGACGCTATAAGAATGGTGAGGTTGGGTTCAAGGAAAAAGTAATAAATTTTAAAATCCGTTTGTTTTGATGTATTAAAGGATTAAAAATGATGTTTATTTTGCAAATAGGTTTATACAAACACTTTTACACATCATTTATTTAACTAGATGGCGCCGGTGTTTCGTACATGACTACTCTGAGAAGTAACAGCCGAAACAAACTCAGAGGTCATAGTCTATTTTAAAGTCCAGACATAATTTTGGTCAACTTTTCTTCTGTCTTCATCATGAAAAATAATAAACAAAAGGAAAACTGAAAAAGTGTTGGCAGTTGTAGATTCAGAGCTCTTAATTAATATCATACGTTACGATGTCTTACTACGGAATTACAGTGATTTTTGCTTCTGGTTTTCATTCAAGGATATAAAAGTTAGCACTTTCTAGATCGTACTTAATTACTCACCATTACCTACCCCAGGCGAATAAAACAAACCACAAAACTCAACTACGCTCACCAACTTCCCAATACCACACCCAGCCTCTTCAATTCGCACGACATCTCCGCAAAACTTGAACGTGGATATCTGACGATAATTATGTCGGTGGAAAGATTGAATACACTTGAAGCTGCGCATTTTTTCTGTTCATCCTGCCCAGCCCCTTAGGGATGTAACGGATGATTGGTGATACGGTTTTAGAGGTTTAGCCTTTTGTTGAATGAATGGAAAACATGAGGTTTTATTGTAACTTAGGAATGTGTGACTAATTTGATTTCGTATTAACAATCATCTGTATACAGTGAATTGCATTGCGTTAAGAAATAAGGAATCATGCGACAGTGTTATAAAAATGGAAATTGAGCTTTAAAATTATGCGACTAGCATCCAAAACTCCATTTTAAGTTGTCCTCTTGATTCTTTGTTTCTTAACGCCGTTCAATTGTTGGTCGAGTGGTCGCAAGCGCGACTGCTAAGCATGAGGTTCTGGGTTCAATTCCCGCGTCGGGCAAAGTGTTATTGGGTTTTTCAATTAGGAATTTCTCAGTAGCAGCCATGGAGTCTGGATCTGTGCCCAGTTGATGCCAATTACATGGGACTTAAAACATAACTGGCGAAATGTAGGTGTACTAATAGGTTCACTTCTGCCTAACCCTGCGGGAATTACAGGTGTGATGTTATGTGTGTTATACAGTAAATAAGACGACCCACAAACAATGAAATAAATGATGATACTAGTAGGTGTACGCGTCTGCGCCCGTCTGTAATTTGTTGATAATGTGGCTCGCGATAATCATATTTTTGCTCTGAGATCGGCCTCGATAGTGTTTTATCTTGTACTGGTTGCAAAACAAGCATTCGTTTGATAGTAAAAAATATTCAAGAAGACATGTCATGGGGAAGTGTTGGCTATAAGAGTAAAAGAACGCAAATCCGCAAGAAACGATAGATAGATTTTTCAGAAAATGATGTGGGTAAGAAGGATGTAGCTACTGAGCTGATGGGTAAAATGGTGCAGTGAAAAAAAAATAACCTACTTCCAAAAAAAAAACACAAAAAATATGGAAAATAACTTTACTTTCGGAAGTCGAAGACTATTGTTTCTTTCATTGAGTTTTTTGACTTGACTTCCGAAAGTAAAGTTATTTTCCATAAGTTTTGTGTTTTTTTTTTAAGTCGGTTATTTTTTTGTAAAAAAGTTTTTATATTACCCTTTTTAGTTATCGTAGCACACACAAAACCTTGTCAAGTATCAATTTCACAATTCTTTTTTCTTTTACTTGGATGACATATTTTTTCCAGCTATTTTGATTTAAAAACCAAACTACTGAACCCGTTTTAATGAAATTTCTATGGGACCAATCGGGACGTACATCCTTTTAGATAAAATATTTTTTTGTAAATCGGTTCATAAATGGCGAAGATATAAGGTAACAAACACAAAAAATACAACGGATTATTGCGAACCTCCGCCTTTTTTGAAGTCGGTTAAAAAGACAATCTAGATTCCAAAGCTCGCATGCGACACATAATTATCACTAAAAACTTCGTACAATAATAACTGACATAAATATGTATAAAAAAAATTGTTTAGTGTGCTAAACGTCTCTGATGATTATTATCGTGCTATTTAAATTTTTTACTTTGATGTAATTTTTTTGCTATCCCTACCGTGTCTGGGATATTGCTCTATTACATTTGAATAATTATACTTCACCGTTGATGTGTCGCGTAGCTCAGAGGCTGTAACTATAAATATGTTTAGGTTTTCGCGTAGTGTATTCTCCGAAATTCAGCATTTTTCAGATAAGTACAACTCGAACTTGGGAGGGGTTAAAGACTTCCATTGGAGTCTAATGTTAATATAAGCCTTTCTTGCGGCTTTGCCCGCAGGGAGGTCAGTAATTATTCAACGACAACGTATTGGGATAAAAACTATCCTGTGTCCAAACCCAGAGGTTTTAAGCACGAGCGTTATAAATGTAACGAAAATACGTCGATGTCACATGTCTCCGATTTTTTTATGCCAGAACAAACCGATCTCCACACGGCGTTTTCCTTCACCGGTTTCAGAACCGTGAGTGACTTCATCATCTGCGTAGCCTTTTTCCCAACTATGTTGTCAGTCAGTCTAACCGGATGCAGCTGAATACCAGTATTTTACATAAAGCGACTGCCTATCTGACCTCCACAACCCAGTTAGTACTGGGTAATATGTTCCCCCGAGCAGTGAGTACTTATACGTACATAATATTGATTGCAGTATTAAGCCAATACACGATATCCTAAACCCTTGTACACACAGACATGTATTTTAGGAAAACGTCCTATTTCTAATTGAGGCCATAACCTTCCCTGGAGGGGCGTCACGGACGATTTCACTGGCGGGACCGATACGTGTGGATAGTATAGCATAGCTATGTTTAGTGGTTCCTAGGCTTTATAATGTTTGTAGTGATATTAAGATACTCCTTGTATTGTGGGAAAGCAATGGAAAAATACTGACTTGACTGCTTCGTTGGGCTTGTGGTAGCAAGCGCGACTGCTGATCATGAAGTCCTGGGTTTGATTCCCGGGTCGGGTAAGTTGTTATTGGGTTTTCCCATCATGAATTTTTCAGTACCCACGAAGTCTCCCACTGAGTCTGAATTTTTGCCCGGTCGATGGCAATAATTTCGCCCCTTATTACATGGGACTTAAACATAACTGGCCAAATGTGGGTGTACTATCAGGTACCTCTCTGCCTAACCCTTCGGGGATTACTGGCGTGATGTTATGTTATGCGTAAATAGTAAAGAAAATGTAATGTATAATTGTTTCTTTGGCAATTCTATCGATCCTACCATACCTAGCGCGGTAACTAAGCGGTTACTAAGCTTGGATAGGCACGGTTTAAAAGGGCGTTTGAATCCAGAATCCAACAGATATTGAAAGTGTTCTGAGAAAATTTCGACGTTGTTGAAGGCTAGATAGTACCTATGTAATAAACAGAACACATAAAAAGGCTAGGTACTTTCGTAATTCAGCTATATACTCGTAGGTAAATGTCAATAAAAGGCAATAATCTAAGAAAATATTGATTCATATTCTATGTCTGTTTTGTTAAATCGCACCATGCCAATAAACTCATCAACTAGTACTAAGCCTTCATCACGTAAAACTGCTCCATTCAATAAACATTCGTTCATTAATTTCTTTCTTCGTATAATCACCAAACAACATACAAAAACAATCAACCCCAGGGTCGAGTAACAACCCCAGGAATCCAGCCCAATGATTGATCAGCGCCGATTACCGGTTGATTTCTAGTTAGCGTGTTCGAGGGCTATATCCAGGTGCTCGGGCAAGCAAGATCGATTCGTTACCATCGATTTTTGGGCAATTATGTGCAATTATTGTGGTACTGTTTTGTGTGGCTTGGGCTGGTTTTTGCATTGAATAAACGTGTCCTTAGATATACAGGTTAAGGTACAAAGTCGTACGTCTGTTGTGTATTATGAAGCCATACACTAGGGTGGAAAACATTAGTACGAAAAAAAAGTGGTTTTCCACATTTTGTCAGTTATGTTTAAGTCCTATGTAATAGGGGGCCATCCTTTTGTCATCAACCGAGCACAGATCCAGACTCCGTGGCTGCTACTGAAAAAATCCTAATGGGAAAACCCAATAACACTTTGCCTGACCCAGGAATCGAACCCAGGACCACATGGTCAATAATTATTATGTAATTTATTACAATCGAAGTACGAAAAAAACTGCCTGAAAAAACCACAACACAACACAAATAAATCTTTATTTAACACAAATTGACGTGTCCTGTGTTAAAAAAAAAAGCAAATCAAAGCTGTCGAAAGGCCGGCTGTCGAAAAACCGCAAAATATGGCAAAAGCCGGTTTTTCACTTAGCGCCCTTGTAATTGGGAGATGTATATCGGCACATTTTTCAGCCAATATGCTCCCGTCAAAATCGGGACAAATGATGTGGACGGTGTGGATGAGAACACGGTATGTCGTCGTTGGGTTTGTTTTTTTTTGTGGTCGTAATTGATTTATTAGGAGAGAAAAAAATATTGCTTGTGTAAAGGACACACACATTGTCACACGTAAACAGTTTCACTATTGGCCTGTTTTCTTTTCGGCAGGTAAATAATATGGGAAAACTATAGTTTTAAGTAACTACTATTTTTTTTTCACATAAATAAACTCTGCTACTAAACTTCTTAGACAAAGAAATGAACAATTTTTTTTAAAGATTTTTTTCTACTAATAGACTCAGTCATGTGTAGGCCTTTGCCCTACAGTGGGATAATGCAGGCTAGCAGAACAGGTAGATATGTTGGAAGTAAGATTATTTATTTTTGCCCTGAATATCAATAATACACAAGACTACTTACAACGTCTTAATTGTTTTAGTTGGTACAAGATTTAATAAACAATCAGGAATTCTCTTCAATCATAACAAATTGATGTATTTCTCTATAAATACGCCGCCATTTTCAAGACCCAACAAACGCATTGTCCACGTTCTGCGTCTGATCAGTGGCGTCCATTAGTATCGAGCATCGAAAAGTGCGTGTGATAGGTAAAAATGTAGCCTCTCACTAATGCTTCATCGAGCAGTGTGAGCGTACAGTGTGCGGGACTTTTGGGATGTAGTGATGTTGGAGAAAATGATGCAATTAAATTATTATTGACTGCCTTATTGGTCTAGTATTTGCAACCGTGACTGCTGAGCAGGTCCTGGATTCGATTCCCGGGTCGGGCAAACTGTTATAGGGTTTTTGCATCAGGAATTCTCACTAGCAGCCACGGAGTCTGAATTTGTGCCCAGTTGATGGCAATAGGCTCGCCCCCTATTAAATGGGACGTAAACATAGTTATTTAATTTAAAATGTTATTTTAAAGTTCCATGTAATTGTGGGCGAACCTATTACCAGCTGGATACCTCACGGGATCGTACTACCACCTAGATAAAAAGTATCTTATGTGTTAATTCAGGTTAAAAATTATCTCTGAGCTAAATTTCAGCCAGATCCGTTTATCCGTTCTGGCGTGATTGAGTAAAAACATCCATCCATCCAAACTTTCGCATTTATATTATTACATATAGTATATAAGTAACATAAAACCTAAACCAGCGTCAACATCATAGCAGAAACCTCCAAAAAAATCCTCGAACTGCGTACAAACATCCATAAATCCAGATTAGTCAAGTGTTTGGGCGTACTTCGGACACAAGGCTGTCGTTCCCTGATTTATTCGCCACATCAATTCTTATGAACATAGCAAGAGTGCTCTGGCTTCGATTTTTGAGGGGCTGTGTTGATTTACTGGTTGCGCTGTTGACTGTTGCCTTATTTTTGTCATTGATTTTTGATGCCATCCTCAATATACCATACCATACCTTATTCGTGAAAATGAATGGAGTTCTAGCGTCGAAAATTTTGAAAATTCATTTTTTTTTATTTTTACGGAAAAAAAGTTTTGATTATTTTTAGGGAAAGGCACTTCACAATTCGATGTATAAGGCTGCAATACAAACTCTCACAAAAGCTAGGGGGTTCGCCATAGCTGTTCTTTGTAAAAAAAAATGTTCAGTGCGCCTAAACAACTGACAAGAGCTGTCAAAACGTTTCATATTTCTACAACTACTTTCAAGTTATCAACTGGATTTACATCAGCGGTTTTAGTAATATAAATCAATCCCATTGAGTTTTCCATATTATCATTATCGCTTAGAGAATGTCACTTTGTTTGGGATGTCAGAATAAATAAAAAACTTCCTGTCCATTTTTTTTTCTGGTACTATCTTTTTGTGTAACAGCTGGTTCACACGACGACGATTCGTTTTTTTTGTACGTCCTTTTTCTGCATGCATTAAGTTTTTTTGACGGCGGCAATGCTTTTTAAATGCCCGTGTTCACACGCATCATGAATCGTGAAAAATGTCGGACGCGTCTTCAATCACGTATCGTCTTTTAAAAATCAGGTACGTTAAAAAAACCAATCGTGAATTGTTTGTATCGGATTCGCTGAGCGCTCGCTCCCGAAAAATCACGGAACCAATGTGAACACCAATTCGTTATTTTTTTGCCGGATCGTGATAAAACACGTGACGTATGCATTGTGAACTTCCATCCGTCATGACGTATCGTGTTTTATGACGGATCGTCAATGACGGAAGCCGTGTAAATGAGCTCCTAGTACGATATATCTGACGTCTTATGCCAAGATTGTCTTATTCTATTCTTTTACCCGACTGTCTTAGAGAGACGGTAGTGTTTTTCATAATTCAGTGTTTAAACTGCTACCACTACTGCTTTCCACATACCAGTAAAGTAAAGTTAAAACAATATCAAATTAAATGTTTTATTAACCTCTACAATAATATCAGTAGCGTGTTACCAACACGTTATCGACCATAACGATCTTTTAGTGGACAAATTAAAAATTCTTAATAGCTAACAAGGGAACGCACAACTAGCTGGTTGTCTGGGGACCTCGATGCGATAAACAGGGATATAGTGGGGATGGAAGAGGGTTGGGTACTATATGGAAGAGGACAGACATTGCTTTCGAGGCTGACCGCGACGTAGGTAGTGTTACGAGGCCGACCTGGCCAGAAATTGCAAATAAAAAATGGACATTGAAGGAGAATTGAAGGCCTTGGCCAGCACTGCCAATATCTCGAGCTGTATGTGTGTCATGGGTTTGGGCCCAGTTCATGGCAGAGGGTTTGCATTGTTGCATGAGACTGTCACCAGACTGGAGAAATGTAAGTGTGGGCGTCATACTGAAAGATGACGCCTTGAAGAAGACGCCTCAAATTAAAACTGTGCCCAAAATCACCATTAAACTACACTCAAGTCACATCCATCATCTCTTTATCCATGTTGACCATTACGTTTTGAATATTTACTCGTACCTACTAAGCGAGGTCTGCATTGACATAAAGGAAAATAGTAACTACCTCTAATATTGATATAGTTTGTTTATTTTGCCCAATTTTAGAAATAACCTGCGTGAGCTGCTGCTATTTGAATTTATTTGAACGTTTAACGGTTTTAGTTTTAGTTAATAATGTGTACTTATTACTTTCGGGGTCTTGGGTTTGATTCGCAGGTCGGGCTGTATTATTTATTTATTAAAATTTACTGAAGTCAAAAATAATAACTGTATCGAATACCTGCATATTTTTTTTTAAATCAATCCTGAATCGGGATTTGTGCTCTGTTTCTGACAATGGCGAAACGCTCTTAATCATGGGAATTTTATTTGTTTGACTCTAGTGGATATTATTTTTGTTTTTTTTTCTCACATCTTGGCTGATTAATCTAATTGCTGGATCCAAGTCAGTTGAATCGTTTTTCCAGACCTCGTTCAGCCTTATTGCTTCGATGCTTTTCTGGTGATTGCTACTGTTTCTTCTGGCTTTCAGGAGTTGCAGGGGTTCGGAATACTGTGGCGGGCTTGTCTTAAAAAAAATTACATGGGATTTGCAAATAAAATGGCAGAAACGGAGCTGTACTAAGCCTAAAGTTTACGAAAATCTGGCGTAGGTATATAGTATAAAGGTTGTAGAAACGCCCTTAACGAAGCCGAGAGGCACTTGTTGTGAACCATACGTGGGAACCTTCTAGTTACGAAGATATTGAAGGTAAAAGTTCCAACTTTTTCACACGTTTTATTTTTAAATACAAGTGTAAAATGTTTTAACTTTACTTAAAATATATTCATGACTCCCGTATTATTCAATGCATGCATCAGTATGTTTTGAGTGCGCTATATGGAGCGCTACAGTTGTTTTTCACTCCAAAATAAAATTGTTGCCCAGAAAAAAAAATTGCGCAGTGTTGTACTAAGTTTGATGTGCAGAATGCTAAGTTGACGGCTTCGTGAAGGGTCCATAGACATCTTGTATGTTCCAAAATGGCGGGTTTAAAAAATAACAGACAATAAATCTATTTCTCTGTGGAATGCGCTTCCCCAGGAAATCAGGATGGCAACCAATCGTTTATCGTTTAAAATGAAAGTTCGCGAGTACATTCGGAAAAAGCTGGCAGTATCGTCACAACCCTAATGATTTCCTCATTATTTGTCTTTTTATTTTAGTATATCCGTGTATTTGTTTTTTTACATTTATATATATATTTTTATATATATTTATAGTATTTTATATATCCTTGTAGTTTAGTTTAGTATTTGATTAAAGTTATTTTCAGATAACACACCTACCGCTGTTTGTCTCTGCATCACCCAAAGGTTGACTGGTTGAAAATACCTATGGCATTAAGTCCGCCTCTGTACATTGTGCTTTAAGTGTTAAATAAATAAATAAATGCCACATCACAAAATGACTTAGCACCAAAACACATACACCACCAATATTTTAAACAACAAAGCAAGTAATTTTACTAATTCAAAGGGTGAGGCCCAATCATTATCAGACTTAACCCTTTCCTATGAAGTCATTATGTATCTACCTATTGGTTGTTAACCTAATGGGTTAACTTAAACCGTGGATAACACGCGATTGAAGTTTTTTAATGGTGTTCAGTTATTTTGATTTTGATGATTAGACAGTTAATGGGAACTGGTACGAGTAATCTATTGGTTTAGAAGTTTTGTTTGTGTGCGATTCAAGTTACTGATTCAATTTTACGCTGATTTTATTTGTTGCTAATTAATTGGTTCATATGAAATATAGACTATGCAGCCGTCTTTTTTGGTATACATCCATTTTTTCTTGTAAGTACTCTAATATCTATGTATGTCTGCATACATTACACCCCCAAAACTTAATTTGCATTGTCAAGAGAATTACAACTTTGAATTGTAAACATTTTGAATGTACCTATTACAACATACATAAACTCATGCCTTTTTTCCATGGGGGTAGGCAGAAATCACAGAACGCCACCTGCTACTATCCTTACATACTCCCTTTGATTCGTCCACGTTCATACATCTGGTCATACACGCACGCCGGTTGAGAGAAAGAAAGAAATAAAAACTATTTATTAGTCTTGCACTGGCCAAAACAAAATGGTAACTTAACAATAAAACAAGATTTAAAAAAAACTAAACTGGTCCTGTACGAGGCCAAAAGGCCCCTATCTCAGCATGGTGCTGTAACATTTTAAAAAAAGGACGGGGGGCGTGTGGGGGAGGTGCGAGGACTGCCTGACCTTCTAAGCATACTCTTTTAAATTTTTGTCACTACATCTTTTTTTAAGGCGCAACGTTCTCGTGTAACCTCATTTCTCATTCTGATACCTATTACAATTGAATAATAAATTCTAGAACACGTATCGCTTGGCAAATAATGAAACTATTAAACATTATCATCTCAGCCTTTTTCTGTATTTGGGTCGGCTTCCAGCGTTACGAGTTCGAATTTGAAGAGAATCTGCTTTACTTACGTTATCCATACAGTATTAAAGGCTTAATATGATAATCCAGATGATCTTTGTTCTCTCTGTTAATTTTAATAGATACGTATGTTTTTTAAACTTTACTGTCTATACGTACAACCATCTTATCACCAAATTCCTAAACTGTATCTATACTAATATTATAAAGTGTTTGTTTGTCTGTCTGGTTACATGCGCTAATCTCAGGAACTACTGGTTCGAATTGAAAAATTCTTTTAGTGTTGGATAGCTCATTTATCGACGAAGGCTATAGGCTATATAACATCACGCTGCTACTAATTGGAGCGGAGCAGCAATCAAAAATGTTACGCAGACGAAGTTGCGCGGGTCACCTAGTTTCTCATAAATACTTTCACTACAAACTCCGTATAATTTTCGCACCAAAACCGACGACTATTACACTAAATCCCCATCATAATCACCACACCACATACCCACTTTAAATTATAATTTTTCAATGACCGTACAAGAGCCTAAGCAAACGAATAAATAACGTAATTAAGTAAAATTAGCGGCTCATGTAATAATATCGTAGGGTACCAAACAATATGGGTATAAATATTTATTAAAGGCCCTGAAACTGTCCACTATTGGGTCAAAACATGGATGGGGTAGGTAGGTCGATTTGGATACGGCGCTTTGGATGTCTTGAAGCTAAGGAGCTCGTCGATCTTCAGGTTAAGCCGCGCTTGTCTAGGTAGGTCCGTGGATGAGTGACTACCCTATCTTCTTCTTTATCGTGTGGTTAGTGCCTAGCCTGGTGTCGTTTTATGCCGCCCAAGGGCCTCTGACTTGGCTTAACATGCCGTCGAGAAATACCTCTCAGGCATGCTGGTTTCCTCACGAGGTTTTCCTTCACCGAGCAAGTGATTTATTATACAATACGCACAAGAATCCGATAAATCAGAGGTGCGTGTCTTGGGTTTGAACTCGAGACCTATGACTTGCCAGTCCGACGGTCACACCACTAGACAGCTAGACTATCACTGCTTTATACCTACTTCCCTATATATACCGAGTTTTCGCCGTGTCTCGGAAAGCACGTTAAGCAGTTGGTCCCGGCTGTCATTTGTAGATCTTTGACAGTCGTTACAGGTAGTCAGTCAGTGACCAGAAAGTCCGGCAACCCGTCTTGGCAAGGGGTATCGTATTACCCAGTACTAACTGGGTTGTGGATATCAGAGAGGCATTCGCTCCATGTAAAATACTAGTATTCAATCTATTTGGGGTTGCCGCCGCATACCTTTCTTCTTCTTCTATACTTTCTATGAATCGTCACCTCAGTAGATCCTCTTTGTAGCGGTATCATTTGTCACACAGTCCATCCATCCTTTATTTAGTCTGACTTTACTCCTTACGGGGTGGAAGGGACACCGTACCGAAATCGGAAACCACATACTCAGTACATCATTCTGAAACCCCCCAAATAAAAAAAAACAGCCGTTTCCTACAAAAGTGCAATACCTACACGATCAACATGTATGGAACAGCTGATTTTTTATTATGACTGACGTAAAAATTCTATGTGCCGCTTTCAGGTTAAAGTTAATTCGATTAAACTTATAGTGGTTTTTCGTCTATCAAAGAAGTATATTCAAATTAAATTTATGCATGTTTTTTTACGAAACGTAACCCTCCATTTTCACATGAGCTAAAAAATTAATCGTGACATCAAAATGTATTGAAAGTAGTCATGCCATATCCAACCCTTTCTCCGCTGCCTGCGCGCTGTTGGTCAAGCTGCGTTAACGTATGTAACCCTCGGGGCGTCCCTTCGTAGCCACCAACTGTCATAGTATGTTTTATTATTTATCCTACACTACGCCACTACGCACTACGCGGCCTGTTTGCGTAGTTGCGTAGTTCGGTTCCAGGGAATAGCGGTCACAACTTCATTTGGGAGGTAATTTAAACGTTGAAGGTTAATGCTTGAATGGGTAAAGGACTAACTGAATAGTTTATAGCAACAAACATACGGTTTTTTTTAGTTTTTTGCACATTGCTATGTCAGAAAAACGGAAATATTGGCAATTTGTCTTGGATTGTGTCATTACATTAACTCAATTTTGACGACACGGTTGGCGCAGTGGCGGAGCGATTGGCTGTTCCGCTGCGTGTCGCGGGTTGGATCCCCTTATGAAACAATTATTCGTATGACCTACAAATAGTAAATGTTCCGGGTCTGGCTATTTGCGTTTGTGTACCCATGGTATAGAAAAAAATCGTAGTGTGGGCGCAACGTTTAAAAAAAAAAAGAAATTGCGAAACACACTTCGTATCATAATGTAAAGGATTTTCATTATAAAAAATTCATAATTCAATGCTGGACATATGAATTTGTTTAAAAAAAATCGGCTGATCAGCAATGTAAATAACGCAGTGAATTTTGGTGTATTGTCAAAATGAAAGCCATTGCCATTGTAAGTGGGTTATGCAATTATCTCGCAAGTTTATACCATTCCAATGTATGTAACGTACTTTCTTTCTGCCAATGTCAAAAAATCAGCAAGAAATGCTTTATCCATATTATTATATTATCACCTACAAGTACGTGATAGAAATACTTAATGTTTTTTCATACACTTAAAACCTAGCTTGCGCTTTAAAGTTTCAGATTACTGATGTCAGTTTTTTTTCCCTTTTCCAGTTTTTTTTTTAAACTACCTTAAAACAATACAATAACACCTACAACTTTGATTAGTCATCACCACATACCCCACTAAAACAAACGGTATCAATGCCCAACCCTCCAATGCTGACGCTATTAAATCAAAAATACACACGCCTCACGATCGTTTATTAAAATTGACAGCCGCGCCACACCTGGGCCGCAGCCGAAGGGTTAAACTACAAATTGATTCGTTGATACACACGTCGTTATTAAAACATTATAGGGTTAAATGTTGGCTTTGTGCTGTCGAGCTTTTTAGGGTTGATAAAAGGTCTTATTGGAAATTCGGAATGGAATGAAAAATATATGCAAAAGTAAGATTTTTGAACTCAGGGATTTTGCTGAAAATATGTTTTTTTTGCCACCTGAGTTCTGACATACAAAATAAACTCGAAATATGTAGAAAAAGTATGTACCTACAACTATACTCAAAAATCTATCGTTTAAATGGGCCCTAGATCAAAGATTTTGGTACAGCTAAGGACTCCAAGGTATGCAGAGTTGGTACAGCCACGTTTCGCTTTAGTTCCATGGTGTAGATCTAGAGTCTATTGATATACAGGGTGGACACTTTCAGTGGGGCAGTAAGGGGAACTACCTTAATCGTTGCATCTATCCATAATTACCTATTCGTGAAATTTTGATCGACATTCACAGATTTTCAAAAAAATGTACAGTTAGTAAGAAAATGGCTATTTTACACAAAAACTTTTTTTATGCCAATCGAACATATTTCTAATATTGATCAAAAACTTATATGGGACCAACCCAGGTTGGAAAACTGAAAAAGTCCAAAACTTTTCCCATACATTTTAAGACCATTTTCGTGTAGCTGCAACGGTTAAGGTAGTTCCCCTTACTGCCCCACTGAAAGTTTCCACCCTGTATACCGGGACTACGGCTATTAATACTAAGAAATTCACATTACCTCACGCCGATAATCCCAAAAAGGTAAGGCAGAGGAGTATTCAATAGTATACCCACATTTCGCCAGTTATGTTTAAGTCTCACGTAATGTGGCCGAGCCTATAGCCATATTAGGCTTTTGTCAAGTTTCCGTAGTTTTTGTAATGACACAAAATACAAATTTCATCCCGATTCCAACCCCCCATCGGGCAAGCGATCAAGCAAAACCATAAGTTTAGCCAAGAGACCGATACAAAGTTCTGCTCAACTGTTATTGTACCACAAAATATTATACCACTTATAACGAAAAACAATAACAAAGTTTAGTCTATAAATAATGGAGGAGAGATTGGTGAGGGTTAAGAGTTGGGGTACTATTGGAACTCGATGGATGTTGTGAATCGAGTGAGTGTTCTTGAGCGATAAGAGAGCGAGTCTATAAGGACATTGATAAAAAAAAATAACAGACTTCCAAAAAAACACAAAAAAGTGGAAAATAACTTTACTTTCGGAAGTCGGTGACTATTGTTTGTTTCATTGAGTTTTTGCCACCGACTTCCGAAAATAAAGTTATTTTCCACTTTGTTTTTTTTTTTTTGGAAGTCGGTTATTTTTTTGCAAAAAAGTATTAATTTTACCCTTTTTAGTTATTGATTCACACACAAATCCTTGACAAGTATCAATTTCGCAATTTCTTTTACTTGGATGACGTATTTTTTCCCGCTATTCTGATTAAAAACCAAACTACTGAATCGATTTTGATGAAATTTCTATGGAAACAATCGGGAAGTATATCTTTTCATATAAAATATATTTTTTCAAATCGGTTCATAAATGACGAAGATATGAGGTAGCAAACAAAAACAAAAAAACAACCGAAATGAGAACCTCCTCCTTTTTTAAATCGGTTAAAAATGTCATTACATTTTTAGCGGACATTGGTCCTACTCCCCAGCGCCATTGCGCTTGGGAGTAGGAGCAATGTCCGCTACTGGCAAGACGCGACGTTAAATATTCTGTTAAATAAGGAGTATTTAATACACAATTTTTTTACATAGGTTAATGATAGATAAATAACGATGATGATGATTCCTTAATTATGTTCTCTTTTGTACATAAATGATAAAATAAATAAATGCATAACTGGAACACTTTTGCCCACTGTCTTTTTAAATTAATAATTTAAATAAACTGCCACAGGCGTCTTCCCTTTTAGGTACCTATCGAAAAAAGTAAAACAGGTACTCCAAAGTACAAGACAATCATAGAGCTATTACTGTAACAGCTGATTTTCTTTCGAGTTTATATCCGTAGTAGCGGTCGGTATAGTTAACTATAGTTACAACGTTTTCCCCGTCGATTAAGATACGTTTACCACTCGATAATGATGTAAGTTTACGTACTATGTCGTGGCCCTATGTACGGTTAGAAAAAAAAAACAACTTGGAAAAATACAGCTTCACTTCGTTTGGAAAGTATGACGGTGTTTCTGGATCCTATTCTTTTGAAGCAGTTGAATAAAAAAGATATAAAATAATTCGCTAATAATAAAAATATGCTTGTCTAGCAAATATGATTGTCCAGTAATTAGAAGATGGTTCAGCATCTTCGAAATCCGAAATCGAAATCAGAAATACATCTGAATTAAAACTTGAGTCCTTATATAGCCATATCACTCCCAATTATCGGTGACATCCTGCGAAATAAATACATATTTAGAGATCTGGGAGATATCGCTATCAGCGATAAGACTGCCGTTGTACCCATCATGGAATAGAACAATATTGTAAAAAAACGGTGTTATAATTTTGGTGTAAAATAAAGTCTTCTTGTCTTTATCGTGTGGTTAGTGCCTAACCTGGTGTCAATGTTTTTATGTCACCCGTGAGCCTATGATTTGGTTTTACATGCCGTCGAGAAATATCCCTCAGGCATGCTGGTTTCCTCGCAATGTATTCCTTCACCGAAGCAAGTGATAATATACAATACGCACATGATTCCGAAAAATCAGAGGTGCGTGTCTTGGGTTCGAACTCGAGATCTATGACTTGGCAGCCGACGGTTACGCCACTAGGCTATCTCTGCTAAAGTACAATAACGTCCATTCTATGTATCTATCTACCTGAATCAGGTAGTCATTTATGTTAAAGTTGAATCCTTAACCATTTCACTCAAAATTCCCAAAAAAAAAAACTGCGCATTGTATCTGCTAACGTTACAAATACCATTGAAGCGTGTAAAAACAGTCAGCATGTACAGCAGATGACAAACGATTGTTTCAAACTGTTGTCGTTAGTGGATACTTTTGTCTTTTATTTCTCTACTAGAGACTCTTAGATCGAACATGTTACTTATTTCTTTAGATAATAACTAGCGACGCGCCCCGGCTTCGCACGGGTGCAATGTAGATACTAATGTTTTCTCTACTATAATATGCATGTATTATACATGTAAACCTTCCTCTTGAATCACTCTTTCTATAAAAAAACCGCATTAAAATCAGTTGCGTAGTTTTAAAGATCTAAACATACATAGGGACAGACAGACAGCGGGAAGCGACTTTGTTTTGTACTATGTAGTGAAGTAGTAGATAAGATAGGACATGAGTGCTTGCTTATTAGAGGTATGGCAGATGTGTATACACTCGAAACCGCAACATAGTACTTATTAATTAGTGTTTCTCCAGGTCAGTTCCTTTAAACTCTACTATCTATATTAATCGAGGACTGCCTGGTTGTTCTGGTGGTCGCAAGCGTGACTGCTGAGTATGAAGTCCTGGGTTCGATTCCCCAGTCGGGAAAAATGTTATTGGGTTTTTCCATCGGAATTTCTCAATAGCAGCCACGGAGTCTAGATTTGTGCCCGTTTGACGGCAATAGACTCGCCCCCTATAACTTGGGACTTAAGAATTACTGGCGAAATGTGGGTGTATTATTAGGAATACTTCTGCCCAACCCTTCGGGGGTCACGTGATGTTAATAAGGTGGTACTTATGATGGTACATGAACGTTTGCAATACTAAAAGTATCGCAGGTGTATAATACCTTCAAAACCGAAACACAGTACTTACCTAGTGATTAAAGTTTATCCAGGCGAGTTCCTCTAAACTCGACTATCTATACTTAACATTATATAGAAGTTAAGTTTGTAAGTTTGAATGTAGGGGATAATCATCAAAACTGCTGAGTCGATTCCGAAAATTCTTTCACTAAGCGAAAGCTTCATCGTCTCCGAGTAACACAGGCTATATTTAAAACGGCCGAAACGTGTGAATGTGGTTAGTGACACGAAATGCTAATAAATAGAGATTACAGCTAAATATCAAAATTATTCATGATTTAAAACCAAGGCAATAAAAATTATGTATGTATGTACGTATGGTTTATTTTTAGCCATTAAATTGTAAATCCGTGATTGGCTGTAAATACTGTAAGACTAGTACAGTCAAACCTGGATAAGCGAGAGTTCAAGGGAGCATAATCTCATTCTCGCTTATAGAGGTTTCTCACTAACCCGAGTTTCTCGCTAATGCAGGTAATGTGTAGCGTTTCTCTCTTATAGAGGTACGCAGCAATAACAAGTCACAGCAAGTACGAATGTAGTAAATATGTAATATGATAAAATTATGTGCATGATATGCACAACATATAGTATTATGTACATATATTATTTTTAAATGGTTACGAAATCAAAACAAAAATTCATGCACTATGTAATTTTATTTTATTTAAAACTTATTTACACTTAAAAAAATCCGTCAATTTCGTTTGGGTTTCTGTTTTTGTATTTTGAATGTTTTTCTCTAACTCATAAAGGACTTCAACCAAAATGGGCTAACCGTGAACAACTCAATTGGGAAAGAAGGAATTCATAAATAATTTAGTAATAATATTTACTGAACATTGGTCCCTATTCGGGAGTGTCAATATAAATAATATTAAAAACAAATAAAAAAGATTTTTAATTGATTTGTATTTGTATGGTGACAGTGGCGTTGAGTTAGGGTTGCCTAAAGAATAAAAACACGGAAAAAATAATATCGATATTTTTGATGTTTCGATTCGAGAGCTTCGAAAAATTCAAGTATTTTCATGGAAGACCAAGCTTTGCTCTGGCCGTTGGAGGGTTCATCACCAGCATCACCATCATCATCTTAACCTTACATGAATAAAAAGATATACTTTACGTAGAACAACATTTTTTTTGAGATGGTAAAATCATCCATTTATTTCTCCCGCTCTAGGGTGGAGCGGAAGGGCGTGTCAGACTTTGACTGACTAACACTGTTCAAAGAGGAGACTTACCGCCATGATTATAGCATGCCCACGTAGAACAAACGTTGAAAGTCGTTTAGCCTATATCGGGGAAAAATAGTAAGAATCGTTCGTAATTGGTAATTCGTCTTCGTTCATTTGGGTTTTGTTCGTCGTGGTAGCGGGTATTATTAACACGTGCTTTTCTTGAAGATTCTTATTGGAATGCGGCATGGTCTATAACCAAAAGAATTACGCAAAACAAAACAGCACAACACGATGGAATCGATTTCAAATCGAGTGTTCGACTGACAGTGCAGAGAACTGGCAACACTGACCCAGACCCGATTGTCAAATTGTCAATGTCAAAATGTCATTCGCTTATCGCTTTGCGTTTGCGCTCTTTTTCGTATCGTATTATGAATATTATTTCGACTTTAGCTATTTTTGACGACTTGTGCTGTTCAAAATGGATTCTGATGATTTTCTAAACGACGACCCCGGCTCACTCTCGGACTCAGTACCCGCTTCAAACGTTAACCCTAGCATTTCTCCGAATAATGAACCCGCTTTACATGGACTTATTTATATTATTTAACCAATTTGATACAAAACTTCTTATATATATGTTTTCTTCCTACTGTAAGCCACTCAATAAAATCAATAATAGTGCAATATATTTATGTTCATGTTCAAGCCCAATCGCCATACAAAGTGGTTGATGTCCTTTTGTCGAATATTGCTTGATCAACAACCGCCGCGTATTCAAAGTACTGATGGACCGCCTCCAACGCATTTAAAGCTTTCTTTCGCAATTGATAACTATAAACTGAGTAAGTCCGACAAACAGGACGGTACATAGGCACACGTGTCCATTCGAAAAGAATGCGATAGAATAACAACATTATTTAGTTCCTCGTAATAGAATAGGTACAATATTGACGAGAAAACAATACAAAAACAATGGTAGGAAGTTCCACGAAAGTTAAGAATGAGTCATAAAATAGCAGATGTTAAAGGGAATTGCTCAATAATGGCTTAACGTGGACAAGTTGTTCTGTAAAAAGTATTTTTACGAAAAAATATCATTAAATTTAAAATAAATATTTTTTTGATTCTCGTTGCTGGAAAGTAAATGTAAAAACAAGTCGTTTAATAAGTATTTAAACCGATTGAGATCAAAAAGCGTCGCCATTTTATGGTTGGAAGCTGATTCTGTGTTGCCACATTAATAATAATTGTGATTTCAGTCTTTTATTAAAGATAATAATCGATTTCTGAATCTGAGTAAAAAGTATGTATTTTCTTGAAAATCTGTAATCAAATGATTTTTCAAAAGGTTTTATATTTATTTTCCTTTAAATACATTAAATACAAACAAAACACTCATCGTTTTTGGCCTTCAAATCATTTTACATCCGATTATAATATTAGTTCGGTTGTTGTCAAATCGATTTTTTTTTTATTACCTGGCAACACCGATTTGTCAATATTGACAAATCTAGACAACGAAATGAAATTAAAAACATTCGCTTTGCCTCCGTGTATTGTGAATGTTGTTTCGGTTACTTTTGCGAAGTTTTTGGTTTTTGTTATAATGGACTCCGATACCGCTTCAATTGAAGACCCAGCTTTACCCTTGGACACTGATTCTGCTCCTGACGATGACCCTGGCGCTATTTTGTTAAACGTGGAACCGACTATAAATGACAACCTTGGCATGAACACTGACGCTCCTGCGCACGATCTGGTTGCCCCTAGTGGGAATGAGGAACCAATGCGATGCGTCAATTGTGGCATTGATATTATGCATCGCAGGAGACGCACTCTGGAACCCGTTGAAATACTATCAGTAATTCGACAATGGACTGCTCCACAAGTGGTAAGCTAATGTTCTATATAATATTTTTGAAATAATCTTTTCCATTATCCATACAAACTGAACACATATGCATATTTCTTATTTACAGGTTACAGCCCAGAGCTTGGTCTGTCATTCTTGCTGGATGTTGGCTCTCAACAATTCAGCGGTTCAAGAAAATGAACAAAGCACAAGTAGTGGTCATCAACGACAATTATGTGTAAATTGTGGATGTTCAATACTACGTAGTAGATATCATGTTCTGCATACAAATTCTGAAAGAGAAACACACATAAGAAATGTAATTAGCGAGTGGATATCACCACGTCAGGTACTATTTTATGTATTTTGTTTGCATTTAGAATATATGTAATAGAACAACAAAGAAATGTACACTTTAGAATGATCTGTTCAATGAAAAGTTGTTTGTAAAAGAGTGTGATATACTATTTACACTTTAATGTGCAGACATAATGTCATATATCTTCAACTAATGAATAATATATTATTCTGATAATTATATTCATTGAAGTGAATGTGCGATCAATAAAAACGATGTCAGTTGGTGTTCCAACACCACTAACTATGAATTAAATTGTTTTAGGTTCATGGATCCGATCGCATCTGCCATCCATGTTGGCAACGAGCTGATAGAGCACCAGTTCCTGCTGTAATATCTGCAAATCTACCAGCGTCGACAGAAACAATATCCCTGCCAAATTATACTCGAGCACCTGATACACAAGCTCATTGTTTTTGTCCAGATTGTGACTCACCACAGCGACTGAGTATCCCAACATGGCTAAGGGTGAAGTTGTTTACTGATTTTAATTTTTATGTGCCAAAAAACAGTAGAATATGTGGGTTTCATTTAAGAAACAATAACTGGGCTGAACTTTTATCAAACATTTCTCATCCCAACCATTCATTTACTGCAGAATATATTCAGGATTTTGCTTCATTTATTAAAGAAAGGAACCAAACATTTGATTTTAATAATATAGAGGGAATGTCTGAAGATATTGTCCATTTCTGGATCGGACTGTCCAAACAACAATTTATTCAGTTAAAAGCAGACCTTCCAAGGTTATCTGGGGTGCATAATGGGACATTGGGTCTTACTGCATATTTAATTAAACTTAGAACTGGGGATAGTGATGAAAGAATTTCATCATTGTTAAATGTACCACGCTCAACATTATCTAGACTTATGGGCAAGGCTCGCAACATGTTAAATGAGGATTTTATTCCTCGTAATTTAGGAATAAACCATATTGCAAGGGCAGAAATATCCCAAAGAAATCTAATCATCCCCAATGGTTTGTTTGGTGGAGAAGACAGAAAACCAATTATTATAATTGATGGTACATATTTATATGTTCAAAAGAGTTCAAATTATCTGTATCAAAAAAATACATACTCCTTGCACAAGTACAGGAACCTAATGAAGCCATTTCTAATGGTATGCTCTGATGGATACATTATTGATGTATTAGGCCCCTATCCAGCAACAACATCTGATGCTAATATTATGTTAAACGAATTTAGAACTGAGGCAAACACTTTAAGGCAGTATTTTCAGGCAGGAGATGTGTTTATTCTGGATAGGGGTTTTAGAGACTGTGTATCGTTATTAGAAGAGTGTAATTATTCTGTACATATGCCTGCATCTTTACAAGCAGGTGAAACTCAGTTATCAACGTTGGCAGCAAATAAATCCAGAACTGTTACTATATGTAGGTGGGTTGTAGAAGCGGTTAATGGGATCTTTAAACACTCTTTTAAAATATTCCGTCATGAATTTTTTAACTTGGCTTCCAAGCATGCCCTCATAGATTTTAAGGTGGCTGCCGCGTTGATAAATAAGTTTCACCAAAGAGTCAGGAATAGAGAAGATGCCAGCCAAATCCTTGAAATAGTTAACGAAAGATTGTACATGAATAATGCACTCGCTGAGTTTGTAATCCAAAATAATTTAAATAGAAGACGATCACAGTTTGTAAATATAAATGTAAACATCAGTAATATATCATTCCCAAGACTTACATACAGTGAGCTTATCTTATTCAGCTGTGGAACATATCAGTTAAAGCAAGCTAGATCATATTATGGGGAGCATATCAGGAATGACGGTTCCTATACTATTGAAGTGTGTACAGAGAGAGCCAGCAACCTCCTTGAAGGTTTACCCTTAACTGGCAATTGCACTCTATTACGAGGAAAAATTCAAAGCAGGCACATAAGCCGAAAAATATATTTTGTGTATATTATAATTAATAATAATCTGCAAGGCAGAGAAGCAATTATTCAATATTGTTGCAATTGCCTTGTAGGGCGAAGAACGGTGGGTTGCTGTGCTCACGTTATGACCATAATATGGTACTTAAGCTGGGCAAGGCACGAAAATAATATTAGGCCGCCTGCCCAGTTTTTAGATGATATTTTATTAATTTATGATTCAGAATAAAAATCATTAAAACAAAAAAAATATAGTTTTATTTTTTCCATTTAAATTACCTCAGGGTGTTACTACTGCATTCAAAGTAAGATAATATCATTATTATAAAGGCAAATGATTTATTTTGGAAAATAAATACTCATAATTGTAACTTTTTCAGCGACAAGTTTTAGCATTAGACATGCTAAATATGAACCATTTTAACACTCTCCTGCAACCTTATTGCTATAATTCATTTCTTTGAGGCATAAACTATTAAAAACCCTAGTCATTAAATATTATACTTAATGTTCACGTTAAGCCAAATTGCCCTAACAAACTGAGCAATTCCCTTTGTAAATAAAGCTGGACTGTCGCTTATAGAGGTATAGATAAGTAGCAGTCTCACTTACGGAGGTCTATGAGGGAAAAACGACTCTCTCTTACAGAGGTTTCTGTTTCTCGCTAATAGAGGTTTTGGGAGCTTAAAGTGACGGGTCCTGGCTATTACTCTCACTTATAGAGTTTTCTCACTTATCCAGTTCTCACTTATCCAGGTTTGACTGTATATGTATATTAAGATAAAAATTGTAAGAGCTGTGGATTTTGTGAATAGAATAAATAAATAAACAAGACTAGTCAGACGCCCATGGCTGGCAGAAAACGCTAACACCAGGTTAGGCACTAACCACACTATAAAGATGATAATTTAAAACGATGTTCTTATTTACCACACTAACCAATGAGATGAATTAAATAAACAACAGAAAAATACTCAAAATAGGTACTATTATCAACACCATTCGTTATCCCCATTACCGATTAATGACATCGGCGAAAAAAAAAATCGCATGCGAAATAAATCCTCTTTTAAAAAAGAAATGCTGAACGCCACTGATGAGCGTAATATTTTTCCCTACTGATATTAAGTCATGTTTAAGAAGGTTCGTCATTATCCTTAATAGTAATAGATATTTTATTTTGTCGCGTTTCGCTTTGGGGTGTTTACACAATATTCTTGGGGTGCAATTGTGGAAAGCGCACGATAAAAGGACGATTTTATAGCGAGCGAGATTCATTTGTGTTGTTAGAAGTTAGGTACTAGAAAAAAATCTACGAAAATAATCTAAATGTATAATTTTCTCGTAATACGTAACTCAAAGGACTCATCATTTCATCTACTTAACGTCATTGGGGCTTAAGTCCAACCGGATGCAACTAAATATCAGTATTAAACATGGAGTGACTGCCTTTCTGACTTCTACGACCCAATTACTGGATTACAGGATACCTCTTAGCTAGACTGGTTGTCAGACTTTCAGGTGTCCGACTAATATGACATAACAATTATTAAGAACTATCTTCAGTTTTCTTTTTGAGATAAAAAATTGCCATTGATCGAATAAAATATCGTATCCCCTAATCACGATCGATAAAATATAGAACACCTTCATAATCCACCCCTGATACATTTGCCGTTCGTTAATAGGTTTTTCCTTCATAAAGGGAATGTTAACCTATTTATTATACAGCTGATATTAAAAACGAGGGGCTCAGTGTTGTCATAGTATTATAAGATTAAGAGTGTATGTCCGTATGTTTGTGTGTGTCCATCTTGGTAACTGATGGGCAACATTTGATATAAGTTGTTAGAAAGTCAAGCTTATATAAACTTTTAGGATATTTCCAGACATGTTCATGTCGATCTTTGCTGTATGTGATTAAAACAAAGGGCTAAGTAAGTAAGTAATAGATTCTCTTTTTAAATACCGCTTTCAATGTAAATGTAATTAAGATGAATAATTATTAATGCAAGATTATGATTTTTGCATTTTAGGCGTTTTATTCTGAAATATAATACAGGAAAAATCAGGGTATTCTCTTAGTGTAAGTTTCCTACCCATTTGAGTGTTCGACGATGTCTTTATGTCATTATGTAACTGTCACGGATTGTTTGGCGATCTTAATGAGGGGTTAAAAGTGCGTTTTTATTAAAATTTTGAACGGAGGCGCCGTCCAGAATTTTTTGGCATGATATTGGTTAACAATGCAAGATTAAAGTACGATAAGTACACAGAACAAATGTAATTTTAAAGTGTTCGTGAATTAAACCATTTATTCTTTAACTCTGAGCCACAATTTGAGGTATTCCGTGAAGCACACCCAAACGAAGCACACCTAAAGTATTCCACTTAGCACACCCGTAGGTGGGCTTCAAATAAAAATTTAAAATAATTAATTTCCTATTCCACGAAGCACACCTACGAATATCACTCGCATAGTGCGGGGACTAAGAAATAAAAATGTCGATAGAAGACAATATTTATTATTTAAAAGACTAACTTAAATATCTAAAAATTTTCAGTTTCATTATAATAATGTGATACAATACTTGTGATACAATACTTGTGATACAATACTTGTCAGTTTAAGTAACATTTTTTATTTGAAACTTACTATTATTCCTGTCCAAAAACGTATCATTATAATAAAAAAAAATAGACACAGTTGAAGAAATTCATCTCAACAACCAAACTCAAAAATGCACAACAATAAAAAGAATGCCCTCAACATCACATCTAACCCTAAAAAACGCAAGGACATTTAAAATTCCCTGTACGTACCACATCGGGTACTTGAGACCGTCACATTTACGCCATATTTATCTACTCCTATAAATAGTCCAATTATTTCTCTATAACTCCGTTAACCGTTTAATTTGAGAGTATTGTTATTTCGAGTTTAATAGTTTGGACTATCTACAGTTAATAAAATATTATAAACAAAAAATAGGCTCGGATGAAAACAACTTAATAAACGAAACTCAAAAACTCACAATAATAAATTACCCGCTCAACATCTAACCCTAAAAACGCAAGCACATTTAAAATTCCCGATACGTCCCACATCGCGTATTTGAGACAGTCACATTCGCACCATATTTATCACTGGATCAAAGTCGGATCCGGGTAATGCTCGCGACCGATATTTCATTCGTTCGCGTCTCAATAAGCGAAGCAGAGGGTTATATATCATAGAGGTTCGGGAGGAATATGAGAAGAATGTGGTAGTTTTATTTATTGTGTTTAAAGGTTATGGAGGCATGGTGGGTTAATTTTGGAAGTTTTTTTGACATTGGGACTTTTTTTGCCCTTGTATCGGCACAAATAGCAAACCTAAATTTTGGTTTACACAAAAACTCCTACAGAGTTATTGTAAAATATCATCAGCTGTCCTTTAATTTGCGATTTTTGTAGACACAAATAGTAAAGATTATTTTTTTCATAATTTCGGGGTCAACCCCTAAGAGGTTCTTAATTATAATTACAACACAGGGTGTGTATAAAATTTTCGGTAAACACATACTGAGGTAAACACATAATAGAGGAAGACTAAATAAACGATGGAAGTTGTGTGGTAATCGGTTGTCGTGGTATAGGCACGTGATGAGGAGGAATGAGGAAAATGTTGTTAGGAAAGTTTTGAGTATGAATGTGGATGGGTATAAGAGTAGAGGAAGAACAAAGAAACGATGGACGGACTGTGTGAAGGATGATATGGCTAGAAAGGAGGTGACTGCTGAGATGACGAGTAATAGAGAAGTATTGAAGAAGAAGTCATGCTGCGCCGAAAATTGGTATAAGGGCAAGAGTATGATGACATACTGAGATGGTATTAAGGCTAAGGGCTGAGGATATGCTGAATATATTTGTATCGTCATTCGTTGAAAATATTTTAATTCAATGATAATGACGTAAAGAGCAACTGCTAAACAAAATTGTCTCTATAATAATTTTATTGCCATGTATTTCAGTTGACAAAGTAACAATAAAAGTTGCCACATCCAATAAAAATAAAACAGTTTCGACTCCCCTTCACAATCGGAATACATTTTTAAAAAGGAGTTTTAACTTCGACAGTAGGAAGAGAATAAGGGGGTTGGTACAAATTATAGGCTGTAGCGACCAGGTGTGTAGCGTTTTTCTAATCATTGACTGAGAAGATGTGTGGAAATTGGTTGGTGTGGTAAAAAATGAGAAATGTGTCACAGAAAGGTTTTGAATATGAACATAACGCCTGTAATCCCCTCAAGGGTTAAGCAGACGTGTAGCTAATAGTACACCCACATTTCGCCAGTTATGTTTTAAGTCCCATGTAATAGGGGGCGAGCCTATTGCCATCGACCGGGCACAAATCCAGATTCCATGGCTGCTAATGAGAAATTCCTGATGAAAAAACCCAATAGCACTTTGCCCGATCCAGGAATCGAATTTTGGACCTCATGCTCAGCAGTCGTGCTTGCGTCTAAATTGAAAAAACATGCTTTCATTCACTAAGAAGAAGACTCGTTTTGCTCGTGAACAAACCCAACGTATTTGAACTTTTTGTCCTGAAAAAAAAATTCGTTGATAACAAAACGCCATCACGGCTACTCGCTTCTAACTTGCACCCCATCCAGTATTAAGACAGTAATAAAACAACGTCAAGCATGCGAGTGTTAAATTTGTCACGATCTATTTGAGCCGAGTCGATCGATGAGCCCGAACTGTCGTACGCGGCTTTTGGGAGAAATGATCGCGATTATCTTTTTTAACAAGAGGCGGGTGGAGAATTTAAAAAAATCCGATATAGGATGACTTGAACTTGGATGGATGATAAAAATGAATGTTATTATTGAGTAGGTATAGGTTTGGGTACCTGGCATGCTAATTATTATTGCTTTTCTTGCATGTCCATTTTTTGCGGGCAGGAGAGTGGTGCTGCATCCTGCATCTAGGCCTGAATCTTTTTAACTAAATATTTTGAATAACATTTAATATCATTGATTTTCAAGTAACTCCTGATTCCATAACTTAATGACGTAGTTGTTTTAGCTTTAAGAGTGAATAAGACATTTTACAATATTATATCACACAGTTTTTCCCTGGTCTACCTGAAAACTTTGGAATTTCCTTTAAAAAACAGGAATCGGAAATCCTATGGATTGTGATAGAAAAGTTTGTAACGCATGGAATGCATTCTAGTCAACCCTCAAACGACAGCCAATTGGGCTTATGTTATTTAATTTAAACACAAACAACCACCAACCAACTCATTAATAATCCCATTTAACAAATTAATGAATCACCATACCTACTAATCACTCCAACAATCGAAACCTTTGATATCACCACAAAATAACGCATTCAGAACCACTAAATAACATATCACAATATTCACAATCAACATTATAAAGCCTGATTAATAACACATTACGCGATTGTTAGACTCGAGATATGTCAATTTAAACGCACAAATCCGATTCGCATCCATCACCGATCGCAGCATTAGCATTAGCACATTAATTAACAATTAGGTGGACGCGCGTCGACGCGTCATCGCGTTCGCGACACGCGCGGCTTGACGGGTTAGGAGGCGAGGTTGTAGTGTAAGCGTGGAACTGGCTTTATTTTTAGGTACCTAATTTGAAGTACCTAGTGATCAAACTTCTGCCAAAATGTATGAATCCACATCAAAATGTCTCCTACTTCCGAAGAAAACTTCGTTTTTTTATTATTGACTAGCTGACCCGCGCAACTTCGTCTGCGAAACATTTTTGATTAATGCTCTGCTCCTATTGGTCGCAACGTGTTATATGTATGTTATATAGCCAATAGCCTTCCTAAATAAATGGGCTATCCAACACTGAAATAAATTTTCAATTCGAACCAGTAGTTCCTGAGATTAGCGCGTTCAACCAAACAAACAAACTCTTCAGTTTTATAATATTAGTACCTATAGATCATGAATGTGTTCAATGCATACGCTTTGGATGTATATGAGACTGATGTCACTGTATAGGAACATACCACATTCAAAATGGCGGATTATAGACGTATTTAAATGGATTAATTAGAGCCTGACTCGTTGGTCTAGTCTAGCGGTAGCTGCGCATGAGGTTTTGGGTTCCATTCCCAGGTCGGGCAAAGTTTCATTGGGCTGTGAATCAGGAATTTTAAGTCCAACCTGGAGTGTGGATTTGTGCCTGTAAGGACTAGGTCCCTATTACATGGGACTTAAACAAAACTACCATACTACAGGCCACGCCTATGCCTAACCCTTCGAAGACAACAGGAGTGATGACACGTTCTGTGATTAACAGAGATCGGAATAGGTAGACTATATTTGCCTAAACTTCAAGGAAGTAAGTATCATGTGGATAATACCACCCTCTTATTTAACAAAAATCATTCCGCGACTTGATACGGAGTTATTGTTGTTTTCTTCCCAGGTCGCCCCCCACTCCCCACTTCCCGCTTTCCGCTGTCAGTGAGACCACCTCTCCCTTTGACGTTTGGGACACGTAATGAAGTTTGTGGCGTGAGGTTGTCAGCCCAACATGGCGCTGTCACTCGGACGCAACCGTGTTTAGAACATAAGGTCCGTTTGTTATGGAAAAACATAGAAATGAATATCTACAAGGTATACAATTAAATAGAAAGAAAATAATTATGTGTCACTAGCGGATACCCGGCGTGTGCTCCTACGCTGTAGTGCGTAATGCATTGTTTTAGTGGTCAATTTTTGTGTTTTAAATACATCTATATATAGACTTGGTACATACTCGTATGTACTGAAACACACTACTTCGTGTATCAGAAATGTGTGGTCATATTTAAGTGTGTGGCACAGAGTATTAAACCAAGTTCTACATGGAGCCAACATCTAATATGTCAAAAATATAATTATTGTAGAAATAAGTTGCATTAAGCAGATCAAAGTGCGTTCCCTTATTCATTGTTACAGACTATAGCTACCAATAAATTGCAAAAACATACCAATGTATCTTCTATCTTCACCCATCCAAAGATTGACAAAATTCATAAGTCGCCCTTTGCAATTAGAACGCCAATAAAACTACCCGCAACTGTCAAATTTTCCCAATAAACCCTGAACCTATTTCCTTAATTATAGAGTTGAAAATCTATTAAATAAAGACAGATTATTGTAGCTTGTACGAGTAGCTGCACCTTTGCTAGTTTTCAAAATATGTTAGCCTTTTTTGTTTTATTTCATGCTCAACAAAGTATTTAACATCTGAAAAACATCACAAAACACGAATAAAATGAAATCAATATTTAAAAAAAATACTTTTCAAAACACAAATACTGAGTTTCAATCCCGGAGGAATGTGAATTCATCCCTAAATGTTCAATATTTATATAAAAACAGCTTTTCTCATTTTCATATTGAGTAGTAAAAATATCAATTTACGATATAAAACCACCAATATCCACCCTCTTACGCACCATAGGTTATTATTAAATGTTGCATGTATTAAAATTTATATCGCTGGCAACCCCAAACTTATTGGGATCGCAATTTTATTGAAAAGTAGGTACGGGTAATGTGTAGCTCGTCGATTGTAAAATTTTATGTCTGATACCTATTTATTGATCTCTTGAGGGGCTGGTGACTGGCGTATGGTATTCCATGTTCTAGGTAAAGCAATGCTTGCTGAGTTTGGACGGTTGATGAGTAGTCGATACACACAGAGATCCCTCCGTGTTTCGGAAAGCACTTTAGGGTGTTAGCGCCAGGGTAGCCCGCGACTATTTCATGAAAAAGTCATTCAATGGCATTAAACGAACTTAGAGGTTTGATGATTTTAATGATTATATTTCAGTGAAGCCATTATTCTGACACTGAACTGCAAATTGCAAAAAACGTAAGAAAATTTGAATTTCGCGGGTTAACCTGGCGCGTCCTCTTATTGCGTTTGTAATTCGTCATAGTCAAACTTTTTAAGTCAAATACTTATCGCATGTTTTGAGATACCTACTGGTACTCAGTTTGATCCGGTAAGACTGGCAGCTGACCTTAACAACGATTGGAGAAGGCCAGTCAGATGATGACGTTGGGTTTTAATATTGATCTCTTGTGTAAATGAGGTTGGGAACACTTTCAGACTTTTTGAGTTTTTAGAGGATTTCCACCTCGAGAAATAAAGAATATAAGTACTTAGATGTTTTATGCGGTATGTTCTTCAGAATCACTTTATTTGGTTAATTTTGGCTTAATTCCGGTGTTTTTTAAGAGTCCAAACTATCCAATTTCATATTGACCACAATTTTAACCAATCAATCATGGCAATATTTATCAATTTGGGAATCTTGGCCATGAGGTCCTGGGTTTGATTCCCGGGTCGGGCAATGCGTTATTGGGTTTCCCATCAGGAATTTCTCAGTAGCAGCCACGGAGTATGGATTAGGTACACCTCTGCCAATCCCTTCGGGGATAACAGTCGTGATGTTTATCATGGGAATATTTAAATAGAACTTGCAGACGGAGTCGCGGGAGCCCAAAACTATTAATATAATTATAATTATGGTCACACGACAACAATTAAAGAAGATGTATGATGAGATAGATACTTCTAGCAACTTATTCAAACACTAGCTTGTATCCGCGACTTCGACCGCGTGAAATAGTACATTTTGATACAAGTGGGGAAACTTTGTCATTGCAGCCGAGACGGATTTCAATTCATTCTCATTTTTGTTATGGAGCCGAGAACAGCACAGACAAATGCCCATGTGAATCAAACGACGTATTAAATACACTTAAAAAGAAATCAAATAAAAGAACGAAAGGTATTTTTTTTATCAATCATTATGAAATAGTTTAAAATAATTAGTGAGATTAGCTACCAAATGTGTAAGAATTTGATCTCAATAAAAGTGGTTTAGTAACCAATTTTGTATTGTTTTTTTTTATTAATCCTGTTTGTTTATTATAACAGTTTATGAACAATTTAAAGAAATAAATAATTCACATACATTTTTAAACTTGAAAATATATGAAGTTTACCCCATTTTAAATGACGTCTGACAAACACCACCTCAGCCGATATTAAAAATAAAGTCACCTCAGCTGCAGAGGGCTAATCTCGAACTGAATTTCTCAGGGTTTTTGGACCTTCGGCTTCGGCATCGTCATCTGAAAACTTTCGTCGTCGTCGCTTGGATCATCGCAATAGAGTTTCCAATTAGTCGGTCGGTGACTAACAACAACATCACTAGGTTGAATAGGTTCAGGCGGCGGCGGCTCGAGAGGAGGCTGCAGGTTCGATGCCTCTTGGTACACCCTCGCTGACAATCTAGGGTCTAAAAAAAAGGAAAAACTTTGGTTACAAGCAGATGAGCCACGTTTTGGTGACTAAATTGTTGGTTTTAAATCTATTACTAAAGTGTATGGATTAGAATAAGGTTAATATTTATGAAATGCTAATTAGCATAGTACAGACTATAGTAAGCGCCAGATAAACGTGGAATAAAGTTCATTGCCCTTTCCTTAATTTCTCTACATAGGTACGCGGACAATAAATTAAGACTCGTTTTTTCATTACTAAAAAAAAAGAAAGGATCACGATACATGTCGATTCAGGACAGCATTATATTGTCTTTATTATTGTTTTCGGAATTAAGTATGTCAGTAAATGTATGTGGGTGAATGACCGTTATACCACGTTTATCTGGCGCTTACTATATTAATGTTGACTTCGACTTAGTACCTACTGTTAAAGCCCTGCATTGCTTCACCCCTGTTTGTCTGTTGTTTACAGGGCCTTCATTTTACAAATATCTGCAGGTATTGGCTGGCTAAAACAGCTAAATACAGACTGAAAAAACCGGCTAAGTGACCGGGCTCGCACACACACGGTTGCGTAGCACCAAACAATATTTTAAACGCTCATACATAGGTCAATTTACACACAACAGCAAAACAAAATTTGTTTTTTAATGTTAATGAAAGACAAAGTTACTGCTGCAGTTTGACGAAAAATTCCCAATTTCAAAAAATAAATAAGTATCAAATCTTATTCTAACAAATTGTTGAAAGTTTTTTTGGAAGTTGGAAAACCTAATTTTTTTTCAGAATTTTCCTCCCCTTACGTTAGAAATTCGAGGGAGCACAATTTTTATGGCTTTAGAAGCAATTATCTCATCAACCATTGATTTAAGAAAAAAGTATTTTTGGAACCTCGATAATTATTATTTAAATTTCAATTTAAAAAAAACAACCCTTAATTACTTGTATGGAGAGCCACTTCTATTTTATTAATTTCCATAATTTGATATCACTTTTGTGTAGCGGTTCTTAGAAGACACCTACTCTCTAAATTTCAACCTTGTGGTGCCAACAGTCTCGGGTTAAAATGGCTGTGACATAAGGACGGACAGACAGACAGACGTACAGGGCGAATCTATAAGGGTTCCGTTGTTGCCATTTGGCTACGGAACTCTAAAAACACCTTTGTAAAACTTACCTGGACATCTTTTCCGAGCCAGAATTCCCGAGTCTGAACTTGAGAGGTCATCTTCTTTTTTCGTTGCCATGGTTGGGTTGTGGCAATTATTTCTTCTTAATTCGACCGATGTAAGCGCAATAAGCGAGTTATATATTTTACATTAACGGCTTCCTAGTATTTTGGATTCTTAAACGTTTTTCAAAGTATAAGTTACTGCTGTATTTTATAAATTTTTACGTGTGCTCTCGCCGTTGCACAAATAAATACTCGTTGATAATGGCCATAATTATAATATTTGCTGCCGAGAATATCGCGAAGCGCCGGGCGACCGCGGGCGGGGGAGCTGAAGCCGCGGTGCGGGGCACTCGAGCTGCGAGCGCGCACCGGTCGCGGCACTGCGTCATTGTCCGCGCCACTGAGCGATTCATATCTATATTTCTTTCTCGACTCATCAAATTATTTAACCGTATATTTTCCTTGTAAACCATAATAATAAAGTCCGATTTTATGAAGTCATTGCGTTTTAATCCTCGTACCACCAGGAGGATATTACCCATTTCTATTTACTGCTTATATAGGTAGGTATTATTGCAGGGAAAATACAGTCATCAGCGGTTGGCGATGCTTAGATGGAGGAAAACGGTTATATTATTTTAAACAAACATTGTTATCTAATAGTTATGATGTATTTTGCGGTGCACGTCATGCAGCAACCATAATAATAATCTATGAATCAGAATGGAATTTGGTGTAGACAATTAATGTGCAGTCATGCATGTGAAGTGAGAGGAGATTAGGAAGTCCGTGGGAACTCAAACCTCGGATTCCATACACCTTAGATCCCTCTCCTCAACAGAAACCTACAAGTATTTGAGTATGTCGGAAGCATTGTCCATTAATACTGCCTACATGAAACAATCGTTGAGGGAGCGCTTCTTTAGCTGCCTGAATGTGGTGCTAAGCAGTCTTTTGCCAGGCGGAAACAAGGTGCGCGACTTCAACGGTTGGGTCATGCCAGTTTTGATGTATTCTTTTGGCATACTCAAATGGACTCAGACGGAACTTGATGCCCTGGATAGGAAGGGCCGCGCATTGCTGACCGCAAATCGGATGCATCACCCACGGTCGTCGGTGATGAGATCCCGCAAAGTGCGAGGTTCGTGGCTTCTTAAATGCCAAGTCCCTGCACAACCGTAAGGTATGCAGTCTCAGAGAATACATCCTAGAAGCTGACGTGGGGGTGCACCGAGATGTAGTGTCAGTGGACAAGGGCCTTACCCCACTCTCCCTGGCTAACGAGAACAGGCACAAACCTATAGTATTAGACACTAATGACCGCAGAGCAAGGAGCTTTTACGGACGTTTTTACCGGGCCCTACATGGGCCCGATGTAGACTTCTTGGCGTCTGTATCCTGGCTGCGTTTCGGTGACCTCTTCGGGGAAACCGAAGGTATTGTCTGTGCAATAATGGACGAAGTTATGATGACGAATAACTACTGGAAATACAAGGGCTTGATTCAGAAAGCGGTACTCCTGGACACGGCTCGTATTATTAGGAAGTTCCTCTCTCTGGAGCCCTGACCTGTAGCTTGGGCCCTATTTTTGAATGTTTTTTTTTTAATATTGTATTTTAAAGGAATATTAATACAAAAGAAGTCAAATAAGCTCACAGAAGAGGGCTTTACCAAGCAGTGGGATGACGCAAGCTAAGGGTTGTGCCACATCTATCAGCTCGGAATTGCATTTTTCCAAACTCCTATCCTTTTCTGTCGTTCAGAACAGTCATTTGCTAGAGTGAGAAACTGTGCGGAAGTGCTCTCGCACGCTCTGCATCTCACTCTAGCAATACGGCTTCGATTCAATACTCAATACTTTATTGCATTCCACAATGTAAGTAAATATTTGCCTAATCGTGGACCCTGTCGGCCACAACAAAAGAAATATAGGTGGATATCATCATTACTAGCCCACAGCAGTCCACTGCTGGACATAGGCCTCCGCAATCGCTAGCCGCTCAACTCGATTTTCGGCAACTCTCATCCAGTTTCTACCAGCCACCCTGCGAAGATCGTCGCTCCACCGCGCCTGAGGGCGTCCCACGGTACGATTGCCGATTCGAGGTCTCCACTCAAGAACACGTCTACTCCAACGGTCATCTGTTCTGCGGCTAATATGGCCGGCACATTGCCACTTCAGCTTACCTATTCTGTGAGCTATGTCAACAACTCTGGTTCTCTGCCGGAGATGGAGATGAGGACTTATATTCTATATATCATATATTCTAACTTTGATCGATTCCCTGCTGGTAAAGGGGGCTCTACCCTAACTCATGTTTTTTTCCTCATGAGGGTAGTCGAAAACGATAGAACGCCTTCTGCTACGATCTTTACTCCTTCCGCTTCGTCCAGGTTCATGCATTTGGTCATACACTCACATTTGCGGAAACTACGCACATCTGACCTTTCTGAAGAACATCACCAATCGGGTCAGTATAGTTCGTTTAATCTTTAGATTATTATCGGTTCGAGCATGAGGTTCCTGGGTTCGATTCCCAAGCCGGGCACAGTGTTATTGGGTTTTTCCATCAGTAACTTTTCAGTAGCAGCCCAGTTGAATAAGGCTCGTCCCCTTATTACATGGGACTTAAACAGACTGGCAAAATATGGGCGAACTATTAGATACACCTCTGCCTAACCCTTCGGGGTTTACGGACGTGATATGATAATGTTATCCAGTAAAAAAGTATGCGATATTTCATAGATGAACTCCAAACTCAACAAAAAAGCTAACAATACAACAAAAAGAAACATTTCCATACAGACTGTTTCTTTATCTATGATCAAATAAAATCTATATCCAATTTGAGAGAAATAAGGGATGTTAGCACATTTTTTACAACGCCTTATCGTACCAAACGATTGTCGATGTGAAGATTGAACCAATTTCACGAACAAATGTATGTTGGCTCGTTCTTTATTCGATACATATCTAAAAGCTTCGATGGTAGAAAGGGGAGGTTTGGGGTGAAGAAAATATGCGTGTGCGGGCATCTCGCTGTGTGGAAAGGTCATATTGTACAACATCTATAAGCGTTTCACTTTTTGTTTTAAGTGTACTTGATTAACCTGGTGGGTTACCATGATCTCTTAACCCTGGAATGTTTTAGTTCTATTCCGAGAGTGGGAGAGAGATGGCGCTAGTCAGCTGTCTAGCGCCGTCACTTTCCCACTCTGTTCTGGAGGTCAAGCGTAAACTTTTTAAAACAGATTTCATTTGTTTCACGAATCGACGTAGCGGGAATCGATTCATATTGTCTTATGAAATGTAATTATCAACATAAACACAACATAACATCTAGCCTTTAACACTCGACGGGTTAGGCAGAGGATTTTTCCACATATTTCAATGATAAATTCAATAGATAACAGTCAAGTTAAGGTTATTATTATGAGCAAGATATAATTTAATTTAAAAAAAAAGCGCAACCAGAAAAAATCTGCTGTTTCATACAGAAGTGCATATTTTTTAAATTACCGATGAAAATATTCGATGGGAAATTTTCGCGGTTCAGAATGATGTACTGAGTACGTGGTAACCGTTTTCGTGTCGATGTCTCATCCACCATGTAAAAATAACTTTTTCGGTAGTCAAAATAGTATTGGTTGTCAATTTAATATAATTTTGAATTTTCTACCATTGTTGTCACTGATAGAATGTAACTTATGAAAGCCCTCAAGAACCTAATAATTCTGTAATGGCTGTCCCATCAACGCCACACTTCTGCCACCCCCATCAGTCCACCGCGTCAACATATAACGGTATTGTTTCCAACACAGACGTATGTGCGATATAATTTTCCAATTTTCCGAACAAATGTCTCGTTGTGAAAGCCGTGTATGTAAAGCCGTTTGTGTGTTTTAGTGTTCGCGGTTAGGTTGGGAGGTTGAAACTTGAAAGCCCTGATATTATTACAGTTACTGTTGGCCTGCATCCCACAGTTGGGCAAAGGAGTTGGCCCAAAGTTTCTAGACTTCTATGTATAATATTGTTATGACATAATTTCGGGACTATTTTAATAAACTGTCTTTGGATTCAAAAACCAAGTATGAGTGTGGTGCTCTTGACCAAACTATGCTCCTCTTCGTGGAGTTCCCAAAAACATACATATTCCTGTATTTTTAAAATCTAAAGAACGACACTGATACCACAAACTATCTTAGCAACATACCCCAGAATTATAAAATACAAAATGTACCATCGACCAAAAGAGGACTGAGTCAATTTAAAAATAAAGTATCTAATACAGAAACATTTACGAAAGTTCCACAGCGCGGAGGAAACATCGTATCACTGAAGGAATCAAACGCCGGAAGCGGAAAGGAACGTATTTTTCGAATTTGAATTCCGAACTCCAACTACTTCCGGAGCGGAAACTTGAAGATTTTACGAGATGGAAGTTTTAAACGGAATGGCGGATTTATATTCTTTCATTTTTATTATGAGGAGTTATCAATTTTATTCTGTTCAATCTTTACTTGAGAATGGTATTAACGATGTTTTATTACTCGCAGGATAAGTAAACTTACTGATAATTCGTTTAGAAAAGCGAGGGTCCAGTTTAATTTCCAGAAGATGTGTTATCTCAGTAACACACCTTCTGAACCCAGATACCCTGCGATGGTAAAAGGCATGCGAGTATGTAGCGTGTTAAAATCGTACTTTCTAGTCTTTAAAGTGACTAAAACATACATAGATAACATCCTCCATAGATTAAAATGACATAGAAAATAGGGCATGCAACCGGTTCTACAAATACTGTCGAAGATCTAAAAATGACAACCGGGACCAACGGCTTAACGTGCTTTCCGAGGCACGGAGGAAACTCGGTATGTAACGGTGTGAACTGCGTTCTGCCAATCTGGCAATCAATACATTTTACTTATACTGTACGAGTATTTATCTAAACACTTCATCTATCAAAGTACCATGGGTTTTGTAACTATTTTATTACAATATATTATGATATTCAGAATAATATGACGTAGGTAATGTCTTCACTGCCTTCATACGTGACATTGATTTGCTTCTTTTGTATTGTGGATGGAGTTTGCTAGAGTGGATCAGGAAGTTTTTCAAAGTGAATATTCCATTTTTAGGTGAAATATAAAAGGGCAAATAGTCAGTCGCTCCATGTAAAAGTTTTTTTTTTAATAACCGACTTCCAAAAAAAACACCCTAAAAAGGGGAAAATGACTTTACTTTCGGAAGTCGGTGACTTTTGTTTGATTCATTGACTTTTTTGCCACCGACTTCCGAAAGTAAAGTTATTTTCCACTTTTTTTGTTTTTTTTTTTTTGGAATTTGGTTATTTTTTTTGCAAAAAACTTTTTATTTTACTCTTTTTAGTTATCGTATCATACACAAATCCTTGTCAAGTATCAATTTTGCATTTTCTTTTACTTGGACATGTATTTTTCCAGCTAGTTTGATTTAAAAACCAAACTACGACGCTGATTTTAGTGAAATTTTTATAGGACTAATCGAGAAGTATATCCTTTCAGATAAAATACGAATTTTTCATATCGGTTCTTATATGACGAAGATATGAGGTAACAAACAAAAAAAATCGAATTGAGAACCTCCTCCATTTTTTGAAATCGGTTAAAAATATGGGTATTCAGATGCATCCGGTTAGACTGGAAGCCGACCCCAACATAGTTAGAAAAAAAAACTAGACAGATGACAGAAGATGGATGATAAAAGGTGAAATAGTCTTATTAGCTTATTGCGAAAATAGTTTTTAGTTGCGCCTTTTTTGTGGGAAAACAAAGGTCTGTCCAGTAGAAAAACCCGATCATAAGCTGCCTAGTCTTTAACCAACTTTATTGGGATCAGCTTCTAATCTTACCGGTTGCAGCTGAATACCAGTAATTCACATGGAGCGACAGCCTATCTGACACCCACAACCCAGTTAGTCCTGGGTAACACGGTAGCCCTTAGTAAGACTGGTTTTCAGACTTTCGGGTCACTGACTACCAGAAACGTCGTCTGTGATCTTCATCACAGACGACGATCTTCTTCTTCTTCTCCGCAATCTCATTTTATTTCATCAGAGAAATACAATTAAACCTGCGGTGAGATCTAGCTTCGTAGTCCGTTTAGAGATTTCTTTACATAGCTGAAGGAGAATATTTGAGCAGCCAAATATTTTTTTTAAATCTTCTCTTGGTGTTACTACCGATCTCAGGGAGACAACCTGGATTGCTTAACTACTTTGCTCTGGAGCCCGACTTATGTATTTGTAATATCAACGGCCAAACGTCAAAATGTACAAAAAATTCTTGTGCTACCGCGCTCAATGACGGTCGACCAATTTTCACCTTTATGGCCTGAGTGATGAGATTGAAAAGTGGTCGTCATTCTTGGCTACGTTCAGTATAACTCCAACCGCCCCTAATGCTGATAGATGTAGTGCAGAAGAGGGATTTTTGATAGCGCTCCGACTGCGAGGGACGCTACTATTTATATTGAATTTGTTATGTTAAACAATTTATTATTTCGCGTTTGCCAAACGATTTCCCGCATACGTCACTGTTTCTTTTGTCATTTGTTTCGGGATAACTATTTGGGAAGGTACGATTGATGTTGAGAGAGATGGAGCTAGAAATCCTGTACAGCTCTGTCTCTTTCCCACACTGGAATAGAACTAAAACATTCCTGCATTAAGAGGTCATGGTAGCCTTACTGGTTCCGTTTAGTATTAAGTTTTAGGGCTTCAGGTTTTTAACTAGATTTCTGCTTAATAAAATAACTTAAAGATGGTGGGATACGCTGGATGAGACCAGTGGTCCACATTAGCTTTGGATCGAAAGATCTGTAAGCCAGGATCCAACTGCTGGACAAAGGGCTCACAGTAACATGGGCCTGTATTGAAAAAAAAAAGTTATTAAATCACGAGTCATTTTGTTGGACTAATTTAATACTTATTTAATTTAGTTAGATCTAAAAACTACGAGTAGACTGAATATGCAATCTAAGCATACTATTTTGAGTACAAATTAAAAATACCGCTCTTTATTGGTAGGTTCGAAAAAGGTTTTTTCTAAAACAAGGGTCCCTCTACAAACTAAAGCCCAACCGTTACATACTAATGTATAAGTAGTCAAAAATAAATTGCTCCTTGAACAATAATTGCTCACTTAAGGAAAACCACACAAAAAACATGAAGGATATAGGAAAATCCTTTCAAAACCTGTAACGCAATATCTACACGGCTCAATTCCCACTATATTTGATAACAAGACAGCGAAAACACGGGCAATTCAATCTCACTTAAGGCGAAGTATTCGAAAGGGAAACTCCTATACGTATGCTATACAAACGCCTAAGGCAAAACGACACCAGCATCTTTACCAAATTGGGAAAGAACAAATTACATTTGATTTTATTTTACAATTTCTTTTCGATAGTTTCACTTTAAGAATGGCGTAAGTATGTGATTTTAGGAGGAGTTTCGACTTTGGTGGAAAAGTTTTATGGTTGAGATTTGAGTGTGTACAAAAGATCGGGTTTTCTCATGTGTGGTGAAAACATAGGGGAACTAATTTTACTTTGAAATGTGGCGTCACGTCCAAGGAAATGGCTTGGAACGCAGTTTGTTTTTACCACTGACTTAAAAAGTTTTAAAAATACCGAAAAGGTTTAGTTGTTGCAAACATGATTAATGAGCATGAGATCTTGGGTTCGATTAAGAGCTCAGCAGTATTTTCTAATATGAATTTCGTAATACTAAAATCTGAACTTGTGCATGTTTGATGGCAACAGGCTCGCCCCCTATTACATGGCTTTCAAATATAACTGAAATATTGGTACCTGTGCTCAATAGACGCTTTCATTTTCTGATTAATTTCTTTGCTGGATTTATGACAGGTAAATTGTTTCTGCATGATTTGTCGAGCTTCATTGCCTCTGCGCTTTTCTGGTGGTCGCCGCATCTAAAAGCGACAGATAATTTATGTATGTACATAATATTTTAATCATTTTATTAAACTAAACAAAATTACATGTAAATCACCCTTTCAGATCAGGAGAGTTGCGGCCAAACGCAAGCTTAATTGGTAGATATAAAAAAAACATTATTTTTATTTCTTTTTTTAATTCGACATTTAAATAGTAATTTTTTTTAATAATCATTATTTTTGATTTGAAGCACCTGCTCGCCTCTTTTGCTTAAAAATATACGCACAAAACTAAATCCCGTATATTCTTAACTCGAGCCTAATGTTCAATACTTGATGTACACCAAATGTGATCTCCTGACAACAGGGGTGTCCGTTATTGATGTCTCTTTCAGATCAGCATGTCTGATCTCGGTAACAGCCCTGATTTGGCAACACCCTTTATATATGCAGATGTAAGGGGTTTCTAAGTGATTCGCGGTGTGTTTACGAAGAATGGAATGTGAGGATTAATGGAAGAAACGTATTGGAATATTTCGTTGAGGTGATATCTTTTTCTACTGACAAAATAGCGTTGCCGTGTTCCAAATTCAGTATCTACCTGTGTTTGTTGCGTCGAGTTCTAAAATTCTAGCCGCTTCTGAAAAAATGTTTATAAAAACGCAATTTCACTTTGGATAATCTGAGAATCTAGCCCAAGACCCAACACTCAGCAGTCGCGCTTCTAACCTCGAGACCAACGGAGCAATAGCGGTCTCCCGTGCCTCGGTCCTTTCAGGCTTCTGATTATTGGTAACGACTGCCAAAGGTCTACAAACTAGCAGCCTAAACCAACTGTACATTTAAACGACGGGTCTCGATATTAAATGGTTGGTCACCCATCCGTCTATCTGTGCGGCTTTGCCTTGCGGTTTGTTTTTAATTAAACACGCTACGGAAATTAGTTCGACTATTGACAGTCTTGTTGGTTTAGAGGTCGGAATCGCGAATGCTTAGCACGAGGTTCTGTATTCAATCCCCTGGTCGGGCAAATTGTTATTGGGTTTTTCCATCAGGAATTTTTGTAGTAGCAGCCACGGAGTCTGGATTTGTGCTCGGTTGATAGCAATAGGCTCGACCCCTATTACATGGGACTTAAACATAACTGGCGAAATGTGGGTGTACTATTAGGTACATCTCTGCTTAACCCTTCGGGGATTACAGGTGTGATGTTATTGACTAATAATCAAAAAAACACTAAAAACACACACCTGCCCAAACTCTACTCCAAAGCTCTACATCCTCATCTCTACAAAATGACCAAAAAGGTCTTATTCCGCACACGTCTGACTGTGATTCGTCATGCCTCTACATCTCTACAAATATCTCTACACGGACGTCTCTATCCTTCAAACAGTGGCTCGTATTCGTCACTTTTATACCTTTATATTTACCTAGGCACGCGTAAAAGCCGATACGTAGAGTCGGGAAGGTATAGAGGGGGTTTAAAGTTATGGGTTGAAAATTGGCAGTAAAGTTTTAGCGCGGGAAGATTAAAGGAAGATAGGGATTTACGTTTGATAATTGTGTAAATTTTTGAACGAGCTCATCGCTTGACCTCTGGATGGGACCACTCATTGCATACCGAGTTTACTCCGTGCTTCGGAAAGCACGTGAAGCCGGTGGCCCCAGCTGTTATTTGTAGATCTTAGACAGTCGTTACAGGTAGTCAGTGGCCCGAAAGTCCCACTTAGGGGTATTGTATTACCCAGTACTATCTGGGTTGTGGAGGTCAGATAGGCGGGCTCTTTGTAAAACACTGATATTCAGCTGCATCAGCTTAGACTGGAAGCCGACCCCAATCATCAATTTCCTGTCCATATCCCAATTTATTTGGGGTCGGCGCAGCATGTCTTTTTCTTCCATACTTCTCTATTACTCGTCATCTCAGCAGTCACCTCCTTTCTAGCCATATCATCCTTCACACAGTCCATCCATCGTTTCTTTGGTCTTCCTCTACTCTTATACCCATCCATATTCATACTCAAAACTTTCATAACAAAATTTTCCTCATTCCTCCGCATCACGTGCCTATACCACGACAACCGATTACCACACAACTTTTCAGTCACCGGCGCTACTTTCAGACTTCCTCTTATGTAAACATTTCTTTTTTTTACGCGAATGGATAATAAAATAAATGGAAAAGGCTAGTCAGATCCATGATGATGATGATGATTAAAATTAAATAGTCTCGCTGTCTGAATTTGTACTTGGTTAATCGCCCTCATCATTTTAACACAACTAGCGGAATGTCGTTGTACTAAAACACGTCAACCAAACAAACCTACAGGTTGTTGTATTTTTTTCAAATTTCCAAAAATGGCCAGCTCTAAACCTTCCCTCGTCGTCTCACAATAACATTGACGGTATCACGTATTCGTCATTCGCAGCAAAGGCGCGGCCTGTATGCCGTTATTGTGGGAGATCGTGACGGTTTTTACGAGAAGTCGCGAGACATCACGCCTGGACACTGATGCCTAATGAAAGATTTTTTTTACGACTTCGCGCGGTTATGTTGACTGTGTTTAGGGGAAATTACTGGACGATATTGGTACTAGATATGGAGAAAGGTAAGAATAGGTATTTCTAGAAATTATTATCAGCGAGATTGAAATTAAAGAAAATAAAAACATTCCGTTTTAGACATTGATCCATATGCTATTAGTAAAATACACTACTTATAAGCTTTGTCGGTAACAAACGTTATAAAAAGATTTTCATTCATGTATTTGCTGCACTCACCTGACGAACGAAAAGAGTGTCCATGGAGTTTCTTGCCCATTTCTCCATAGAGATCTACGCTTTCGAATGGGCAACTACAGTACTTTCACAAGTTATTATGCCCTGTGACTGGGACTGTAGCTTAGTTTATTTTTTTGTGTTTTGACATTCAAAAGTGCCTGTAATGGTCTAATTGAAATAAATGCTTTGAGTTTGAGTTTGAGTTTGAACCGAAAACATATGAACAGCAAGGCAGTCAAAAAATAAATCATCAAAATCTCTGCAAAGTTTTCCTGTGTTTCATTTTTAAAAGTAACGGGTATATTGCAATATAGCCGGTTATCGAATATAAAATGGTAAGCATCCCATCCCTACCATTTTATTTTCCTTTACCCCACAGAAAAATCATTGTGGCAAACCCTTAATAACTTATTTGGCTTCGACAGAATACCCAATAAAACATACGATGGACAATTTGTGAGCAATATCCTACCTTCAAGAAAGTAGGGTGCCCAAGTTATGGGTAACATAAAAACGGGACACCCCCTATATGCGACAACTGGATTGACCACACTTTACGGCCGGAAAATAGTGATAGTAAAATTTTTATTCCGTCCTTTACTTACGGCGAATTTGGCAGAATGTTAAATGATTGGTAAAATTATTTTTTATGAATAATTCAATATGGTAGATTTGAGTGCTGTTAGATTTTGGTCAATGAAAACGTTTTCATGGAGGATAAAACTACTTTGATTTTTTTGTTTTTGCTTGTTGCGTGTGTGTTTGTTGCAGTCGTTATTTTGATAGGCGTTTTATTTGTGTCGATGTTTTTCTTGGTTTCCACGGAGGTACATAAATAAGAATCGATTTCTTATTAATACAATTCAATTTCTTTATTTCAATCTACAAGTTGGATCATATCATAATTATCATGAGGCATATTAAATAAAAAATACTAGAAAAATAATACAAAACACAACACACAATTTCACTATAAATGAAGTGTTATAAATTGCCTGAGGAAAAAACAATGAAGAAATAATGACAACAGGAAGAATCTGTGTGCGCTTTTATTTACAAAAAATAATACGTTTTACTTGCACTCAGTTACTTATGGAATCCCCATAAAATCACAAGTTTCACGACTGTACCGATGGATAAAATCCATTCATCCACCGAATCCCATTCCAAATAATGTTCACAAATAGTACTATAATTTTATCCTTCAGGTAAACAATGACATAATTGAAGGTAGTGCTTCGCCCCATAAGCGGGAGGTGTGGACCATAAAAGCACCACAAAACGCGGGAAGCTTCGGATTGACAGCCGACATAAAACTGAGTCAGAATGTTTGAGGTGATGTTTTAAGTCCTGCGGGTGCTGTGTGCCTGGTACATTGTGGCTGATTCTGTGTGTGTAATGAGCTGATTTCTTAGTTAATTTACGACTTATTTGGATAATTAATATCCATCTTCTTCAGCTTCTTCTGGTAACATAACATTACGTATGTAAACTCCGAAAGGTTAGGCAGAGATGTAGATATATTGACTCACACACATTTAACCAGATATCTTTAAGTCAAATGTAATAAAGGATCCCTTTTTCTGTTGATGCCTTTCTGATTCTTAACATTGTCTATTAACTCCGAATGTTTTCCTTGTCTTTTGCGAGGAACTTGCCAATATAACTCAGAGGAAAAGGTCACCATTGAGACAGACATTAAACTTCTTGAAAAATCTGCCCTTGCAATAATAACTAAACATACTTACTGCAATAACAAATCAGCATCAGTTTGTATCTTCAAATTTGTTTATAGTCTAACTATTACCATTTTGGAATAGTCATATTATTTCTTTTTAATAAGCAAGCTTCTCCATTTAATTTTGTCCATGGAAGTGAACTGATTTCCGAGATACAGGTTCTCTACCTAGTTTGAAAGTCAGGCGTTCATTTAGTTTTTAGCAGCCTTTTTGTTGGTAGACATAAGTAGACAAAATTGTATTAGGCTATATTTTTACTGAGTCCAATAAGCGATAATTATAATTAAAAATTCTTAGTAAAACTATGGTTTAGATTGTGCTGATTGTGCATGTAAGATATTTCAAGTAAACGCCTTCTCAATGAACAGAGCAACGCTGTTCTATTACTGTAGTTTGCTATTGTTGAAAATACAAGGTGAAAGAGACACTGACGCAAAAAAGGTTACCACGTATTGAATAAATCACTCTGAATCGATGAAATATTTGGTGGGCGTTCCATATATAAAATAAAGTAGAGAACAGCTGTTTTTTTTTTAATAACCGACGAAGAATTTCTATGTTGGGGTTCAGAAAGAATGTGCTATACCATAGGTTCCCAACATTTTATGGTCTATCGCCCTTTACAAAATAGTTATAAAATAAACATTTTAGAAGGCTAGATAAAATGTTTTTTCATGAAAATAGAGGTATTTCGTAACGTTTCTCCCTATTTGCCTTTGAGACCGCTAGCGCCCCCATGAAATGCTCCAGCGCCAGCTAGCGGGCGGTACCGCCCCCGTTGAGAGACTATTTACTATACCAATAACACCAAACCCAATATTACTTTGCCTGACAGGGTATCGAACTCAGGACGTCATGCTCTGCAAGCGCGACGCTTGCGCCCACGAGTACTAAAAAAAAAAAAAAATTCAGTTCGCATAACATGGTCCAATATTAAAACAGCTAGTAACAAAAAAAACAATGATCCTTAAGCGCTAGGTTTTCACATATTCCCTGGAATCCACACTAGATTCCTGTATCGTGGGGTCCAAAAAATTAGGATATAATATGACAGAGAATTTCCAGAAAATGTCTACCTATAAAATCACCCCACCCCATTTTACACGCTCACTTTAATCTTACTTTTTTTTTTAAGTAATTCTAAAACGAAGTAGGGTTATTTATTCGACCCCCCAATACTAAGGAGGCACGTCTTCGTCTAATTTAACACCCAATTTGTGTTGGAACCACCTCGTCGAGGAAAGGGTTAAAAAATGGAACCCTTTGGAGACAAGTGGCTAATGATGAGGTATTTGAGAATAGTATATTTATTAAAAAAGTAGAGGTACCTGTAGGTACAGATATCTTTGTGGTAACTTTAATGACGTTTATTGCCTTTTACCGATAAAAAAGGTTAATAGTCACTTTGTGGACTGGGTCTTTTCCCGAATGCCTAAAAAGGAAGGTGACGTTTTTTTTAATTACTATCGAACACCTAAACTGGTGTCTATGGCCATTTGACGGAAAATGGATCCCACCAGCGTGCAACATTATTTACCTACAGGCCTATAGTGTAGCAATTAGCACTTTTACCCATAATCCTCACAGCTTGGATATACTACAGCGGCATTACAAAAATCACTACAGCAACATAGTACAAAAATACCACAGCGCCGAAATTAAAGTACTCCGCGACTTAAGACCGTATAGAAAAAACCGACAAAAACTGTCGGGTAGTAGCCCACCAGACACAACACCCATTTGGTCGGAGGACCCTCCCTTTTATAAGAGGATGAAGAACTTTACTACCTGTTCCTCGTCCTCACTCCTAAAATACCCAGGCCTCCTCACTATGTATGCCGAAATTCACCACACGGGTCCAATGCGGGTTGGTAGATGTCACATGTCTTCGTTTTTTTGAATGCTAGGATATGTTGACGTTTTTTTCACAGTAAATTACTTACACAAAGTAAAGTGCATGTGTACTACTTACGATTTGAACCCACGTAAATTGCGGTCGGTGTGCTTGACATACCGACCACCATTCAAATCTTTAACATGATCCAAACAGTGAAACCAAGCATTTAGATTGCTTTAAACCGATTTCTGACAAAGGAAGAGATTATGTATACCACCAGCATCTTTTTTTTAGAGCAATTGTTTCGCATTCACTTACGTGCAGCAATTTATCTTTGTCCATGAAATGGAAGTGGGTACTTCCCCGGTTATAGTGACTAATTCTGATGAATAAGCAGATTCTTTGGTAGTTTTACCTACATAATGCTTGTAATAGATCCCTTAACAACAACAAAGGCACTGGTTCTCCTCGTCTTTGCGATATTTTTTTTTGAACGGGACCATACCTAGGAACCTTCTAGTTACGAAGATATTGGAGATCAAAGTTACACCTTTTTTACCAGTTTTGTTTTTTTAATACATTTTTTTTTATCCTCCATGAAACCCCTTTGCGTTTGCATAGAGTTTTTGGTTTTACTGTAAAACGATTTATCACCCCAAAAAAAGAAGTCACTTCCCTAGTAATATAATTTTTGCGTAGAGTTACTAAACTTGATGTACAGAATGCTTGGATGACGGCTTCGTACAGGGTCCGTTTACACCTTGTATGATAAACCGTTTTTGGTGTAAAGAGTTCATTATTGTTAAGTCGTCATTCATCATTCTGCTGTCTGTCTCTCAATATATGTGGGTCGGTTTAGCATATCTTCATTTTCTAAACTTCTCTATTGCTCGTCATCTCTGTAGTCACTGCTTCTCTAGCCATTCTTATCATCTTCCACATAGTACCATTAATCGTTTCTTTGGTTTTCCCCTACTCTCACACCCGTATCTATAAACAAGTCAAAGTGATTACTGGATTTAAAGAATTTTTTATCCTGTAGTTTAGTAGTTGATTGAAGTTAAAACTGTCAAAAGTTAGAATTCTTAGCTTTTCTTTCTATGAAATATTTATCGTCCTTACGTTGAAATTCTTGTCTCTTGCATAAAAATGGTTTAAGTAAATAAATTAATAACTTAGACTCGAGTAATTACTTTAATTTGTCTGTAGATACCAGGGTTATTACTGTAAATGTTATAATCGCACGGCTCTTAGCTTTGATATCGCGATGATACGTCACAGTAGTTTGTCGACGGTATAGATGTTTATTCTTATACAGTAGAAATGTAAGGGCTAGTCCCCATACATTTCTGCTCTAGCTACTATCTTCCTACTACATACTTAGTTTCAGAATAGCCCACAACATGAGTCCTAACTGACCATGTACAAGACAAAGCGTTAAGGCGAAGTTTCTAGCGCGTCCACGCGTCATAATCTTGTGAACGGAACCGCGGTCTAGCTACTTGAGAACTCGCCCTTAAGTTGGCCGGACTTCGTAGAAGTTGGTCATACACTCGAAGTTTTAGATAATAGAAGTTATGAACAATGCACACTTGGTGATTTATTGAGAATTACGACGCAGGGAGTATTAGGTCCCTGTTGAATATGCGTATATACTTTCTGTCTTTGAATGTATAGGACAGATATTTCAGGATAGGCTCGCCCCCTATTACATGAGACTTAACCGTAACTGGTGAAATGTGGGTGTACCTCTGCCTAACCCTCCGGAGATTACAGGTGTGGTGATATGATGTTATATTATTTCAGGAGGTGAAAGTACTGTTTTTATGGGAAAAGCCCGCTAGATTTGTTCCAGCCACTGCTACTCCTTAAAACCATCAGAAAAGCGACAACCCAGTTACTGGTTAGGACTACACCAGTAATGGTGTTCCAGTAATCCCCAACTTACAAGTTTTAGGTCGTTGATTCGAATTTCGAACCCGGACAGGTACGTAATTTGTCTACGTGTACGTAATTGTCCGTAATTTCCTGTCAACATGTTTATAGAATGTATTTAGTATTTTATATGTACGAGTATGTTTATCTATATATGTATTGTATGTATTACGCATATAATGTTGTATGTATTGGTTTAGTTTGATTTATAAAATAAGTTAATTTAAGTTTTTAAATGATTATTCACATAGAGGTATATCATATTTTACAAATCTCGCAATCGAAGTAAGGTTTGCTGTAAGAAACCCCAATTTTGGGTTAAGCTCACCGTGTGTGTGTATATCTTTTAATTTTAAGTGCAATAAAAAATAAGAATAATTGCGCAATTTATTCATGTCAAAACCCACTTCTGTTATCAGAACGGTGACGTAACGATGAAACAACGTTCTAAAATCAAAAACTCGAAGACATGTGACTCACACTTCGTCCGTGTGGTTGGTGTCTTCAACCCCTCAAACACAGGAGGCCTGTGTCCCAGCTGTGGGATTTATAGGCAGATTATGCATGCTGCTTCGGTGGCCTAGAGGTCGCAAGCGCGACTGCCCCAGGTCCTGGTTCGATTCCCGGGTCGGGCAAAGCCGTGCCCAGTTGATGGCAATAGACTCGCCCCATGAGACTTAAACATAACTAGCAAAATGTGGGTGATGCTATGCACCTCTGCCCAACCCTTCGGGGATTACAGGGCTATGTTATATATGTAACTAGCGACCCGCCCCGGCTTCGCACGGATGCAATGTAGATACTAATGTTTTCTCTACTATAATATGCATGTATTATACATATAAACCTTCCTCTTGAATCATACAACGCATCAAAATCCGTTGCGTAGTTTTAAAGATCTAAGCAAACATAGGGACAGACAGACAGACAGCGGGAAGCGACTTTGTTTTATACTATGTAGTGATTATATGGTGTTTGCAGTTTTTTTAAACAATCAATATCGACTGACCACACTGCAATCTAGATTGATTTGAACAGGACTTATCTTTGCACTTGGTCGACTTATTTCAAAGGCCGATATCAGTTCCAAGCGCAAATAAACAAATTAGTCCCTAATGATGTATAAACATTCTTCGAAGTATTATTTTAAACGTCATTCATTAATTAAAATTACCAATTAATAAAGGGTTTCCCTTTGGACTTTGGTCAAGGCCAAAATGTGGGTAATAAAAAGAATGTAGTACCATCGGTAGGAAGAATATTGTTAATTCTTATAAATTTCAAAGTGCGTGCAATGAATACGCATATTTTTTGTACTTAAGGGACTTAATTGGTTTGTGATTTTCCCTTCTCAAAATGCCCTTTTATTCAGAAAATGAACAATATTTGTCATCACTTGTGCTCTCCAAGAATTAAGGTACATATATCATTCATGATGCGAGTAATCAAAATGTATTTTAAACTCTATTTCAATGGAATATAGTTCAAAACCGTAGGTAACACGTCAATATAAGCATACAGGGTATTAATGTTGTTTTTTCAATTGGCAGGAAACTTCTATTTGTGAAATAGAATTTGGAATGATTTCTATGATGATTAGAAAACTCGGTAGGTAATAGATGGTCACATAAATCCATGGACCGACCTAATCAAGCACGGCTTAACCGTCGACTCTTGATTTTTCGCTCACCCGGTGATACAGATTTTTTAATAATACATTGATAAACCATCAGAAAGTACTAGGTTAGCATAAATAATACATTGATAACCCACCAGAAAGTACTAGGTCAGCATAAATTCAAGGTGTTGTGTATCATTATAACCTTGAAGATCGACTCGTGAGGTTGTTATTATTTAGTCTCTTGCATAGAAATATAAAAAAAAAACTATTATATCTATGGTCTCTTGCTTTCCGAGGCACGGCACGAAAACACTGTTCTACGGTAATAAAGGTTCGCGGAAAAGATTTCGTACGTCACCATCTTCCTGCCCTTGTACCATGTTACTTGGGGTCGCCGCAACACGTTTCCGTCTTCCATAGTCCCTTGTTAACCAACGCCACTATTTACCCCTTTTTCTTCCACTCCTCACACAATCCATGTTTTCTCTGTTATTTCTTACCCTCGTCATTCATCAAAATTACCATTTACATAGGCTAAACACTTAACTAGTATTTCAAAAGTAGTATAGTATAGTAAGTAAGTATTATAAAAGTAAGTAGTAAGTAGTAGTGTAAGTATATAGTAGTGTGCAGTAGTAGTAGTTGGTGTATTTATGTGTTAGTGTAGTGTAGTAGTTTCAGACGGGAAATAAGTAATACTTCTTCGACTTAGGTATTATAATTAATTACGCTCTTTGTTTGATTTCAAGGGTTTCATATTAAGTATCTCACACTCGAGTGTTGATTGGTGCTTTACATGGTCACACACACGGGTTGAAACGGACACCAACGCGAAAACGGAAACCACATACTCAGTACATCTTTCCAACCCCCCCCCCCCCCACATGGAATTTTTTCGTCGGTTATAAAAAAAACAGCTATTTCCTACAAAAGTGCAATACCTACACGGTCGAAATGTATGGAGCAGCTGTTTTTTTTTTTAATTACCGATGAAAATTTCAGAATGAAGTACTGAGTATGTGGTTTCCGTTTTCGCGTCGGTGCCCCTTCCACCCCGTCTGTATATGGGTTTGTTTTACGATTGCTTGACGATTACGTAATACATACTCGTACGACGTATAATAAACAGTTTTAAATACCTATAAAACAACCTCGTTGATGGAAACGGTAGTTTTTTAAGATTATTTTCAGTGTGTCACACAGTTATTACTCATGTTTCAATTGCATTGTTCATAACGAAACACGCAGGCAACATTCAATGTTGCAGTTTTACTGGCAACATGCTAATGTTCCATATTCATAGCATAGTCAGCCTGTACTGTTCCATTGCTGGGACCTAGGCCTACTCCCTGTGCTGTCTGTTGGAGGACGTAGGCTATAATCTACCAAGCAGACCCAAGGCGGGTTGGTAGACGTCACATGCCTTAGATTTTTGGTTCTGGTACATGCTCCTTTTCCCACAACGTCTTCCTTCTCCGTTTTGAAAGCAGTGGTGAATGGGTGATGAAATAAATTACGCAAGGTAAAGTGCCTGCCTGGACTTGAGCCCACGACCTGTGATACTTAAGTCGGTGTTTTACCACTGTGCCACCACTGCTCCAGATTCATGCCAAATAAAAAACGCGGCACATTTTGATGTTGCGTAATTATTGCTCAGCAATCTCTTCAGATGGGGGATCCTGGACGGCTCAGATCTCAAGTGTGTATGCGGCGCGTCTCTACAGACAATGGCCCACCTTCCATATTGCGCAGCATGCCTTGACTCCTGCGCACTTGACGATCTTATGACTACATCAGCGAGCGGAGTTCGCATAGCCGAATTTTGGGCCAAATATATTTAATGAAAATTTGCCTTGAAGTAGAAGCAATGTTTCGTATATATAGATACATTTAGGATCCCCGGTGACGATTTCACCGGGGAAATAAAGGTGTTTTCCCAAAAATTTTGGCACGGTCGTCGTGCTCCGCCTCACGTAACCATTTTGAGCTTCTGTCACTCCTGAGTTTTACATGTAAGTATCTGGGTGACCGAGGTCCCCAGACATGAGAGCTAGCTAAATCGATTTTTAGCCCCACTTAAACCCCTGTTTTGCAACTTCCATCGAAATCGTTAGAGCCGTTTTCGAGAACGTGATTACAAATATTCCTCATTTAATAGTATAGGATACTTACTTGATTAAGTCATAGAGTTACTATTAGCTGTGACATTTATTGGATGTAAAAACTTTAGAATTCATCCATGTGGGTGTATGTCTAAACGTGCAGGGAATACAGCCGTGATGTAAAGTTTGTGTTACTCTTGAATTCATTTATTGATAGACAACGAACAGTCTTTTTCATTGGCTCTTGAAAATGCGGGATGCATTTACAAAACTACATCCTTACTGATCACTTTTGTTATCTGTACGGAACCTTTTTGCAGAATTTCTTGTTTCTAGGCCTAGTGAAAAAGACTTTTCGATGTCTATCAATAAATTAATTCGAAAGGATTTAAATACGGGATTGAGGTTTGCCGGGAAATCATTTTTGAAAATGCAAGCTTGTATGTAAGCTCCTCATTTTGGCCAGTGGGATATCCAATAAATCATGACTATTTTAAAGATGATGAAATCAGAGCACAAAAACGTTGAAGTGAATTATAAAAGTAAGCATTTCAATACGAAAATTTCGAAAAGATTATGTAATGATTACGAAATGTTCAGGCAACCTGTGTTTGTATGAAAGATAATAATAACGATAGATATCGGAGTGCTCCAAAAAAAAATCGTGAAATGTTATGCAAACCTTTTATTGCATTTCACAATGTGTATGTACATTATGGACATACCCAAATCATCATCTGATCAGCCTTTTCCAAAATATATTGGGGTCGGCTTCCAGTCTAACCGGATGCAGCTGAGTACGAGTACCTATTTTAAATGGGGCGACTGCCTATCTGACCTCCACAACCCAGTCAGTACCTACTGGGTTATACGATACCCCTAGGTAAGACTGGTTGTCAGACTTTCGGGCCCCTGACTATTGTAACGACTGTCAAAGATCTACAATTGACAGCCGGGACCAACGGCTTAACGTATTTTCCGAGGCACGCAGGAAACTCGGTATGTAATGGGTGGTCACCCATCCATGGACCAACCCAGGCAAGCGCGGCTTAACCTGGCGATCGACACGAGCGGCTGTTATTATTTAGCCACGAGCTCCTACATGACCTACCCAGAGTCAGGGAACTAAATGAAAATAGGTATATAATCTACTAGCTTATGCCCGCATACATCTACATCATTTATAAGTACTTAGTATGAGGATAATTTTTATAACTTTTTGCCATTACTTAGAAACTTAACTAAATGACGTTGGCTGGAGTGAATTTGAAATACAGGTACCAAATAGATCATTGTCTTGTTTATATTAGGTAATATATATATAAAAAAAAAATATATTTATATTAAAAGCTGCTTCTTTTTCTTCTTTATCGTGTGGTTGGTCTCTAACCTGGTGTCAGAGCTCTTTTACACGTATAACCACTGAGATACAATGGCCTCCCTACATTTACTGATCACGATCAGAAGCGATGCCGTTACCACGCATATAGGGCGCTGCAGTCGGTGTGGAGTTTCATAGAAAAATCTCGAACAATACTTTGGAAATTAAAAGCCTAGACTTGTTTCCTAAATATCAGCAAAACTGAAACATTTCTTCGAAAGAAAATGCAATAGCGTCACAGTGTCTGCAAAATAACTGCGTACGAACCGACTTACCTACCTATATCAAAACTTTGATTATTCATTCACTGTTTGAGTCACCCTGGAACATCGGACAAATTAAAGTATGCAGAAAGTTATCGCTTATCAACGATCGATAAGCACAAGTACCTGCTGTTATATATCATATCCATAATAGGTCAAACGCTTGCGCAGTTGTACTGAGAGTACAGTCAAACTCAAAAGTATCAGCGAATGAAATCACTGATGTATGAGATATCAAAGCACGCTTAAAATTTTACCACGACAATAGTTTTTTCAAATACACTTTCTCGAAAACTGGATCTTATCGCACTACGATTAGGTTCGACATGCAATGTATTTTACACTCGTGGATTTTTTTCATTTACCACGCACGATGGTTTTTTTTTCTTGATTTTGTCACAGATAATATTAAACAACTGCACAATTCCCTATAGGTCGGCGATGGTTGCTTTTTTTTTCACAGCAAAGAGGCGCATGTTTAAGGCCTTAATACTTAACGAAAATTTAAATTGTGTTTATGAACAGCATATCGTGAATAAACATTATTATTTTTAAAAGAATTTGCTTTTATCAACAAATTATCATTTATTTGTGTTCTAAATTAAAAAGCATTTGCTTTTTCTATTTTTCATATTAGGCTGTTTAGCCGCTTCATACCTTTGCCTCTCCTTCAACCTGGTGAAAGCAAAGCGCGGGAAAAAAAGCAAATCATTTAATTTCAAACAACAAACTTTCCCCACTTATATCAAAATGTTCTATTTTTTTCTACTACTACTACTCTACTTTAGCCGACTAACTGGTTGCAAAGAAGGCCATTCCAAAGACAAAGATCATTGTTTTCGGTGGCATTCAGGGGGACATCGGCAATATCCATGGCGTATCATGTACAGCTAAGTCGCTCGCATAGAGTACATTACACAGCGCATTTGTTCGCAATTGCCGTACAATTATAGAAATTGGCACGTGCACTGGATATGTAACTCTCTATAACCGTGTTGTGGTCTGCTTACCCATAGGGCTTTAGCGGGTCGATAATATGAACCAAAAAAGGGTTGCAGAGAAAACCGGCCCCTGAGGGACACCGGCATTCATAGCTGTTCCTTCAGACAAGCGACGATCAATAACTACTCGTATTGACCGCTCTTTCTTGAAGTCCGATATACAATCACAGAAACAAGTGGGCAAGTCGTACGATGGAAGCTTGTTTATAAGGCCATCATGTCAAACCCTATCAAAGGCCTTCGAGATGTCCAGAGAGACGGCAATTACTTCCTCTAACTTCTCTATGGCCACACTTCAGATGTGAGTGGCGTACGCTGGAAGATCTCCATTGGACCAATTTTGGCGGCAGCCGTATTTTTGCTCGTTGAGGCAGTCATTAGCTTCAAGGAGCACCAGGAGCATCTGGTTAAGGACACAATCCATGGTCTAGTTAGTACAACAAAAGATGGACGATTTATTAAGACGAACTTAGATCAGACAAACATAGAATTAGTCATCATCAATTCTTGACATATTAGCGACCAATAAACAAATGCAGCAGAGAGGCAATTCAAAAAAAAAATAGTCAAAAAGTCAAATAATAGTCAGTATAAAGTCAATTAATTTTTTTTTTTATCTTTAAGAACGATTGGAGTCTAATCTCTATCTAAATCTGTCAAAAATATTTTTAATTTGACGGACTCCGGACTGCAACTGAGAAATTTCTGACGGAAAAACCCAATAACACTTACTCAACCAATTTAATTTAAGCGTCCTCTTGTTTCTTATGTTAGTTTATATTTAGTTAGTTTATTTTATGTAAATTAATATTAAATAATTTAGTTTTATTTGTTGTATAAGTAGCTGTAGGTAATCCCTCGTTTTATTTATTTATCAACTATAATTAAAATCATTTAATTAAAATTAAAATACAACGACAATCACTCACATTTTTCCGGAAATTCCAAATCCCAAAATTTTCATCATCTTTTGCGGATGACTGTACATAGGCTCCGGTTGATATAAGTACTCCCTCCGCCATTTTGCACATCACATCAGTCTTGATTCATAACACACGGAAAACACTATACAGTTTAGTGTATTTCCTTATAAAGTTTTATTATAACATCAACTGGAAAGAAGACATATTCAATGGAAGAGAATTATTATCGATTTCTTAAACCTCATAATTTGTCGCAATTGCATTGGTTGAAATAGCAAGAAGAATTGGCCACACCCAAGGGGGACTGTGAGGATGTCCAGCAAAGATAACTTCCCAAGGTTGGATCCAGGTGAATCAACGCTACCGCGGAAGAGATTTATGAGTAAGTTTTAGGAAATTACTTATGTTTTTATCACCTAAATTTCATTTTTCTGTGTGCCATTAAGTGAAAGTTTCGCTAAGCAAAATAAAAACAGTTGCGATTCCTTGTTGATAAAAAAAAAATGTTGAAGCCATGTGACAAATTAATTTTCGAGTTATATACTAGAAAATTAATTTGTTCTTTCACACATTTTTAACATTTTTTTTTCATAAAAAATTCTTTAGTGGAGAAAATTTTTATTGAAAATTTATTTTCGCATTGTGAAAAAAAACGGTGATATTTTCACCAATATGAATCGTAATAGTGCCGGTGCCCTGTTTATAATTTGTAGGGTAGTTTTTTCAACTTAACACGTTCACTGTCTGCGAAGTAGACACAATAGTTTTATTAAACAATTGCAGTGACCCATATGTGGGTATTAGACAGGTAAAGGGTTAAGTATCTAAATATAAATTAATGAACAAATAAAGATCTTTTGTTCTTTGCCATGGATACATAATAATTAAGTATGATTCAAAGCATTACATTCGGCAAGGGAATTCCCTGAGACTATATTGAGAATATACTGTATTATTTTGATACTCATAACCTACTTTAAATAAATACGGCATTTGTGTTAAATCGTAATGGTAATGGCATTATATCTTATCAAAAAGAAGTTCACGATACTGATCGTCGCACAGATATCAAACAAACACAATCAATAGTCTATTCTATTAAAATTATTCTATTATTTTGAAAATAGCAGCTACACATAAAACCAGTAGTAGTCATCAATTGTACCAACAAAAATACCGTTCACTCATTAATACAGGTATTATGCGTGGCCTCTTTGCTATACATATACATGCATGCAAAGAAATAAAATAGAAGTGTCTGTTTGTAATTTGAAAATAACAGGTTTTTACTGAATACATATGTATGAAACTTATATACGGTACTTATAACAAAAACACTGTTTTTTTTTTATTAGTCTGTCTGTGTGTTTGTTCCGGCTAATCTCCGCAATAGCGGGCCCGATTTTGACGGAACTACTGGCTAATGTTATAAGGAGTAACTTAGGCTTAGGCGTACTTTTATTTTAGAAAAAAAGATCACTTTAACAGATTAAAACCCTTGAAATTGTTAACAAAATCCGATTAAAAAAGGGAAGTAAAATTTTTTATAATCATTTTACGCGGATGAACGTCGCGGGCAATAACTTTAAAACCTCTTAGTAACATTTAACAATGCTGAGAATTTTTAATTACAAAAACACTTATACTCAAGCTTTTTTCCTATAGGGGCAGGCAAAAACTACAGAACGCCAACTGTAACGATCCATTGTTAAATTGTGGAAATAAAAAAATAAAGAAGAAAATAATAATTCTTGCTACTCTTGTAAACGAAGGTGTCTCACAGTACTTACAAACTCTACACAGTACCAGGTATTTTAGTTTTGTGACTACAATTTTAATTTAACAATAAAAAAAAACTTTTCAGACTTGCTGATGGAAGCAAATGTGTATGAACAGGCGACGAACCTGATGCCTCCCGAGCCACCTCTGCCTCATCCGGAGCCTGCTCAGCCTCCAAATGAGCCGCTGATATCTTGGATTCCTGGATGGTTTACTCCTCAGCCACCCTTGTTTGGAGCTGCAGCTGGATCTTCGGCTGGTTGCGCGATTGGCAGTTTCCAACCAAAATATAAAATTGACGATAATTTATCAAAAAGGGAATTAAAGACTTCCGAAAAAAAAAGTGGACGATAACTTTACTTTCGGTAGCCGGTGATTTCTGTTTGTGCCATTCACTTTTTTCCAACCGACTTCCAAAAGTAAAGTTAATGTCCACATTTTTGTGTTTTTTTTTTGTGGAAGGTGGTTATTTTTATTTTTTTATTCCGAAACACGCTCAACGATAAAGCCGGGTGTATACGTTCTTTCTGAATGCAGCAAAATAATGACTAGGGAATTGTAAACACAAAAACACCTCGCTGAAAACCAACCAACGTTCAATCAATTACAATAAAATTGATCTAAATCATTCAGCAGCGGAACAAAAAAAAGAAAACAAGTTTTTTGACGTTTGTCGTGGAAATGGTAGGTAATTCTGAAAAATCTGTTTCAGGAATCGAACTTGTCGTTTTTTTACATTAAACAACATTCTGTATTATTGCACTATTAGGGCACTAATTTTGGTCATTGACTTTTGTTTCCTTACAAAGTACCTATGTGTATACGGGGTGGAGGGGACACCGACGCGAAAACGGAAACCACATACTCAGTACATCATTCTGAACCCTGAGCTGATTTTTTTTTAAATAACCGACGAAAAATTTCTATGTGGGGGGTTCAGAATGAAGTACTGAGTATGTGGTTTCCGTTTGCGCGTCGATGTCCCTTCCACCCCGTATTATTAGATTTAAAAATTTATGTAACTATTTAATTTTGTTCTTGCGAATATATTTAGTTATTCTTACATACTTGCTTTCGTGATTTTTTGGCTTTAATAAACGTAATTAAATACCTTATTGTTTCTATTAATAAAACCTTCATTATAAATCTTCATCATATATTTTAAATTGTCTGCTATGATGTCAGCCCTTTTTACTGGCACTTTTAGCTCGTAGTTTTTGAACCGCAATATTGGTGGCCTACCTTAATGTCTTAAAGCAGGATTTTTTTTATTTCATTCCAGCGTGGGAATGAGACAGAGCTATACAAGTGGTCTAGCGCCATCTCTTTCCCACACCGAAATAGAACTTAAAAATTCTTGCATTAAGACGTCTGCGTAGGCTGAGTAAACACCTAAAATTATTTGACAGTGTAGTGTGCAGCTCGCCTAACCTTATATTTGTAACTGCACACACTAATTATGGTCATTATTATACGAATCATCGAACTAAACAGTTCTCTTTCATTTTGACAACATCACTATAATACATGGCGACCCTGAGCCAGCAATTAAAATTTTGCGACATACGCGAAAAGCGTCCACCATCGAAGAAATTATGAAGATAAAGTAAAAATAGAAGTATTGAAGACCGAAAGTTTCAAGAAAGAACGTGAAGAAGACTGTAAAATTAAAGAAGAATCAAAATCGCAATACAGAATCAGTTTGAAGAGGTGAAATTATTAATGAAGACAGAAAAGGAACGTTGCTGCCGGGTGCCGGGAGAATGCTCAAGCCTTATGATGAGAGGATATGCAGGGCGCCGGGAGATAAATCGTACGGGTCCGATGTGGAGCAGCTGGGAGTAGTTCGTGTCCAGTGCTGAGGAGTTCATTCATCCACGCCACGTGAGACGTCGTGACCTACATTTAAACGTTGTCAGAAAAATAAGTACCTACTGCAATGTAAGTTTTGCATTGCTAACATTTTTTTTTAATCTACAATATTTCTTGTAATTTTAATTAGATCATGCTGTATTATTTTATATTTTGCTCTGGAGATTAGGAATGTCGCAACAATTGCAAGATTTACACGCTAAATTAAAATATTTAAGAAAATATTTAGTGAAACTAGGTCCAGATAGGCGTAGACAAGATTTAGCTTTTAAGAAACTAGAGGAAGCAGAAAAAGAACATAGTAAATTGGATTGTATTTTGACTCAGTTGAACCAAGAAATTAAAAATCGTAAGTTAGACAAAGAAGCTTGTGAGGTTTTCCAAACATTAATTCATGAAATTCAATCAAATTTTCAGAAAATAAAGGATTTACTTTCATTAGTGGATAGTAGTAGTCAAACTAGTTCTACAGATTTTATAGTATATTCTGATTGTGTTACAAAAATGGCTGACGCATTCGATATTAAAACTGCAATTTCCCTGTTGCCGGTGATGAATGGCCAGGAGCAGGTGACAAATCAGCTTATTGATGGTATCTTACTTTATAGTTCGCTCATTAATGATGCCAGTAAAAGACAATTGATACAGTTTGTGTTAAAAACGCGTCTTTCGCCTAGTGCAAAATTGCGTCTTAAAACTAATTACGTAGATATAGAAAGTTTGGTAGAAGATATTCGAATTTATTTGCTGCCGAAAAAATCGTCTGTAGCTTTACAAACACAATTATTAAAAGCGACTCAAGGCCGTAGAAGCATTGAAAAATTCGGTGCAGAAATCGAGGAGTTATTTGTGAATCTCACGATTGCACAGGCTAACGATAAGCGTGATGCCTATGAGGTTTTGCGTCCACTCAATGAGAAAACTGCAATTAAGCGGTTTAGCGATGGTTTGGCTGACAAGCGGCTCAGCACCATCATTGCCTCACGACAGTTTGCATCGTTGTCTGAAGCCATAACGGCTGCGGTAGATGAGCAATCCATGTCTGTCCAGCCACAAGACCAGGTTATGCAATTTAGGGCTAACCAAAACTACAAACGTGGAAGCTTTGGAGGTTCTCGAGGCCGAGGAAATAGACAGTTTTATAACAACAATAAAACATATAACCATAATTATAACAAAGATAGTGGAAATAATGAAAATAGGTCAGGTCAAAGAACTTCAAACAGTGTAAATCGAGGTAAACACTCAGGTGGACAGCGTCAGCATTTCCGTGGACGTCCGGTGCGTAGTCAGCGTGTTCAACATAGCGCGCAACAGTCCAATGTCCAAGACGACTTGCGCAATGACCGCACAAATAGTCATGAAAACTTAGAATTTTTTCGTACCTAAATCGTACACTCATTCAATTTATAGTTTTTGTAATTTTTGTATAATTAATTGTCAATTAAAAGATAGTGATGTTGATCTTAATTTACTGATTGATAGTGGAGCTAGCTTATGTGTGCTTAAGTATGAATGGTTGTCGCGACATAGGAATTTATTAAATTTAGTAAAACAAGATAAGATAGTTATTAGAGGAATTAGTGGTAATTTAGAGTCATTGGGATACATTTATTTAGATATTATAATTAATAATGTGACTTTCCAACAAAAGTTTTACATTTTTGAACACTTATCTTGCGCCTCAGAAGGTATACTTGGACAAGATTTCTTTGAACAATATAACGCAGTATTGAACTATAAAGATGGTACTCTGAGTTTAGAAACCCGAGACCAGTCTATTAGTGTTCATGTTAATAGGAACTTATTTACAATTCCGCCTCGTTGCGAAGTAATTAAACACATCCCGACGTCACACAACAGTGATTGCGTCATTTTGTCAAAGGAAATTTATAAAGGGGTGTTCACGGCAGGTGTAGTATCGAAGCCACATAATGGATTTATTCCTGTTAGGATATTAAATACAACTGATAATTCGGTTAATGTAAATATTTCAGATTTAAATATTAGTTGCCTAAATAATTTTTATGTTTGCAAGTTTGACGACGATAGTATATCTGTGGATAGAGTCAGAACTTTGCTTACTACTTTACAACTACACAGCTATTTAAATAAAGAGGAACAAAGAGGCATAGAAAACGTATGTTCCAAATATGCCGATGTTTTCCATTTACCAGGAGATACGCTCACTACAACTAATTTAATAGAACACTCAATTAAACTAAAAGAAAATACGTCACCAGCGTACGTAAAGCCTTATCGATTGCCTAAAGCATTGAAAGGCGAGATACAAAGACAAATAGATGAAATGGTTAAAAACGATATCATTGAAGAGACTATTTCAGAATGGTCAAGTCCAGTTCTATTAGTACCTAAAAAGACAGATAGGTCAGGAGAAAGGAAATGGAGACTTGTAGTGGACTATCGCCAACTCAATAATAGGATACAGGATGATAAATTTCCTTTACCTAATATCACTGAGATTCTAGATTCGTTATCTAATAACATCTATTTTTCAAAATTAGATCTCAGTCAAGGTTACTATCAGCTGTCGTTAGAAGAAAAGTCTAGGAAATATACTGCATTTACAACAGACAAGCAGTACCAAATGAAACGATGTCCAATGGGACTTAAGACATCGCCTAGTGCATTTGCTCGTCTTATGACAATAGCAATGTCTGGGTTAAATTATAAATCATGCTTTCTATATCAAGATGATTGTATTGTCGTAGGAAATTGTCTTGAAACGCATAACAAGAATCTTATAAAAATCTTTGAATGTCTAAGAAAAGTGAATCTGAAATTAAACCCCCTGAAGTGTGAATTTTTACGTAAAGAAATCGTTTATTTAGGACATAAAATTACGTCAGAAGGAATATTTCCCGATCCATCGAAGGTAGAATGCCTACAAAAATATCCAGTCCCGCAGAATGTAGACGAAGTCAAGAGATTTGTTGCATTTGCTAATTATTATAGGCGTTTTATCCCAAAGTTTGCTGAAATAGCCTATCCTTTGAATGCGTTATGTAAGAAAGACGTAGCGTTCGTGTGGAGTGACGAATGCGAGCAAGCATTTGACAAGTTAAAACAGATTCTTATTAGTCCGACTATACTTGACTATCCAGACTTTGGAGACAATAATACTTTTACGGTACAAACTGACGCATCAAAACTAGGATTAGGCGCCGTACTGTCTAATAGCAATGGCAAGGTAGTCGCGTACGCAAGCCGTAACTTGAAACCCGCTGAGACGCGATACCCTGTGATTGAGTTAGAATTTTATTACTAGCTATTGTTTGGGCAGTTCGACATTTTAGACCTTATTTATATGGGAAAAAGTTTAACATAAAAACAGACCATAAGCCGTTGATTTATTTATTTAATATGGCCGATCCTTCAAGCCGATTGACAAAGTACAGATTATATCTGGAGGAATATGATTTTGAAATCAGTTATGTCCCAGGGCGGCACAACGCAGCTGCAGATGCATTGAGCCGGATACCTATTACATCCAACAGCTTAAAGGATATGAACAAGCATGTAGTATCGGTCATGACAAGGGCACAGACTCGAAGGTTACGCGCTAACTGTGATAACAACGACATGACTACTGACTCTGAGGTATCCTCTACTCCAAGGCCTGATCAACCTAAGGTAGTGGAAATTCTCAAACGACCGATTGACAGCGTTGAATTGATATTATTTAGTAATAAAAATACATTAAATCAGATAGAACAATCAAAACATTTCACTAGCGATAATGGTAACTGCAAATTCGTACCTGATAAATCAGCAATTTTTGTGATTTCTCGATCGTTACCTACCGTAAGTGTGTTAGCGAGAGAATTACAACGTTTTTGCAAGCAAATCAAAATAAACGAGCTCATAATAATTAAAAGCAAGCGCTATGAAATTTTTGTTAACAATTTTATAAAGGAAATGAGTCATTTAAATGATAATGATATTCCTAAGCTACTCGTTATTAAAGATGTGACAAGAGTTACTGACAAAGACACGAAAACTGTGATCTTGAATGACTTCCACCTGTTACCCACAAGTGGCCACGCGGGAATAAACAGAATGTTAAATAACATTAGGAAGAACTATTATTGGCCAGGAATGACCAATGACGTAACAGAATTCATAAGGAAGTGTAGAAGTTGCCAGATTCAAAAGCATTCCAATAAGCATACGAAGGAACCGATGGTTATCACATCCACGGCATCTACTGCTTTTGAAAGAGTTAGTTTAGATTTAGTGGGTCCTTTAGATGTAGATAATTTAAACTATAAGTATATTCTAACATTGCAGTGCGATTTAACAAAATACGTTGAAGCTTATCCTTTAGAGAGGAAAGATACTGTTTCCGTAGCTAGGTTATTTGTAAACAATTTTATTCTGAGATATGGTATCCCTAGAGAAATAATAACAGACCAGGGAACAGAGTTTATGTCATCAATTTTTACAGAGATTTGCAATTTGTTGCATATAAATAAACTGCATTCAACAGCTTATCATCATGAAACTCTAGGAGGATTGGAAAACACTCATAAGGTTCTAGGAGCCTACCTTAGAATTCAGTGTGACAATAACAAATCAGATTGGAGCAGTTGGCTTCCATTCTGGTGCTTTTCTTTTAACACTACAGTACATTCTGAGACAAAATACACTCCATTTGAGTTAGTATTTGGGAAAAATTGTAATTTACCATCTAATATAGCAGAAAGTTCATATGTTGATCCTTTATATAATCCTGATTCTTACCCGTTAGAACTAAAATACAGACTTCAAAAGGCACAAGCAGAAGCTAGAAATAATTTATTATTCAGTAAGGAATTGAGAAAGAAATATTTTGATAAAAATGTAAACGGATTAAAATACAATAGTGGAGATTTAGTTCTTATTAAAAATCAAGTAGGAAATAAGTTAGATAAAATTTATTTAGGACCGTATAGAGTCATTGAAGATGTTTCACCAAATGTAAAAATATTAAAAGATGACAAAGAATTTGTAATCCATAAAAATAATACAAAACTGTTTGTTACATAAAATACTTTGGTTATAAGATATTTCTTTTATGTAATGTAATGTAATGTTAAAAAAAGTATATTTTTAAGCTATTGTTTTGTTAAAGTAAAAAAAAAAAAAAAATGAATTATGTACTTAGATAATAATAACATTTTTTTTTTAAAAAAAGGGGAGGTGTAGTGTGCAGCTCGCCTAACCTTATATTTGTAACTGCACACACTAATTATGGTCATTATTATACGAATCATCGAACTAAACAGTTCTCTTTCATTTTGACAACATCACTATAATACAACAGTTGAAATAAATTTAAGAAATCTTTACAGGTTATCAGGGACCTCTTAATTTTTAGATCTTTCTAGTGAAGTAGTTGACTCCAGGACTTCGTGTAGTTTCTGTAGGTACCTGACAGAAGAACTTGTTGTGAACTAGAGGGGGAAAACTAGCAGCATACTCTATTACCTGCTGCTCAAAATATTTCTATTCTTGTAGAGTGAGTGCAGACGCAATTACACTGCATTTTCAATAATATGACCGTCGGACTGCCAAGTCACGCACCTCTGATTTTTCGGATTCATGTGCGTATTGTATAATTATCACTTGCTTCGGTGAAGGAAAACATCGTGAGGAAATCAGCATGCCTGAGAGATATATCTCGACGGCATGTACATAAAGCCAAGTCAGATGCCAATAAGTGGCATAAAACTCTAGACACCAGGTTAGATACTAACCACATGATAAAGAAAGAAGATAGCTGGATCGGGAAACGGCACTTCAGGTTGAGAAGCTATTAAAAAATAATTCACAAAAAAGGTTTTTTTAGAGGCAAAACCGGGAGTAAAGCTAGTACGCACGACGACCAATCAAGCTATAATAATCCAATATAAGCGGCTCTCTGATTGTACGGGAAATCTATACAAAGCGAGACCATGTTATACTGGGAACGTATAGCTTACTGGACACAGTAAGCTAGCTAGCTAGTAAGCATTGCGACAGCCATGGTTACATGACCTGCCGATAGTTATCCGCATCTAAGTATAAGGATAATAGAACACATTAGTTATTTATGCTCACTATATGGAAAGAAATAATGATGTAAGCTTTATATTATTAGATTTTACATCACGCTTGTAATCCCAGAAGGATTGGCAGAGGTATACCTACCTATTATATTAGCTCTAGTTTTCATGCTGAACATTTTTACTCAAAATACTTCTGGGCTCCCCTACCAGTAGGGGTGACCCTTTGGCCATCAACCCGGCACACATACAGACTCCGTGAATACTCCTGAGAACTTCCTGATGGAAAAACCTGTACTCATTGGATTTTAGGTTAAAGAAAACTTAATTAGGTGTACAATAATAACAGCAAAAGACTATAGCATTAGTCTGCCAACGCCATCTAGTGTTGGACGACGAGCAACTCACCAACTAGTCTGAACACAGCGTAGAAGGTGGCGCCACCTCGGCGCAGACGCAATGCTCTGCGACACAAAACGTGCGTCAACTTCGTGTATGTGAAAAATAACGTAAGCGTCACCATTAATTACATACTGTAATGCAAAATAAACTTTATATGTTTTGCATTGAAAGTTTGGTTTTGCATAATTTTATAAATCAATTGTTTGTCCATTCAGGGATATTCGTATTTTCAGCCAGTATTTTTTTAAACAACGGAGATGGCATACGCAACGCATAGTACATAGAAATATAACCAATATTTTACCAATCAACTTATTTAAACACCTAGAGAACTTTGAGAGATTGCTACTTAATAATCATGTTGACGATGACTAGTAAAGATGACTCCCCGAAATTGGATTTTGGTGAGTTAGGTAGACAGCTGTCGAGCGCCATCTCTTTCTCACTCTCGGAATCGAACTAAATCATTCCTGCGTTAACAGATCATGGTAGAGTGAAGAACATTTTATTTGTAAACAAAACCTTATTTATCAACTAATAAAAACTTTTGAGACCTGTAGCCATGAACTATGATAGGTTGACAACATACGAGTAGATACGTAATATTTTTGAGCATACGTTTAAAAACCACAAAAGATAAAACGTGGTTGATTGATTTTCTCAAAATAGCTCGTTATCATACGTGCCTAGTATGTTAATTATTTTAATTTTCGTAATGCATAATGATTTTATGATTACCCATCCATATGGCTGTCCACAACTCCTGTGATGATGATTACGATGACGGTGATGATGCCATCTAGCCGATTTCGGCCACAGCAACTGCATTCGAGTGTTTGACTTTGTAGGGTGGTTGTTAAGAGCTTTGGTGTGCTGCTATTTCATGTGCTCTCAAGTGGCTGGCATATCCAACTTTAGCCAAAAACCTCCGTGCACAAAGCGGACATGTCAGGACTCCTGTATGTATACAACCTTTCAGTCGTGCATTTAATTTTGGGATACGCCTACAACACTATTTCCATATCAACTGTTACAGCTTCTGAAAGATACTGACAGACTTGTAGGTCGAGTGGTTGCAAGCACCACTGATGAGCATCCGAGAGGTCCTGGGTTCGATTCCCGGATCGGGCAAAGTGTTTTTGGGTCTGTCCATCAGGAATTCTCAGTAGCAGCAACCGTCATCAACCGGGCACAAATCTGGACTCCGTGGCTGCCACTGAGAAATTCCTGATGGAAAAACCTCTTAACACTTTGCCCGACCTCGGAATCGAACCCGGCGCTTGTGACCACTAGACCAACATCGCAGTCAAACAATCTTAGATAAAGATAAAAATAAGGACCCTGTCAGACACCTCGGTAGGCCATAGTTTTAGAAATTTCATCAGTCAAATTAGTTATTACGTGTTTCTTACACGTATCCCTCGACGTAATTACTGTTTAACTGCTAAATATATTATCTAGGTCATTGGACAGTTCCGTATACAAACGGTAATATTGGTATAGTCATCAGTGATGATAATGATTCATGATAGGTACTTATTTCCTCCGGCAGCAGGTACTTGGTCCTGCCCTACTTTTTGTTCAAGGTGCTAGTTCATTTATAAATTAGTTACCAACTTTTATTTAGTCACCCTTACAAGGTTTTCCTATTTAACGTTAACCGTTTAAATTAAATTCCTTAATTTGATGAATAATTGTACCTTTAAGGTCATCATTCCAGTCATTCAAGGTTTGATAAAACCCTTCTTAGGTACCAGGATAACTAAACAATGTTTTGTCATTATAACTACTTAAAATTGTAACACAGTAATTCTTTAAAGCGGTGTCTTGTGAGAATCGTCATAACATGCCGTTAAATTGGCTAGGGAAACTGTGCAGTCGTTATGGGCATCGATATCTTATTTTTTTTTGCTAGCCTCCATCTTGTGTGACGATCTTTGCCCATCTCTCCGGGTGCATCCGTGCTACGTGGCCTGCCTACTCTCACTTCAGCCTGGCTGTTTTTTCTCCAACATCAGCTACTTGAGTGACGGTCGATATCTAAAGACGATAAAACAAAAAAAGTTTTTTATTTTTCCATTTTTAGTCGTAATAATATCTTATACATTTATTTTTCATTGTTAACAACACATGCCATGGTAATAGGCTTATCCCCAATAAAAATACTCTTCCAAAAACTATCCAAATCGCTTCAAGTGTGCCTATAAATTTGAAGAGTTCTCTCTATTTCTCCAGGATCCCATCATCAAATCCTGACTTGGTGATCATGGAACCACCTGGGAAGTTTAACCATTCAAACAAAAAAAAAATCCAAATCCGTCCAGCCATCTTCGAGTAATCGGGGAACATACATAAAACAAAATAGAAAGGTTCCGACGAATTGAGAGCTTCCTCCTTTTTGAAGTCGTTTAAAAATACTGATTTTCCAAACTCATACTTCAAGAAGGCAAGTAAGTAAACCTGCGGTCGAACATCCTGAAGAAAGTAATGAGCAAAAACTTTTTTACCATGTTTGGGTATCAGCTACCACGTCTGCGCAGTTTCCACAGTTTAATAGTATTTAGCAACCATGTTGTCATAGTAATACACCATCACCACCAACTCGCACTGCGCCTGCGTGTTGGGTTATGACTGGGGATCGGATATTCGGATTCATATTTAGGTACCTAAAGTTTGATTGTTGGGCTAGGATGGAGGGCGCGTCATTACGTGAAAAGTCTTATTTTATTTGAATGAATAGTTATTTTTTTCATTTTAGTGTCTTTATTCAAACGAATCATGCCCAATCATATTTACCATTTTGTCCTAATCGATATGTCAGCAGCAAAATTTAATAGTTGTAGTAATTTTTTACTTGTTATTTTCAACAAATTTTTGACCTGGTTTTAAATAGATTATAAATATTCGTCATACTTTTGAGTACTACTTTTTATACACACTAACAAATTATGAAATTCCGTGATCCCGGGATAAAAATTGGCATTAAAAGAAGCCGCTTCCATACTTTTCTACCCTTTGCCGGGATAAAACGTACTTTAGGTGAATATGCATTCGAATATCCAATCTCTAGTTATGACCCACTCCTGGCCTTTGTCTTAGTAGTGAAAACCTTGTAGGTAAATTTCTTCGGCATCTGCACTCTTTGAACCGAAACTAAAGCTTTGCTGCTTAACGATATTAAGTAACTTACGGTGGAAGATGTTCCCCGAACGAGGCTTTTACAAGAACTGCACTAATACTTACAAACGAGTACGTGGAACTGTAAATTCTTGGAAGACCTCATCATAAAGTACTAGAAATTTAACGTTAAGTTTAAGTTATACCTGTTTATAGTTTTATAACTAGTACCAAATTAAGGTACTACCTAGTTATAAATTGTACTTTGCAGCTCCTTGAGTCTTGTTACCTAATTTGATGACGCCTGGTTTGTCATCTGACTGCTAATGCTACTGCTGAGCATGGGGTCCTGGCTTCGATTCCCGGGTCGGGCGAAGCGTTACTGAGTTTTTCCCATTAGGAATTTCTCAGTAACAGCCACGGAGTCTGGACTTGTGCCCGTTGATGACAATAGGCTCGCCTATTACATGGGACTTAACATAACTGGCCAAATGTGGGCGTACCATTAGGTGCACCTGTGCCTAACTCTTCGGAGATTTCAGATGTTGAATGTAGTCCTAGGTTGGAGTTCCGGATCATTCCCGTAGGTTAAGACTGAGGTGTACCTAACATTACACCCGCATTTCGTATATTTGGGCACTTCTATTGGAAAATTCAGAAAACAGCCCAAATTCTTCTAAAAGACTGTGTGCTTGCACTTCTCAACATCAGAACTACAGATCAGCTATCACACTTCTGCGTACTTCATCAGCGAATACGGGGCATGGTGTTATGTTAATTATATTTCTAAACACATCGTACGTAGTGAGTTAAATATCCGAAAATAGATAAAGAATCTAACAAAAAAATCCGTTTTGTCACTACTTTCGAATTGTTCGGTGAGTCATCAAGGTCATGACTTGTACTCAAAACTTTGTAGGTGGGTGTTATACACTTTCCTATTGCACAAAATCTCTATCTGTTTGATAACATGACATCACGCTTGTACTGCCTAGGGGTTTGACACAAATGCATCTGTAGCTCGTACATATTTCGCTAGTCATGTTCAAGTTCCACGTAATAGAGCCAAATCATAGGTCTCAAGTTCGAACCCAAGACATGCACCTCTGATTTTTCGGATTCATATACGTATTGTATAATTAACACTTGCTTCGGTGAAAGAAAACAGGGAGGGAACCAGCACGCCTGAGAGATATTTCTCGGCGGCATGCCAAGCCAAGTCAGAGGCCCAAAACGGTATAACAACTCTGACACCAGGTTAGGCACTAACCACACGATAAAGAAAGAAGACTTAATGAAGACTTAGAGGACGAGCCCATCGCCATCAACCGGGTAAAAATCTAGAGTACGGGCTGGTGCTGAAAAACTAAAGATGTATAACCTCTGTGACACTTGGCCCACCCATGACTTGCAACCATTCAACCATCGTCGCAGTCGATGTCGTGGGTATATCTTTTCTTCTCTGATGCGCCGGATTTGGGGGAGCACCAACGGAATATTAAAGATGATTTCTGAGAGGCCAGAATCCGTAGTGCTAGGGAGATTCATCCAGCTTCATTTGGCGAGTCGGCGTTAGGATTCTTGCTGACATGAGCAATTTTTTTTTTTGATATTGACTATTTATTATTTGCAAGTTAAAGAATTGATGGAATACTAACGTAGTTTTAAGACCTTTGTTCGTAACAATTATGGACAATTACTTGGTCTGAAGTAAATAGTTTTTTTTCTTAAGATAATTATGTAAACCCGTAGTGACCCACTGCTGAGCCTTCGTCTTTCTCTCTTCTTCCTTACCTTTTCCACACATACCTACCCTCCAAAATTACGGGCCAGTCCTTTTGATGTAAGACATGATTTGTGATGGGTCCCCCCCAATAGTTAGGGTAAGTCCTAGGGTATGCCGGTCTCCCCAATATATTTGTCACCACCGTCTTAATAGCAGTGGTGATGAAATAAATTTCGGAAAGGTGCTTGACTAGATTCGAATCCACGACCTTCAAATCGTAAGTCGGTGCTGTATCCATTGGGCTACCACGGTTCTCAGAAGTGGTTATGATATGCGTCTGGCATACCTCTGCCAGATTGCCAACCAGTTTCCCGCCTTCCGCGTCCAATCTGCCAAGCTACCAGTAGTCTGTTCATCTTGCTGGGGAATCCCACAGTGCGTTTGCCAATATTCGATCTCCAATCGGAAAAACCATGATTCCATGATCTTTTCTCAATTATTTCTCCGAATTTCACTAAGCAATTATAGAAAGTACCTTTCATGCTATTCTCTACAACAAGGTGGTCAAAAAAATTACGGTCATGCCCCATAGAAATCTCTTCAGCATAACTTTAATTGACAGTAATTAAGGACTGACCACCACCAACCAATTTCTCTGTGACACACACGATCATTATATCTATCTCTTTCACTCTCTCGTTAATTTTAATAGGACCTCTCGCTTCCGCGAATTTATCTTACAGAAAAAAAGACGTCACTGACCTCAATACTCGCTTGGACAGTTTCGCGCGGTACTGGAGCATACTCGTATATTAAATAACCGACTCTATGCAACCGCTCTAAGGTTTATTTTCAACTGTAGGTAGTATGACTCTTCTTTCGATGTGAATATAGCTATCAGTGGCAAAATGTTCAGTTGCTCTGTCAGTTGGCCATCGAACGCTGTTTTGAATACAGTTCATTGTTTCAATTTTTAAATATCGAATGTTTTATTATTTTTCAAATTGGTGTTGTCGAACTGTGTGGTTCTCTTTTTGAATTTGGATTTTGTTGCAGTTACTGATTTTTTTCGTAAGTTTTAATTTTTATATATTTTTTATTTTATTTTGAGTCTGCGCGGGAGTCGTTTTCGTTGTTCCATATGTTCTGATTTCGGTTGTTTTTCTTTGCTTCGCTTATTTATATTGTTTAATTTTGGTCTTTGCATTAAGGATGATAAAGCAGTTTTTACAGTGGTATTACTTAATACCTTTTGAATTGATTTCAAGTGCCCTTTCAACAAGTCTCAATAACTCTACTAAGGAAAATAATAACATTATTTACAGTGTGTAAAATTATATAATATGCATATTATGCATCTACTAGCTGTTATACCTCGTTAGCAAGTACACTTGAAATAAAATCTATTGCATTTACCAAAATCTTTATCAGCAAATGGCAGCCAGATTTGACCAGCTGTTTCCGATATCAGAAGCCATTACAAGCCAATATAAGTTGAAGTTATTATATTAAGCTAGTAATATTTCAGTCTCGATTTAGACAATGGGCCAAGCGTGTCCAAGTTCGGCCATTGTGTAAAAGCTGTAAAACTTGGTTGAAATACAATGAGTCAGTGTTCAAGTTTACACTAAATTCTAAAACTGAAATAGTTACAAATAAATTAATACAAAGTGTGATACTAAGTTATATTATAAAATGTGAAAGTGAATTTGTTTGTTTGACACAAATTGAATGAATATCGATAAAATTTAGTATATATATATATATATACATGGGTAGACCGTCTCAGTTAGGAGATTGGACATTTTATCCTGTTCGGACGTTCACGTGGCATAATCGCTAACCTTTACACGAGTAAAGCCGCGACCCAAAAACCGAAAAACCCAATAACATTTTTGCCTGATCTGGGGGTTCATGCACAGCAGGAGTATCCGCTTTGCGACCATTAAGGCAACGTGAAAATTTGATTTCACAAAGTAATGACTTCCGTTTATAGTTCCGTTTATACTTGATAGCCTAGTTAAATGCAATAATTTGCGTTTTACTATCACAGAATAGAGCTTTCCGGTCGACCTATTTATATCATTTGAGAGTATGATAGATACGGACTAGAATTACTAGACTAAGAATAGGACACTTTAAAATTAGTTTCCTTAAGTGCCAAAACTAAAATACACGTAAACAGGGCCTACATGCTAACCTTGGCAACTAGCTGATATTGCCACCTACCATAGCTTATTCTTCTCGAATCGATGACTTAGATTTTGTCTGTCCAGTACATAGCGACCATGTAAGTAGGAGTTTCAAAGTTACACCTATTACTGAAAAGACTACAGAGTCCAGGCTAAGATTGTACGGACATGTTATACGTAGATCCGATGACCATATCGTGAAGGATTGCCTTTTCATGGCGACGATAAAGAGAGGGAGAGGTCGACCGCAAACTACCTGGATGACAAATGTGCGGAAGGACATGCAAAAGCTATGCCTTACGGATGACGATACTTACCAGCAAAGAGACTGGCGTCGCAGGATTAAAAAGCCGACCCCTTGACACGGGAAGAGGCGAGGTCAAAGAAGAAGAGTACGTAGTGACCTGGATAGGTCCGTCGTTTGCCTCATTCAAATCCTTGACGGCGCAGTTACTTACCATAGCTTAACCTTTTTACACAGACGCCTATGGACGTCAAATCAAAAAGTGCTCACGACGCCACGGACGGCATAACACGTCTAATTTGGATGCGGTGAAATTGTGGCTTGGCATGGAGGACTCGTGCGTGTTTATGCTCTGGCGTTCAAAAAGTTAAGCAAGTCTCAAATAAATAAAAGTAGAGACAATAAAAACACAAAAAAAAATCTTGTCCTAAAATTGACACCCTAAAAGAGCATGCTAACTCCTAAAGTCATTAAAATCGAGGGTACCTTTTAATCAGTTATTGATAATTGCAAGTCTTGCAGTAGAAAACAGATAAACGGTTATATACAGTTGATAACGTTTGTAACTGGTCACTGTTTATATGATAACGATATTGCATTTATAGAACTCAAATACACATCATAATTACTTGATATAAATAACTGTGTGGATCCAAAACAAAAGATGGATGGATTGTGTCAGGAAAGATAATGAAGGAAAAATAAGTAAATCATAGCGTGACGATTGGCAGTAAAAAAAACGTGTTACGCCGACCCCTAATAACATAAGACATGGGCAGGAAGTTTATTTTTATTTTTTATCATTAATTTTTTATTACTGTCATGTCAGCAACAGTCGCAAGATTAAGAAAAACCGATTGACGTAAGAATAATTAAAAACAGCCCACGCGTTTGGTCTCTAGAGAGCCACAAAGGAACAAACAAACATACATATAAAGGCTGATAAACACATTACCTCCTGAGTCGGGTAAAAAGGTATGGTCATATTTCTGTGTGTAGTACAGACCATAAAACTAGAGAGGTTTCACCAGGGGACTAACTCATAATCCTTAAAAAATTATCAGTAATCAGTCGAATACGTATTGAAATTTTGTATGGCACAGCTGATTTTTCAGCTGTACAGATGGTCTGTTCCACACCCTGAAATATGACCATTAATCTTTTTTAAACACGCTGTATATATCCGTATAATTATAATATGTCGTAGTGTACACACGGCGACACGTCAAGCTAAAGTTTCTAGTATAACATAGCCTCGCTTTGTATAGGTTTCCCGTACAATGAGAGATCCGCATAAACTGGTTTTGTATAGCGTGATTGGTCGTTGAGTGTACTTAAGCCTATATTTTTGGTATTATCATGTCGAAGTCATAAATAAATCCGCAAAACATAATATGGATTACTGTTATCTTGAAGACAGTTCAAATTTAGATTGTATGTAGGTGTGCACCTACTTTAATATTATTTAGGTTATAGATATGATATCTAGTCGCAATGTTACGCTAACAGTCAGTCGAGTTGTAAAAATTACACAAAATTTATGAATGAATTTGAATTTGAAGAAACTTCGTCAGTGTTAAAATTATTTTCTAAAACAAAATCCAATGTTAAAATGGTCGAGCAATTTTATTGCCATTTACAGGGAACGACTTCTGAATCCTTCTAGTTCTTCTCTAAGAGATTGACGAGCTCTAGTACTCAAAGACATTTAAATACAGCGTGACATATCGACGCACAAACGGTTACCATGAATTACTCACGAAATTTTATGGCGCTTCTTCTTTATTTCTATATCGTGTGATTTGAGCCTAACCTGGTGTCAGAGTTTTTATGCCTCTGACTTGGCATGCCGTCGAGAAACATCTCTCAGGCATGCTGGTTTCCTCACGATGTTTTCCATCACCGAATCAAGTGTTCGTACGTACGTTCGTACGGTTCGGACGGACCTTCCAGAGTCAAAATGCTTTTGACGCTGGAAGGTCCGTCCGAACCGTTTCACGTCGATGTCCCCTCCACCATGTATAATTACGTAGTTTCGCAAAACGGCAAAAACGCGAACAAAATCGAAATTCCACTTGCAAGAGCCAACTGGTACTTCGGTGACGTGACAAACTTCCCTATGTATTTTTGCTATAAGGCCTCACTCTTCTTCTTTACCGTGTGGTTAGTGCCTAACCTGGTGTCAGAGTTGTTATGCCGCCCATGGGCCTCTGACTTGGCTTTACATGCCGCCGATGGGTTTGGTCTCCTCTTGATGTTTTCCTTCATAATTCCGAAAAATCAGTTTAAACTTGGCGGCCTCATTTTTCTCTCTTGGAAAGCCTCACTGAGACATAGAATTTTATTCTATGCGATTTTTTCTGATAACCTCCCTAAATAATCTTGTCGATACTGCCTCCTCGACAGCAAGGCAGTCTTGGCAGACAGTGCAGACACCCCAGCACCACATTTATTTTTTCTGTTTTCATTTTTCACACATACAAAGTGTAGTTTTGCATCCTCGTCAAATTCAAGGAGGTAACTATGCTAATGTTTCTCGACCCGAATCAACAATAAAATGGGTAGGTAATTTTTTTTCTTATTATCGGAAATCGGTAAGTGTACACCACCTGTTTTAAAACGCGGCCCGTCTAATACTAGCCCTATAACCGCGCTTTCACACATACAAACAAACGCAGACGTTTATTCGATAAACGGGTGATTCTCCGCTTTTGAGAAGGGCTTCATTCTAAAATAGGGTCCAATAAAAAAACAAAAAAAAGCAGCGTTTATTATTATTGACCAGGTACCGTAATTTATATTGATTATTTGCGTCTTCTATGACAACCTCCTGAATTTTGATGACGATGCAAAACTACACCTTGTATATTAAACGGATCTAATATAACTGATGCAATTGTAATAGGCCGATAGGGTTATCCAACGATTCGTATCTGACCATGATTCATAAGCCGAATGCGTACAAATACTGGGTTAAGCGAATTCCTTTCGCTACGACACAAGGTATACTGCTGTTAAGTCCTTGTTTCCAATTGATGTTATTTTCACTTTGAACGAATGTCAACTTTAACACGGTTAAAATTAAGTTGATTTCAGAATTACTAATACTATTAATAAAAGAAATAAGTAGTAGGTAGCGTAATCTGAACTTATTGTGTAGGTGTTAAAGTTGTATTTCTAAGGCATGTTTTTTATGTTTGGAAAATAAGTTCGCGAACGCAGTTTTGGAACTTTCTCTTTTACATAGCTCATAGGCGCCATTGGTATGGCCAATGACGATTGCGGATAGTATCCTGGTGTTGAAACATTACCATCAACCGCCATTGAGAACCGGTTTTATTTTGGCATGTTGATATAATTAAACCTAGATGTATACTCGTAGTGACCTGGTTTTGATGTTAAATTAGAGAGCCATGATAAATTAGTGTAGAATAATTCAAGCCTATCTTGAACAAGAGTTTTGTTCAAAACCGATTTCGTAAAGCTAGATACTTGGGAGTTTTTTTAGTACAAAACTGAACGAAATTAGCATATCTAAACCAACTTCAAGGGCTCTCAATGACAGCATTGTACGACAAAATGGACACAGCCACCTCCTGAACGCGTTTTAGAAATGCTGAATGTGTTCAGTTTGTTTGTGTAATTAGTCAATGTCCGACATTTCCAGAATTAAATGGCATTGCTAAAATCAAAATAACATAACATCACGCCTGTAATCCCCAAAAGGTTAGGCAGAGGTGTACTTAAGGTGGTGGTGAGGTGTACACCCACATTTCGCCAGTTATGTTTAAGTCCCATGTAATGGGGGGCGAGGCTATTGCCATCAACCGTGCACAAATCCAGACTCCGTGGCTGTTACTGAGAAACTCCTGATGAAAAGCCCAATAACGGTTTGCCCGACCTGGGATTCGAACCCAGGTTCTCATGCTCAGCAGTAGCGCTTACGACTATTCGACTGACGAGGCAGTCAGTTCGCTGACAGTCGCATGGTTATCGTTATGGTAACGGCAAGAAAGAAAAAGAAAGAAAGAAAAAACGTTTATTGGCACACGCCACAAGATAAAGATAAAGATTCATTTATTTGTATAAACATGTGTATACATGGATGGAAATGAGTTTCATAATGGTGTTTCAACATGTTTTGCCACATTCAGCGTACAAAATATTATATAGTACACAGGAAATAGTTAAATTATAGTCAAACTTCAATCAATTCAAATACATAATTACAATCCACACAAAAATATTTAAAAATAATAATTAAAACAATATAACTAAAATACATTATTAAATTATCTAGATTCAAAATTCGTCATTCAAAAACTCCGTAACATTATAATATCCCTTAATAATTAACAAGTACACAATACAAAATATAAAAAAGCAAATATAAAATAAAATCTAAAACTAACCAAGAAATATTGTAAAGCAAGCAAGGCAAGGCATGGCTTTAATCAATCTAAAATAATCCACAAAGTCAAAATGTATTTAGTAAAAAGGTTTCTTGAACTTTAATCTCCGATCAGTGGTTGTCAAAGTATGTAAATGATAGGTTGTTTTTAATGTTAGCCAACCAATCACAGATAGATCAAAGGCTCGATTTGGGACTATCTTATCTGGTGGATAAAATTGACAACAGTTTTAATGACGTATTTCGAAAAACATTGTCACCTATGTTTTTGTTATCTAAACATAGATAGACTATGATTGCCATTTGATGGAGTTTCATGTATCCGTGGGTACTTTTATAGATATGTACAAAGAATATAGGCGGTTTTTAGGCTGTGTAGAGCTCTTTTTAACCGACTTCGAAAGAGGAGGAGGTTCTCAATTCGTTTGCATATATTTTTTTTGTGTTTGTTACCTCATATCTTCGCCATTTATGAACCGATTTGAAAATTCTTCTTTTATAAGGATATACTTTCTGATTGATCCTATAGAAATTTCATCAAAATCGGTTCAGTAGTTTGGTTTTTAAATCAAACTAGCTGGACAAAATATGTCATCCAAGTAAAAGAAATTGCGAAATTGATACTTGACAAGGATTTGTGTGTGATACGATAGCTGAAAAGGGTAAAATAAAAAGTTTTTTGGAAAAAACTAAACGACGTCCAAAAAAATCTAATAAAAAACGTGGAAAATAACCTTCGGACGTCGGTGACTATTGTTTGTTTCATTGACTTTTTTGCCACCGACTTCCGAAATTAAAGTTATTTTCCACGTTTTTTCTGATCAGGTTACATACTATGTTAGACATGACTTCACAATTTATTATAACAGTCCCATCATGATCTGCCTAGCCTTTTCCCAACTATGTAGGGATCGGCTTCCAGTCTAACCAGATGCAGCTGAATACCAGTATTTTACATGGAGCGACTACAAATGACAGCCGGGACGAACGGCTTAATGTTTATTCCGGTGTACAGAGGAAACTCGGTATTTAATTGGTTATCACCCATCTACGGACCAACAGCATCTGTTATTATTAAGCCATCTCTATTATAACAGACTTATTGGTAATAATTACATAAAAAATCATAAACAAAGTATGTACAATACAAACACAATGAAAGATTAAATCATGCTCATCATAAAATAATAACACAATGTCATTTTAATCCTATTGAACCAAGTTGACACGTCATATTGATAATTGGTTCAAAGGTTAAAAAGTATCTACATACATAAATTATGTTCCAGCTTTGCCAGCAATAACAAAGCAAGTAAGACAGTATGTTTTCCTCGTTGAGTAACATAATAATGTTTATACTTTGCATGTTGTATATGTCATACATAATCATTGCTATTGGGCTTGCTTCTACCTCTTGTAATTTGAAAAGCCGTTTTCCCCTATTCAGTATTTATTCTTATCCAAATTAGTGTGTTCATTATCTCGACAGTTTAATGTAGATTAAAAATGTCCTTTACAGTATATAATTTGAATAAATCGTTTAGAAGATATGTGTGTGTTGAATTTTGTGCCTGAGTATCCGGACATTTTGAGAATCTGACGATTTGCTTAATAGACGTTCTGCTATAAAGACCATCTGCTAGTTGGACGTTTTGCTCCATGGGCATTTTGCTAATTAGTCTTACTGCTCATTAGACGTTTAGCACTGTTGGACGTTTATCTACTTAGACTAGAAGGTCTCAATCAATCAATATGTAGTCAGGAATCAAGCCTTCCTGATCAGAAGATCAGGAAGGCTCTTTACGTACCTACTTATTGATTTTAATTAGAATCAGCTTCGCCACGCAATCATCATCACCATCTGCCTAGCCTCTTCCCAACTAAGTTGGGGTCGGCTTCCAATCTAACCGGATGTAGCTGAATAGGTACCAGTTTCTTGCTTGCAGCGAGTGCCTATCTGACCTCCACAACCCAGTTAGCACTGGGTGATACGATACCCCCCTTGGCACGACTGTTAAAGATCTACAAATGACAGCCGGGACCAACGGTTTAGCGTGCTTTCCACGGCACGGAGGAAACTCAGTGTGTAATGGGTGGTCACCCATCCACGGACCAACCTAGGCAAGCGCTGCTAAACCTGTTCTAGTTTCCCGACACAATGTAGATAAGGAAATAATTTAAAATCCTTGTCAAAAAGACATAAACAGTTTCGGTGTTTTTTCGTGCATATACGACCCTTCCCCATAAGAAAATCTTAGATCAGAATTTTGCATTTATTTAATAACTAGTAAAAACTGTATTTGTAATGCAGCAAAAATGTTTAAAATTCTTAAAAAACAAAGCAATCCCTGGCACTAATCCAAGAAAACACAAACAATACAAATCATACGAAGAACGATAAACAAACACTCGATTTTGATACACATCAATATCGGTTGACAAGCAATAAACTTACTTAGAAATTCTAATATTATTGTTTCAAAGGACACTGGGCATAATTAGAATACAATGCAGACTGATGTAGGTACACGCTACTTAGTCAAGCTTATACCCTTCCAGTATAAACTGACCTCCAATACACGGTTTAATGGACATCCACGCACAAACAGTTACGACAAATTCCGCACATGATACTAGAGACACGCAGCGTTATTGATACACGATCGAAATGTATGGTACAGCAGACTGTTTTAAACGGACGAAAAAGGACAATGGCCAAAAGGTATGGAACAATGGTGCCTCTACAAAATGATACTTAAATTGACTTAGACATAAACGGTTTAAGAGACATCATAACACAAACTTTTAAGGATTCAGTGCATGGATTCTAGACCGACCAGCAAAGAACACCGAAGAAAAATTTAAAAGCTTTTGGATCTAGAAACACTTTCTGAATTCATGGCAAAAGTTTGCACTTCAATAATCCTTACACCTTGTGTAGCAAATCAGCCTTCCCACAGCTGGGACACAGGCCTCCTCTCCATGAGAGGGAGTGGGCTGTACTCCACCACGCTGGCCCAGTACAGATCAGCAGATGTTACATGTCTTCGTATTTTTCACCCTACAGGATGTAAAAGACACCGACGCTAAAACGATTACCACGTATTCAGTACATCGTTCTGGACCCCCCCCCACCACTTACGAATTTTTCGTCTGTAATTAAAGAAAACAGCTGTTTCCTACAGAACCGCAATACCTCAAACAAAATGGTCACACCAAAATGTATGGAACAGCCGCTAAAAAAAAGACCGATGAAATATTTATATATGTGTGGTTCAAAATGATATACTTTATTGTAGGTGTCCCTTGCACCTTGTATATGTCTTCCGTAAAACGCGAGGTCAGCTTATTCTGGATACGTAAATATTGTCGTGTCGCGTGTACTAGAAATATTTGCATAGTCAACAGATTTAGTCTGATCACGTTCGTTTTATTACCAATTGTAATGCTTCTTTGAATCTCGCATTCTTGGACGACTGCATAACTTCGGCACGTAGGTAATGGTAATACGGAAAAATGCTTTCGAGGCGATATAAGTAATCTTTTGTTTAGACAAGGACTTATGTGGACAAGACAAGTGTTCATATGCCAGCCATATTTAATATATTTGATCGGCTTTCCGATAAAAAGAAAGCTTAAATACACTGACACTGTTTTAGTGTTTTAAAATCATAATGGACTGATAACTGGTGACTTATGATTATGATACGATTTCTTAGGTGATTTTGTAATGTTTTAATTTTAAACAATTATGTATTTAAATTGGGACTTGATGTCTTTTGTGACTAAATAAATAAAAACTGACAGACAAAGCCCAACTTGAACCACTGGAACCAGAAGCATGGAGTTTTGGAGCCCTGAGTCTGAACCATAGGACTCGGGTTTTTTTTTACGAAATCCTGTAATCAGAGAGGCCTGCAATATGTTATTGAAAGCATACAGATGTTAATAAATATATGTATGTATATATGAGGTCTTTCCTCCACATTGAGTCCACAAGCTGGATTGCGGCCCAGTCCCTTAAACGGAGGGACGGACGTTACGTTTGCACCGCGCGCTCGTGCTCTGGTCAAGTCTGATCTGTCTGTTTCTGTATGTGGGCTTAAATGTTTGTAAACGTACCCACGATACATATGAGAAATTCCAAGTTTTCGGCAACGAAACTACGTAAGGGCTCATTCACACGGCTGACGTCATTGACGATCTGTCATAAAACACGATACGTCATGACGGATGGACGTTCACATTGCATACGGAATCGTGTTTTATCACGATCCGGCAAAAAAACGAATTGATATTCACATTAGTTTCGTGATTTTTCGGGAGCGAGCGCATCAGCGAATCCGTCACAAAAAAAAACACGATTCGTGTTTTTTGACATACGTGATTTTAAAAAGACAATACGTGATTTAAGACTTGTTCGTCATTTTCGCCCGTGTTAACACGCATCACGATTCGTGATGCGTGTTAACACGGGCATTTAAAAAGCAATGGGCTTTTAACGTTTACGTTCAAAGTAAATTAAAAGTATTACAGCCCACTCTCTTATCCAAAAAGGAGTCCTATGTCATAGCAGTTGGGACATGGTCGATTATGCTGAAACATAATTATATGGACTAAATTAGGACACACAGACACATCACTATATCCTGCCCAGTACACTCAACCCTCATTTTGATCTCACCGAATTTATTCTTGGAACTAAAACAAAGACTTAAAACAGGACACAGTATATGACTAACAGATCAGACAGTAATTTGGTATAAAGTTGGTTTAATGATGTTTCATGAAGCGGTGGTTTTTAATTCTTTGATAAAGCCAGTAGAGAGATTCATCTAGTCAAAGATGTGATGGGACGATATTAATAATTTTATGTAGCAATACGTGTTTGCACGATGTTGTGTATTCAGTTCAAAGCAAATGGCCCTATGACGTGGTCAATTTTGATCGCGATATTAAAATTGATTTTGATAGCGGATCGCCATCGAGAACCACAATCAGTGCATATATCAATGATTGTCAAAAGCTCTTGGTGAATAAATAACTTCGGTCTTTCGGATAAATGATGGTTTACCCTGCAAAGACAGCCCCTAAAAAGCATTACTCTTCAATATGCTTTGAGACAAACACTTTTTTTTTAACGTGACCTACGATATAAATTACTTCAATAGTATTTCACTACAAAAACCACATTTACTTATTCCTAGCAACACTCTACAAATTCCTCCCCTCCTATTGCAATTTCAATGAATCAACCCGAATTCCTTTCGATCCTTTTTCCGAACTTGTAAATTGACGGAAGGGACTCTTTGGTATCTTTCTCAGAACAAAAACAAAGGATGCACAACGAATAGTGAATCATAATATCAGGTAGAAAGTGTTTAAAAGTTAATTGGTTGAGTCAACTGAGCTGTGGTTTTTAAAAGATTAGGTGGTAGTGAATAAATAACGTAACACTTAAACTGAGATTTTTAAACTAACATGTGCTCTTGGCTAAATAACAACAGCCGCTCAAGTCGAACTTCAGGTTAATAACTTGCCTAGGTTGGTCCGTGGATGGGTGACCACCCATTATATATCGAGTTTCCTCTGTTCCTCAGAAAGCACGTTAAGCCGTTGATCCCGGCTCCCAATTGTACATCTTTGACAGTCGCTACAGTTAGTCAGTGGCCCGAAAGTCTGACAACCAGTCTTACCAAGGGGTAGCGTGTTACTGATATTAGTTACTGGGTTGTGGAGACCAGATAGGCAGTAGATCCATGTAAAATTCTGGTACGGTTGAACTTGATGCCGACCCCAAGAAAAGTCTATGCAGATGATGACTAACATGTGCTTTGACTCAGACATGTGAAAGAAAGAAAAAGTATTTATTAGTCTCGCACTGGACAAAACAAAATGGTAACTTGACAATAAAAAAAGATTAAAAAAAAAGTAAACTTAAGAACAAATTAAAATAAAACTAACTAAACTGGTCCTGTACGAGGCCAAAAGGCACCTATCTCAGCATGGTGCTGTAACATTAAAAAAGTCACAGCGCTGGTATTATTTATGCGTGCTGGTTTTATGTGTATGCTATTGTTGTTGTTGAGAAACATTAAGCACATCACTACTTGGAACATGACACGTCACTAAAACATAGACAATATGTTATCTGTGGTTCCGGTTTCCTCTCCAACGTCCGTTCATGGAGTCTATAATTGTCTGCTCTCTATTATGTAAAAAGTTATGTAGTAAAAGCTTAATAAACAGTATTAATATAAATACAGTTCACTTACTTTACAATCAACCCAAAACTCAACATGGTAGCAGTCCGTGGTTGAGTGTGAAGTTAAAATTGGGTTGCGATCCACGTATTAGAAAGTGAAGAAAAAATGGCGGGCGCCGCGGTGTCTAATTTGCCGTGTTTGGATGAAAAATCGAATTTCAGTACTTGGAAATTCCGAATAAAACTAATTTTGCAAGAAAAGCAAGTGGAACACGTATTAAGGGAAAGTGAAATTACTGAAGATAAGTCTAAAAAAGACGACGCTAAAGCTAAGTCGCTCATAGCACAAAGCGTGTCCGACAAATTTATAGAAATCATAAAGAATGGCAGAACTGCTAGAGAAATGATGAGCCTACTTGAAAATATCTTTGAACGAAAGAGTGTTTTTAACAGATTTCACTTAAAACGGAAATTAATATCTTTAAAATGCAATGAGCCGCTGCAACAATATCTAATAAAGTTCAGTTCGATTATCAGCGACCTGGAAGCCATCGACGTTAAAGTAGATGAAGAAGATCAAATTTGCTACCTACTCTCATCACTGCCGAAAGAATACGACCATGTAATTACATCAATAGAAACAATGGCCTCAGAAAAGAAGTTGAGTTTTGATTTTGTCAAGGCCAGGCTGTTAGATGCCGAAACTAAAATCAGCATCAGCACCCACACAGTAAACCAGGAGAACGCATTTATGATTTCCTGTTACACATGCGGGAAATCAGGGCACAAGTCGTATGAGTGTAATAATAAGGAGAGTACTGGTAATAAGGAACAAGGAAAATACAGAGGAGGACGGAGCCAAGGTCGAGGTTATGGTCAAAATCGCAGAGGAAGAGGAAGATATCAAGGACGAGTATCCCGAGGCCGAGGCTTCCCGGGACAAGGTGCTACTTCATTAGTGAGTGAATCAGAGATCGGTTTTATAGCCAGTGAAAGCGTTTTATGTGCTAAAAGTGTGGACAAAAACTATGATATCACCTTTATTGTGGACTCAGGATGCACACAACATCTTGTAAGTGAACAATTTGAAAAATACATGACAGACATTCAAATACTAGATAAAAGTGTAAAAATATTAGTTGCAAACGGCCAGTATATACATACTAATAAAAAAGGTAATTTAAAAATAAAATACAAAAATTTAAAAATAAATGTTGATGCCCTAATTGTAGAAAACATAACCTACAACTTACTTTCAGTCAAAAAGATAACTGAAGCCGGATTTGATGTAAAGTTTAATAAATATAAAGTTGTTATTATAGGAAACAATTCAGTCATTACAGGTTATTCTGAAGGAAGATTGTATAAATTAAATGCTAATGTATGTCATGAAGTGTGTAATATTAGTACAGGTAAAGATCAATGTAATGATGCTCTTTGGCACAAACGTTTGGGACATTTAAATAGAAAATGTTTAGGTATTATGCACTTGCCAATAAGTAATAAAGCTTGCAGCTCATGTATGGAGGGAAAAGCAACCAGAGAACCATTTAGGCAGATACCAAGACCAAGATCCAAGAGAGTAGCAGAAATGCTGCACACAGACATAGCAGGACCTGTCAAGGAGCTTGGACTAAATGGTGAGAAATATTTCATGACAATATTAGATGATTATTCCCATTTCTGTGTGGTGTTCCCTTTAGTAAACAAATCTGAAGCAACACAAAAATTGATTGATTATATAAGAAAGTTAGAAAATGAAACTGGAAGTACAGTTCAGCGAATCAGGTGCGACCATGGTGGGGAATATACGGCCAACAAGTTAAAAGATTTTTGTAAGAAAAAAGGAATAAGTGTAGAATATACCTTACCTTACACAAAACAGTCAAACGGAGTAGCGGAAAGATTAAATCGTACTTTGTGTGATAAGGTGAGAACTTTGTTTGCAGAGACTAATTTGCCAAAAACTTTATGGTGTGAAGCTATTCAATGTGCTGCCTATCAGCTGAACAGGTCACCTTCTTCAGCAATAAATTATAAAACACCGTGTTTCATGAAAAACGGAACCTGTGACTTATCAAGACTGAGAGTTTTTGGGGCAAAGGCGTGGGCCACTATTATACCTAAATCAGACAAATTGGATAAAAGAGGAAAACAGACAAGAATGGTTGGTTATAATACAGTAGGATACAGATTGTGGTGTCCAGAAGAAAATTCAATAATAATATCAAGAGATGTGAGATTCAATGAAAGTGATACAGTATATAAAAATGAAGAAAACAAAGAAAGGAGATATATTCAAGAAGAAGAAAACCTAGAAGATAAAATAGAGATGAGACAAGAAGAGAAACAAGGAACTAACAATGTGCAAGGAAAAGAAAACGAACATGTCACTAATGAGGGAAATTTAAACGAAGACACAACAAGAGAAGCGAAAACTACAAGATCAGGAAGAATAGTAAAACCACCTGCGTATCTTGATGAGTATGAGACAAATATAGTTATTTGCCTGAGTGCAAATACACCTAGCTCATTTGAAGAAGCAATGGAAAATACAGAATGGAAAGAAGCTGTACACAAAGAATTAAAAGCTTTAGAAAATCTAGAAACATGGAAAGAAGTACAATTACCAGAAAACAAGAAAACAATAGATACTAAATGGATATTTAAAGAAAAAGATGATGGAACAAAGAAAGCACGACTAGTAGCACGTGGATTCCAACTGAAGGAAAATCAATATGAAACAATGTATTCACCGGTTGCTAGAGCACCGACAGTAAGAATGTTAATATCTAAAGCTGTGAATGAAGACCTACCTATTAAACAATTGGACATACCTACAGCATTCCTTAACGGTAAAGTTAAATCTGAAATATACATAAAACCACCAAAAGGTTACACAACAAAAGGGAAAAATACAGTATTAAAATTAGAACGAGCACTGTATGGATTAAAAGAATCACCGAAGTGCTGGAATGAAGAAATAAATAATTTCATGGAAAAGAATAACTACGAAAGATCAGGATATGATACTTGTCTATACTTCAAAGAAGATTGCTGGATAATATTATATGTTGATGATATAATAGTAATTGGAAATTGTGAAGAAATAATAAAGAAGTTAAAAGAAGAATTTAAAGCAAAAGAACTTGGAGAGATTAAAACGTTTTTAGGAATAGAATTTACTAGAAAGGAAGATACAATAGAAATAAAACAAACAAAACTAATTGAGAAGTTGTTAAACAAATTTAATATGTCAGAATGTAAAGATATGAAAACACCAATGGAAACAAATTATAAGATACCAGAAGAAGAAAATAAAGAAGATATTAATGAAAGATACAGAGAACTAATAGGAAGTCTACTTTACATAGCTACTGCAACAAGACCAGATATAACATATTCAGTAAGCTATTTAAGCAGATATCTAGACAAAGCAAATGAAAGTACATGGAAAGCAGCTAAAAGAATACTCAGATATATAAAAGGCACTAAGGAAAAAGGATTAATATTCAGGAAGAGTAAGAACTATGATTTATATGCCTACTCGGATGCAGACTGGGCAGGAGATAACAAGGACAGGAAAAGTGTGAGTGGAGGAATAATACTACATGGAAGTAATCCAATCGCATGGTTTTCAAAGAAACAAGGATGTGTGGCACTCTCAACGGCAGAGGCAGAGTATGTGGCAGCTGCTACTACTACACAAGAAGTCATGAATCTTAAAGGAGTTGCAAATAACCTAAACTGTTTATCTAATGTAAAACTTTTTGTTGATAATCAAAGTGCCATCTTAATTTCCAAAAGTTTTGAGAATTCCAAAAGGGCTAAACACATTGATATTAAATATCATTTTATAAAGGATGTTATAAGCAAAAACATAATTTCTATTCAATATGTAAATTCTGATAACAATTTAGCTGATTTGATGACTAAAAGCCTGTGTAAAGAAAAGTTTATAAACTTTATTAAGCTATTATTGACTTAATTTCTATTTAAGTATTTTTATAGAGTCTACCTAATGGTGACTTTAAAGTTAAATAGTTACTTAGTTTAATTTTTATTTAAAGATATAAATCTTTATAAAATGTTGTGTAAAATAAAGAACTAAGTAATATTTTTTGGTAACTTAAGTTTATTTTATTTTTTTAATTAAATGTGCTCATGTTTCATAGGCAAATTTAATAAATGTTATTTAAAGTTAAATTTGAGGAAGAGTGTTGAGAAACATTAAGCACATCACTACTTGGAACATGACACGTCACTAAAACATAGACAATATGTTATCTGTGGTTCCGGTTTCCTCTCCAACGTCCGTTCATGGAGTCTATAATTGTCTGCTCTCTATTATGTAAAAAGTTATGTAGTAAAAGCTTAATAAACAGTATTAATATAAATACAGTTCACTTACTTTACAATCAACCCAAAACTCAACAGTTGTTTCACATTTTTGGCAATTCAGCGACAGGAATAATGCCTAGCAACATAGTTGCTAAGTAGCGTTTATGTATCTCGGCCTAAGTTGTTTGTTGTTAGGAGGTGCGATAAAAAATTAAATAGAATGTAAAAAACCGACTTCCAAAAAAACACAAAAAAATGGAAAATAACATTACTTTCGGAAGTCGGTGACTATGGTTTGTTTCATTGACTTTTTTGGCACCAACTTCCGAAAGTAATGTTATTCGTCGGAAGTCGGTTTTTTTTGCAAAAAAGTTTTTATTTTACCCTTTTTATTAGTTATAGTATCACACACAAATCCTTGTCAAATATCAATTTCGCAATTTCTTTTACTTGGATGACATTTTTTCCAGCTATTTTGATTTCAAAACAAAACTGCTGAACCGATTTTGATGAAATTTCTATGGGACCAATCGGGAAGTAGATCCATTCATATAAAAGAAGAATTTTTCAAATCGGTTTATAAATGACGGAGATATGAGGTAACTAACAGAAAAAAAAAACATTCAACTGAATTGAGAACCACCTCCTTTTTTTGAAGTTGGTTAAAAATACAGATGTTCAAATGTTCAGCTGCATCCGATTTGACTGGAAACCGACGCCAACATATGTAGTTGGGAAAAGGACCCAACATCATGTACCTATGTTTCATATCACTATAATTTTGTACTGCATGGAGACAAAATATAGCAAGAATAACTCGCCAAATATCACAACTCATGCGGTTATCAGTTACCATACCCATCGATAGGTTAGTCCTTTCTTGGTTTTACATCAAATAATATAAAAATACCCAACTAAATAACTAATTAATTTAAATTAATTCACCCAATTACGCTTGCCTCTACACGTATGTATACAAACTTAAGTACCTAAGTACCGTACGCAAAATACGCGCTTCGGACGTGGAGTTGCGGACACCCGCCCGTGATACAATACAATACAAGTATCTAAGTACTTCGTCCATCAAATTCTAATCATGTGCCTACACTAACTGCGCAAAACTTCAAACCGCAAATAAAAACTGGGTCAGCAGAGTTTAAGGTCAGTGTCCACCCACGTACAGGGCCTGATTAACCCTTAGGCTAATTAGGCTGCAGCCTAGGGCGCGAGGATCGGGAGGGGCGCGCTGAAATCCTGTCTTCGCATGCACTAATCTAACATCATTGCATCTACCCTACATATTTCAACTAGACCGAGACAAAACACTAAAACTAAATGCGCTTGAGAGTCCCTGATTTTAACAATAAATTTTGAAATTTTAAAAAGCGCGCGTAATACAAACACTGATTTGTTACTCGAATCGGTCGGTGGTCGAGCGAGTAGGTGAGCTGGCAAAAGAGTGCCTAGTGCGAGTTTTGTTTAATCCGCCTCGCAATAACCATGTTAAAATTTTCACACTACTACTCTACTCACTTACTACTTTTTAGGCCGTCCGTAACACACCTGGCGGGGGCGCGTCCTCATAATAATTTAGCCTAGGGCGGTCAGAACTCTTGATCAGTCGCTGCCCACGTAGGTACCGCCAACCAATAGGTATCTACTTATCAATGTCACTATGATAGCACGGACTCCTACACCGCATATAACGGTACTAGATTTGTACTAAAAAGGAACCTAACGGTAAATAGATAACGGTATTTTTAAGTATCATTTTCGGTAGGTACGGTGTAATATTTAGTCAAATTAATTTGGTGACTTATGTCAAAACTGCATTGCTTTTAATTTCATTAATTAAAACAAAAACAAAACCGACTTCCAAAAATGTTTTTGTTTGTTTCGTTGACTTTTTTGCTTTTCATGTCATTCTTGTCATTAAAAAAAATTTTTGGAACCAACATAACATGTCAAGATCCTCATTAACTGCTCAAGCAAAGTTAATGAAAATTATATTTGACCACAGGACTTTTTCTGCCAAATGTAAAAAGTCATCAGTAATCACGGAGTAATCGGTGTACATACATGAAAAAAAAATGCTGGTGGAATACATAGTATACCACCTCCTTTTTTAGAAGTCGGTTAAGGACAAATATAAGTTAGAGAAGGCAAGCGAGAATCATTGAAAGGGTTTAGTATCGGTAAAATTTTTTGATTGAAACTGCAAAGGCCAAGATAATTTTCAGGCTAAATCATGTTCAAGTTTTCGTTATAATAATACTTAATAAATTATTTATTTACTCAAAAACAAGCATCGTATCGTAGACTCGTAGAACACGTTAAAATACAGTTATACAAAATAAGTACTATATTTACAAACGTGTGGGTGAGCACTGCTCTCCTAGCTAGGTTCAATACGAGAGTGAAATTAAATCGTTTTGGATCAGTCATCCCTGTGTAAAGTTCAAATCTAAATATTGAATAATATTTTCATAATAAGATGATAACCATTGAATAGTATTTTGATAATATTCATTATAGTTAGTTACTTTGTTAATTTTTGTTATCGTACTCGAAACGTAAATATAACTCAATTGACATTTAGTAAACAAATAATTAATATTACATCATCATGATAACACCACACCAACATAAAGAGTTAAGCAGAGGTGTACATAATAGTAAACCCATATTTCGACCGAATTTTTAACCGGGCAAAAATCCAAACGCCTAAGCTGCTACTGAGAAATTCTTGATGGAAAAACCCAATAACCTGATGCAATAATAACAAGGACAATTCACTTCAGATAGCTAATTTATTTAGAAGATTAAAATAGTACAACTGTATCGGATAATTTTATGTTGTGATGGAACACACGTGAGCGCTCCTGTCACTCTTGACAAGTAACACGACTATTTGATTTCTAGATTGGTTTAAGTATGGACGCCAACACCAATGCTGGCGTCCATACTTTCATCACCAAGGAATCAAAACTAATAACCTTATGCTCAGTAAAAATAGCAAAAGAAGAATCTGACGTCATCGTAACCCTCAAATGACACTTCCGGACAAAAATACAGACTCGGACAAAAATATCGATACTTATAATCGTTATCGACCAAAAATAATGTCTAGGTTGTAGCCTTGAACTAATAACGTCTAAATAATTATTGCTAATTGGTTAATAATGATTTAACCTTCGTTTTCTTTAGTTAATTGTTTTGGATTGGTATTTTTATTCTTAATTGGTTTCAAATGGGATTCTTGGTTAAATATAGATGTTTTGGTAATTATTTATTGTTTGTACTTGTAACTGGTTTGACAAAGTGTTAATTGGTTTGTACCTTGTGATAAACATTAAAATTCAGTTTTGAAATACAACAAAAAATTGTAAATAAACTATAACCGACCCTATTTGCAGTTAAGATTATCACTTTATCGTTAAAGCAATAAATGGGTTGGATAAATAAAATTTAATGAATAAATAGATAGGTATAGTCGCGATACAATAGATGTAAAGGTAACACTATTAAGTCGCCCTAACGCGCTGTCAATGTTAAATTGTTCTTCCTCTTCGTCTGGTGCCTCTTCAATTACCGAAGGTGAGCCATCATCTCCTTGTGTTTTTCGAGGTGGAACAGCCCAGCAGCACTCGTGATTCCGGTATATTTGCGTATGTTTCTCAGCCAAGACTTCTATCTTCGGCCAACACTGCGTTTCTCCACTACCTGGCACATCATGATCAGTTGTATGTATACCATGTCATTTATTGGCTGTCCTCCATGAACCCAAAAAAAAAATACTTTTTATTTCGTAAATTTTACATAATATCGGATTCGTAGACAGTAAATATAATGTTTTGTAACAACACACTTTTAAAATCTCCTTAAGAGCGTGTTTTCTACTAACTTTTTAGACCTACATATGTATCCTGCTTATGGGTATGAAGTTTCATTAAAATAGGTTCAGTCACATCGAAAAATATGGGTTTGAAATTTTGTATGAAATACCGTACAGCGTACACGCTATTAAGACACACTTAATCATCGTCATCTGCCTAACCTTTTTCCAACTACGTTGGGTTCGGCTTCCACCGGCTTTAACCGGATGCAGCTGAATACCAGTATTTCACTTGGAGCGATTGCCTATCTGACCTCCACAACCCAGTTAGTACTGTGTTATACGATACCCCTAGGTAAGACTTGAGTCAGACTTAAGACACTTAAAAGGAAGGAAAATGTATTAAAATAAATTTTTAGGCAAAAAAAATTACGATCAAGTGTTATTCTAAGAATGTAAGCATGTATTTGTCAGAATCTGTCGTGTTTCCTCAGTTATGCCATGAATCATCGAGGTCATGAGGTTGATGACTCGGCCGCTGTTCAGAAAATTTATACTGTGGGTTTAGGCGCCACTAGTTACTTAGAATTATGTCATGGCGCAATGTTAAGTCATATTTTTTTTGCAAAATAAACACAGAATCACAAGTATTGATTATCCTTAACGATTTCCACAGTAATAATAAAATTAGAAACTCAATTCCCACCAAGTAAAAGTAAATTTTACTCCAAAAAACTTCAAGGCCTGACACGCCAATCTCCAAGCCCAATTAAAGAGACAGCGACTGAAGAAAAGTACGAAATAAAATAAAAAATACGGATTTATAACCGTGTCTTAACTTTAACTAACACGAATTTATCTAAATCCACATTTATTTCTCTCCCCTCATTAGTTAGGCGGAAAAAATAATTTAATTCGCCAATCGGCCCACCCCCACACGCAGACAGACAATCACTAATTACCCCCAGAGTAAGCCATACAAATCGCCGAAAATGTTTACTAATTTATAAAAAAGGCGAAAAAAAAAATTTTTTTTTTCTCTCTGCAAATGAACTTATTTAGCTCAAGAGGGATTTAATAAAGATTTTTCACGGGTTCTCTCGGCTTCGACGGAGTTTTTGGGGGTCCGTTGGATTGGATCCGCCTTTGAAGCAAAAGATACGAGGCACGCATCTCTGATTTTTCGAATTCGTGTGCGTATTGTATAATTATATCACTTGCTTCGGTGAACGAAAACATCGTGAGGAAACCAGCATGCCTGAGAGATGTTTCTCGACGGCACGTAAAGCCAAGTCAGAGGCCCATGGGTGGCAAAAAAACTCTGACACCAGGGTCGGCACTAACCACACGATAAAAAAAATTAACAAGTATTATAATTATTTCAAATTAGCAGATAAAAGAGTTTTAAGAACTTGATGTTTTGTGCAAATCGTATTTTGAACAGTCTGTTCTTCATACAACATATGACACATGTGCAACCTTCCTGAATTTCCGCCAGGAGTTGAAAAATAGCTGAAAATAATTCAAAGGTGTGTTGATTTGACGGCTAAACTTTCTCGTCATAATTATAACTACACTTAAAAAATAAGCAAAATAAATAAATAAATCAGTACGGAACCATCATCCAATGAACGACTCTACACATTTCTTCCGGCGACTTTTTTCACCGGCGACTAATCTCGACGATATTTCTCGTGTCGCAGATTGAATTAGTGCACGACAAACGCACCTCATTTCGATGAGAAAATACGTTAAAATTATTTATCTACCCTCCTGTTTGGCAGATGAAAATTCGTTTTTACTGATTTGAGAAAAAAGTTCATGTGTGTTTCTGTATTTATTCATTTATTTTGACTGCAAAGTTGGTCTAGTTGTCGCAAGCGCAACTGCTAAGCATGAGGTGCTGGGTTCGATTCCCAGGTCAGTTAAGTGTTATTGGGTTTTTCCATTAGGAATTCATCGGTAGCAGCCACTAAGTTTGGATTTGTACCCGGTTGATGGCAGTAGGCTCGCGTCCTATTACACGGGGCTGAAACTTAACTGGCGAAATGTGGGTGTACTGTTAGGGACACCTCTGCTTCGGGGATTACAGGCGTGATGTTATGTTATGTTTTTCATTTAAATTATACCTCATGTCATTGGAAAGAGATTGATCTAAATCTGGCTTGACTTTCACTAGAATATGATGTATATTGGTTTTGTTTACACTGACATACGGCCTATCGAAAGTTCCTATTTTATGGTGTGCTCATTAAGTACCCAATTATTGGATTATTTGATTAAACTCGGTTCCTCAAAGTTTTGTAAATCGATTAGTAGTCCGTTGCTAGGACTAACAGATTATTTTATTAAAATAAGGGACGTCAATTTTAAATGATCTTTGTAGTTTCGATTTTATTAATCAAAGAATTTGACGTTGACGTTACAATTTTTTTTTTGTCATGACCGAATCCATAGTAACGCTTCTTATTTCAAAATAAATTACAAAGACAGAAAACTAAACAAAACAAGTCTTCGACTTTTTAAGTCGAACATCGAGAACAAAAGATAAAAAGACAGCCAAGAAAGGGGTAGCCTGCCTACCTTCCACGTAGACCCAATGATCCTAAATTAACGTCGGAAGGGGCCTAATCGACCATTTTTTTCCCGCCTGATTACGAAGGGCTAATATTGAACCCCCTACCCCATTGGCTCAAACAAATGTTAACCCTTTATTCGCGCTTACCCCTTTCGAAAAAAAAGCCCATAAAATATATCTAATTAAAAAATATCCGCGTCTAAGGACTGACGCTCATAAAGAATGTCAATTAAGCCTGCGACGTTTTTTTTCTTTTGGCGAGTATAATTTTTTTTTTCGTAATATTTTCTGTCGTTCCGCGGCCGGCGAGGGTTAAGATAGCGAAATTAGTATCGGTATGAAATATTGAGTAATTTAATATTTGTAAGGTGGGTGGCGACTCCAACCCTTTTTGTTCTGTTTGATGTTCGTATTTTTTTAATCAAGATTAACAACGGGGTGGTGTTTAAATATTATATTTGATATTTTATAATTTGGCGCATGTGTCCTTTATGGTACTTATTTGGTGGGTCAGCGATTAGACGGTATTGTTTTCATCAGGCTTCGTTAGTATTAATTACTTCAGTTGAAAAGCATTAATGTTATTAAGAAGTATTTTAGTGTATGTACATACATCGACGAAAGACTGAAGAGACGCACGCGAGAGAAAAACGACTGATCAATAACCGATGTTTACAAATAAAAAAATTAAAATATAAAAATTCTTTTTGATAAGTCATAAGTCATTTATTCATTTATTTAACATAGGTAGGTACAATAATAATGGTATAATAAAGAGTTCGCTACGTTATGCCAGAAATTATTTGAAATTAGGTTCTAATTACTTATTTGTTTTTAATTCAAGCTAGGTAAGTCTCAATAATTAAATAAAATAAGCCTGGTCACTAAAAAAAAATGTTATATAAATTACACAATTCACATTAATTAACAGTAAATAGCAATAGACATCAATGCCAATAAAATAAGAGAGAAAAAAAAATACATAAATCAAAAACAGATTGTCAGTACAGTACATGTCAACACACAGATTGAGAATCAAACTACTTGATTGACTATGCCAATAAACAAAAACTAATGTCATCGTTATACACTACTGATGTCAATATACAATAGTCAATATGCAAAAAATTAAGTCAAGTAAAACAATAAAAATTTAATTTTACTAGCATGTCAACATTTTATCATTAGATTTTTGTCTGATATAAATTCCGAAATACTGTAATATGCTTTGTTCACCAGTAAGGATTTTAGCCGTTTCTTAAATAATCTCACGTTCAATTTTTTAATTGACCGCGGTATGTGGTTAATTGTGACTGGCGCCATGCAAAATACGCTTTCATACATTAATGCTGTGTGAGACTTTCTTACGCACAAGCTATTGTTGTCCCGTCGACTTCTGTTATTAATGTCTGATATTTTTTAAACAACTTTGGATTAGTCTTTACAAATACAGCAACTTCAAAAATTTTTAAATATGGAAGAGACAATAATTTAAATTTAATAAATAAGGGTTTACATGTATCTATGACCTGCAATCCAAACATTGTCCTGATACACTTACTCACTTACTCATATACTTTTATATTTTTACTTCACACTTTTTACTTTTATTTCATATACTTTTTTTTCACTTACATATAATAAAATAATAAGTTTATTCGTACAAAAAAAAACAAAAATACAGTATGTATTTTTATATACTTACATAAAAGACATATTATCAAATTAGTAATCTATGTTTTTAACATCATCCGGGTCTCAGAGACCCGTCGCCATCGTTGACTGGTTAAATTCAATAGTGCGGTCATTGACATTGATCAATGAGGAAAAAACGGTTTTAATAAAAACGTGGTAGGTAGGTAGTTACACCATGATTCTTAAAGTTATGCCACTATGAGAAAGGAGCATGAAGGTTCTATTATATTATTACAAGAAGTTACATCATTTAAATGACGATCATGAATGAGTGAATGGGTGATGATTAAAGCTTTTTTGCGCGCACTTTCCTTGCTGCGTATCTACTCATACCTACATTCTAAATGGCTATACAGACTCACGCTGAGAACCACTAGAACAACCGAGAAGCGTGGTTGTGATTGCTTTCTCGCCATCTCGTTCTCATTGAGAGCAAGACTTCTCGCGTGAGTCTGTAGGGCGTATGAAGGGACCTACAGACTCACGCCGAGACCCCGCGAGAACACCCGAGAAGAGTGAATGTGATACGTTTCTCGCCATCTCGGTGTCGGTATTTTTGCCCGCTTCAAAGGGTTTCTCGGTACTCGGGAGAAGGTCGCATGAGTGTAGAGACCTTCTCGGTTCTGGTGCTATGTCCCGGCGAGCCTTCTCGCTGAGACTTCTCGTCTGAGTCTGTAGGGCGTAGACAATATTTATGAATAACAAATTGAATGCGGATGAAGGAAAAAGTATGGTGAGGATGACGCACGATATTTTATTTATTTCAGTAAGTACCCACACTGCTTAGTTGGTTTAGTGGTCGCAAGCGCCATTGTTGAGCATGCGGTCCTGGGTTCGAATGTCGGGCAAAGGGTTATTGGGTTTTTCTATCAGGATTTTCTCAGTAACAGCCACGGTGTCTGGATTTGTGCTCGGTTGATGGCAATAGGCTCGCCCCCTGTTACATGGGACTTAAACATAACTGGCGAAATGTGGGTGTACTATTAGGTACACCTCCGCCTAACCCTTCGGGAATTACATGCGCAATGTTATGTTATTAGTACCTACATTGGTAACTTGGTACAAACCAAAGAGATTCAAAAGACTTATAGAGCGGACATTGAGAATATTTTTATACAAAATTTTTGATGCCGAACATTTTCGATTTTGACACACGAGTGCTATTTGACAACCAGGTAGATGACACTAGACAGAACGATTTGTTACTAAGTAGTAACAAGTATTGGGTTACGGTTTTCTTCGTCTTGTCCCGTCTACCGCTCATAAACATTTAAATGCCTTTGGTACAAACACTTTCAAATGTCTTTTTTTCACTAGTCGAGGTCGGTGTTTCGTATTGGAGAAGAAAACCCAAAAACAAATTTTAAAAGAGACTGATCTCTTTTGAAGCTAAGGTCTTGTCAGATAATGAAGGTTCTGTCTATCAAATTTATGTGAACGGCGATTCTTCGTAAAGGTTTCACCCATCCACGAACTGACCTAGGTAGCCACGGCTTAACCATGGAAATCGATCAGTGCGGCTGTTATTATTTAGCCACTTCACTCACTCACATATCTTTCTGCCGTCTCACTCCCACTCGTAAATTTGACTCCATATCTTCCAGCAGCACTACGCTGACTAGCTCTCATCTTGCGTGATTGTTTTTGATATCAGAATAAAGTAATACAACAACAACTTACCTAATGGAAAATTATTCAATGTCATCGACTTCGTTATCACTGATTAAATTGCAAGAGTTAAGATTTGAAATATTATGTCGGTGTCAAACTGTCATAATTGCAAACTTGGTCAATGACATCAATTTTGGAATATCGACACACGATCATCTGCCTAGGGTTTTCCCAACTATGTTTGGGTCGGCTTCCAGTCTAACTGGATGCAGCTGAATACCAGTATTTTACATGGAGCGACTGTCTATCTGACCTCCACAACCCAGTTAGTACTTGGTAAGACTGGTTGTCAGACTTTCGGGCCACTGACTACCTGTAACGACTGTCAAAGATCTACAAATGACAGCCGGGACCAACGGCATAACGTGCTTTCCGAGGCATGGAGGAAACACGGTATGTTATGGGTGGTCACCCATTCACAGACCAACCCAAGCAAGCAACGCTTAACCTGACGATCGACCCGAGCGGCTGTTATTATTTAGCCACGAGCTCCTCATATCGATACACGATAATCCTAGAAATACTGGCAGATATCGCTAAAAGAAATATTCCTCAGACATTAATCTACATGGTCCTCATATGTCTTGACCAATGTCTGGACTTTAAAAGAGTCAGTGACCTCTGAATTTGTTTCGGCAGTTTCTTCTCAGAGTAGTCAGATACGAAAGACTGGCTCCATCTAGCTTTAAAACTTAACATGATGTGACGTGTAAAAGTGTTTTTTTTTTAAACCAATTTACGGAAATAAATATGATTTATGATTCTTCATGATAACACTAAAAGTGACATTGTTTACTCTTCAGATCACGAAAAAAGATTAAAAATCAATTCGAAAGTCGCCTTTAATAGAAAAGTGAACGTAAAAATGAATCCAAGCTCTATTTAAAAACTACATCTGCACATTGCAAACTGTACTTATGAACTATTAAGGGCCTATGGTAGCTCAGATGGCTTAGCATGATCCTCCGTTATGCCGAAAATACTGCAGCATTAATTTTGAAATAAATATACGGTAAAGTTGAGGATTAATGCTAGGTCCTATGTTTGACGAAAACACGATTCCATAAAATTTTCTCGATAGAAAAAAAATCCAAAGTTACCTCCAAACCGAACGATAAACCGCTGGTATTCAAAAAATACTTAAAATTAGATCATGAAACTTGGCATACTAACTGAACTACCTATAAAGCAGGTCTTATGTTTTTTATTTTTTTTAAATTCCTGTTATTTTCACCTTAAAAAGAAAATACCTAAACTATCGGCGTCTTGAAGTTGGTTCTCTGCCGCCCGCCACCCGCGCTCACTCTCGCTTCGGCTTTCGAACGGGAGAGCTGTGTCGCTTGCGCTCAGAACACACATTACGCAACAACACGACGTAAAATTAAAATTTATGTACTTAGGTTTATAGTGTGGCGCAATGGGAAATAACGGTTGGCGTAAAGAAGCAGGCAAACATTTATGATAAACTTAATTAAATAAGTATCTATTTACCTATCTACTATTTATCTACAAACATATAGGTAGACAGCATACGACACGTTTGGTGCAGTGGCTAAGCGATTGGCTGCTGCGCTACGAGTCGCAAGTGTTTCTGCATGTGAAGATTTGTGTTTGTAAGTTTACAATCACAAATGCATCGTCCACGATTCAGGAGAAATCCAGTGTGAGGCAACTTTTATAAAAGATAAAAATTACCTATATAGTTTTGTTTTTGTTTTGACAATATATATTACAACAAAATATAGGTATCTACAGTAAGTACTTAGTAATTGTTTTTTATAATGTTGTCCCACTCCAGGATTTCTCCTGAATCGGAGACGGTGCGATTACAAACACAAATCTTCACAACTATCGTTAGGCTAAAAAAATATTTGTTCCGTGCGGGAATCGAACCCGCGACCCGCAGTGCAGCAGCCAAGCGCTTAGAAATACCTAATAAAAATATAGGTATGTTCGGTAAGTACCTACCTATCTAACTACAAGAAACAAAACTGTAACTTACTTATCCGACTGTAGTGCTACCTACCACATACATAAAATGTATGAACTTACTGACGTACCTTGGTAGTTTAGCTAAATAATTATAATGTATCTTTCTAGAAGACGTCGATTACACAGTACTGAAAACGATGGTGATAAAGATGATGTTCCGGTAAATTCGTCAGTATCTTCTACCTACCTAAAAATGTAACTGATCTGTTATTCGTACCCACGGCTACATAATTATCAAACTATACATTTCCAGTATAAGCTGATCTCACATTGTATACGCATTCCGTATAATGAGAGGTCAGCTTATACTGGAAAAGTATAGCTTCATATGTAGTAGCACACATCCGCATTTCTTAAAACAGAACGTACTACACGATCAATTATAAACCTTATCCCAACAGTCATAGCGTGTATTATACCATGCACCGTACAACTTACCCACACAAAAACATCGGTTGCTATCGTTGTGCTGTGCAAAAGCAATTTATTTTACATATACGCTAGTGATTGACTAAATCGGAAATTTATCGAATCTTACGTTTATTATTGTACAAAAAAAAATTGGGTCCTCAAAATAAAATAAATAATAAACTGCATGTCCAGAAAATATTATAATAAAAATAAACAATATGTAGCTAAAAAAAATATTATTAAGTAAATTGAAACAATCAAAAATCCGGTTACGTTGGTTTAAGCTGTCATAGCGTATTGAAATTGAAACAGTAGGTATTGTTGAACCCTGCTATGGTGTTTACTCACTGACCTGTAAAGTGGAAGTATTTGTGCAGCACTTGCCGCTTTATATTACTGGGGTGGCACTTTTTGTCAAATAGTGTACTCTTAAATTCATATATTTTTCCATGACAGATTTGATAAGAAATAATTTATGTCATTATTCAATGGGAACTGCTCAAATTGTTAAAACGTAATATTATCAAAGAGATCTAATCCTATCGATCGATCGATAGCCTACGTTAGTCGATCTGCACAAGCACATCACTAACTTGCCGCAAGACGCCACCGCCGCGATGCATCCACTTAATAAAGTATCGTTTTGTGATGTTTACATTGCTTGTCCAGTCACTTAGCGGCAAACTTAGGTAGTGGTTAAGGGGCAATGTATTTGCTGCAAAAATAGTACAGTCGCTGTGATATTTGAAAACAAAAATAACATAGTAAGAACAAGAAATATTTTACGATTTGTTGTTTTTCATGATTTTAAAGACAAATATAGTAAAATACTTGTACTAACACATGGTAAGTGATTCCATTTTGACGTTAGTTGGTACATTGAAACTAAATTTGCGATGTACAATTTTATGTTCATATAATGACAAGTTAATATTAAATTATGATTGATAATTTTATTAAGTACTTAGTACTCGTCCGATAATAGTGTAGTTTACTCTAACAAAATCGCTTCGACTTCGTGTGCCCGCCCGCGTCACCGCGAGCTGTGTGCGATCGCGCCGATCGCGATAAAATAGTGAGGTGGCGCGGGGAAGTGGGGGCCAAATTAGAATTTGAGCTGAGCTTCTATAGACTCTTAAGAATTAAAACCAAAGAAAGGACTACATATTATTATATTTCACAAAATACTGTTCACCAACCATCAACAACCAACCTTTTCATTACCTTTAGACACATCTCTATTCCAAACTATATCATACATTGTAACAATCAAACATCTCAGTAGCGATGCACAAACACACAAACATACAAACAAGCAGAACGTCAGTTGATAAACAAAATGGCTGTCACCGATGGTAGGTGGGTGAATAAATAAATACATACACTACTGCATCTAGGATGAACAGTGCGGTCTACGTTGGGATTGAGGGGATAAGCCAACATTTAATTGTCAAAACAAAACACTGACGTCTAGCGATCGCAAGCGCGACTGCTGAGCCATGAGGTCCCGGTTTCGAGTCCCAGGTCGGGCAAAGTGTTATTGGGTTTTTCCATCAGAACATTCTCAGTAGCAGCCACGGAGTCTAGATTTGTGGCTGGTTGATGGCAATAGACTCGTCACGTCACCTATTACATGCGACTTCAACATAACTGGCTAAATGTGGATTTACTATATACATACATAGTGGACCTCTGCCTTACCCTTCGGGGATAACAGGCGTGATGTTATGTATGTTTAAAACGCAGTCATAAACTAATTGTTTGGCGTTGCATGATGATCAGTGATCAGTGTGACCACCAATGTCTGTACGGTGTGTGAAGTGGCAACACAAATATGTTGATGACAAATTAAAGTTGTCACAATGCCAACATGATAAAATAGTCGATTAAAAACAAAGATAAGACCAAAACTTCGTCAAAAAATGTAAGCCTACGCAATATTCTATTAGCAACTGATTACAAATTATTTTCGTTTTGACACATGTGATGATCTTTTGCAGCGTATCACAGTAACAAACAAACATTAAAAGTCAATGCGTGTGGATAGAACGTATTTTTGTTTTGACATTCAAAAGTGCCTGTAATGGTCTAATTGAAATAAATGCTTTGAGTTTGAAGGGCTATGCAGAGGTGTACCTAATAGTACACCCACATTTCACCAGTTATGTTTAAGTCCCATGTAATAGGGTGCCAGCCTATTGCCATCAACCGGGCACAAATCCAGACACCGTGGCTGCTACTGACAAATTCCTTATGGAAAAACTCGCTAGAACCCGGGACCTTATCCTCGCCAGGCACACTTGCGACCAATTTACCAACCAGGCCGTCTGTACATAGATAGTCACTATCATCTTCAAGATTTCCAAAAGAACCGTTTTTATTTATTTATTTTGGATTACCAACGAGTTACATTACATTATCATTCATTTAAATTAAAACTACTACAGAATACGTTGTCCTGTAACGCACACTCAATTATAGGTAACCACAGCTTGCACATTATCGAGTACACATGCTCTAAATACATAATTAAAATCAAAAATAGGAATACATTAAAGTTAGGAATACATTAAAATTAGGAATATATTAAAATTATTCCTAATTTAGTCACTATCATCTTCAAGATATCCAAAAGAACCGTTCAGCACTTATAGCATAGATAATTATATTAATTCTATTGTAACACGAGTAACCTATCTACGGCGGTGTTATGATATTATCAGCGGTAATAACACTAAAAATAAACGTATCACTATAATTTCCGATAAGCCCTCAAGTTCTTCATTGTATAACTGATAAAATAATATCAATAAGTATTATCAATATTCGCCTCTTATCGGTGATTTCACGAACTTCTGGTTTTAACAACTTATATTGACAAAAAAAGTCTTTGTGCATCGCGATATCGTTTTACGAAAAATGATTTGAAGTATGACGTGTTCTCAACCAAGGACGTTTAGGAACGCCGATGACTCAAATCAGATATCGGAAACGGAACTTCTTGATATACGGAACCGTTGAAAGGAATTTTATCTGTAACACAAGCTACTGCATCGTTCTGACCATGAGGTTCTGGGTTCGATTCCCGGCTCGGCTAAATGTGTTTGGATTTTTCCATCCGAAATTTTCTCAGTAGCAGCCACGGATTCTGGATTTGTGATCGGTTGATGGCAAAACGCTGGCCCTCTATGACATGGGACTTAAACATAACTGGCGAAATGTGAGTGTACTATTAGGTACACCTCTGCTTAACCCTTCGGGGATTATAGGCGTGATGTTATGTTATACTAGTAAGTACCTAACGGGACAAAAAAGAAAAACACAAAATATTTTGATTTCTAATTCCAAAAGCATGTCCACACTAAACTAAACAGCAGCGCGTTGCTCAAACTATGGCGAACTTTCCACACACTGTGCTCGGTGTGAAAGCTCCGTTCCGATACAGTTGCTATCTTACACAAATATACAACTACCCTACCCTGTGTCGCTTCATATCGTGTGTATGTTCAAGCTTCTATTTTAGAGAATACATCTTTATTAAAAATTTTGTGTATGAAAGCTAATTCTTCTGATTGGAATGTGTGTATACAAGGTGTAGACGGACCCGGTTCCCGAAGCCTACGCAAAACATTTGCTCGGCGAACGACTTTATTGTTGGGGTGAAAAATCACGTTTTACGTAAAACTCAATGAAACGCACTCAAAACATTGTGCTGATTAATGCCTTAAATAGTAAACGGACCATGGAGTCACAATCTATACCTACTAATATTAAAAAGAGATAAAATTGGTTTTTAAGTTTGTATGTGGAGGGTAATCTTCAAATCAAAAAGTGCTCACGACGCCACGGACGGCATAACACGTCTAATTTGGATGCAGTGAAATTTGGCGTGGAGGGCACGCGCGTGTTTATGCTCTGGCGTTCAAAAGGTTTATAAAAAGCTTTTTTAACCGACTTCAAAATAGGAGGAGGTTCTCAATTCGGTTGCATTTATTTTTATTTTTTTTGGTTTTGTTACCTCATATCTTCGTCATTTATGAACTGATTTGAAAAATTCTTCTTTTATCTGAAAGCATATACTTTGCGATTGGTTCCATAGAAATTTTATCAAAATCGGTTAGTAGTTTGTGTTCCGGATCATCACATCGCGCCGGCCAATGGGATCTATCGTCTATCCTACGTCATCGCAACGCCCGCGCGCCCCACCTATAGCTGGGCCCTCGAACATTCCGAGGAGACTCGCTCGCCGTCACTTATCGTGCGCATACATCGGCCCTTTCCTTTTTGTTGTAACCAAGTTGAATACAGTCTATACATCGAAAATAGCAGTTTTATTAAGTCGAGACCACCAGCATCACAACTGGAGCTCGACACTCAAACAGTGGTCCTTCGAGCCGGATCACTGTTTGAGTGTCGAGCTCCAGTTGTGATGCTGGTGGTCTCGACTTAATAAAACTGCTATTTTCGATGTATAGACTGTATTCAACTTGGTTACAACAAAAAGGAAAGGGCCGATGTATGCGCACGATAAGTGACGGCGAGCGAGTCTCCTCGGAATGTTCGAGGGCCCAGCTATAGGTGGGGCGCGCGGGCGTTGCGATGACGTAGGATAGACGATAGATCCCATTGGCCGGCGCGATGTGATGATCCGGAACATATTCCCCGGGTTGAAGTGTGTGAAGGCTTCAAGATGATGTTGATGAGACCGGAAGAGGGCAAATGTTATTATAGGCCCGTGTAATGGTGCCCTTCTTCGTCAGGATCTCGGCGACTCTGTTATGCCCATCGGAGCCTGGTTTCACGGCGATCACTTTGCCCAGCAGCCACAGGAGAGGAGGAAGATTGGCGTCTCGCACTAGAACCATGGTGCCTATCTTCAGGTCATGTCCTGTCCGCCATTTGGTTTTCTGTTGCAGGAGAGATACATACTCATTAGTAAACCGCTGCCAAAAATGTTGTCGGAGCTTTTCGACACGATGGAAGCGATGAAGCCGCTGGATGTTGCAGTCAGTGATTTGTGGACGAGGAACTGACGTGAGTGGTCGTCCGATCAGGAAATGTGATGGGGAAAGGTACGAGAGATCAGAAGGATCAGTGGATAGTGGTGTTAAGGGTCTGGAGTTTAAAATGGCCTCTATCTGAATCAGACATGTTGAGAGCTCTTCATATGTCAAGTGAGTTAAGCTCAAGACTCGACGTAACAAACATTTCGGTGGTATCAACTCAACTCAACTCAACTCAACTCAAAGCATTTATTTCAATTAAACCATTACAGGCACTTTTGAATGTCAAAACACAAAAAATAAACTAAGCAACAGTCCCAGTCACAGGGCATAGTAACTTGTGAAAGTACTGTAGTTGCCCATTCGAAAGCGTAGATCTCTATGGAGAAGAATGGGCAAGAAACTCCATGGACACTCTTTTAAATCATTATGTTGTTACACAGTCTCGGTTACATCATTCATGTCGAGATTAAACATATATGTGAGAACGATGTAGAAAGACGTGCGAGTAAGAGCGTCCAGAATAAAAAGATAAAATTAACAATTCAAAAATACAATAATCCATGGCAGCTGCGAGATGACCAGTCACAACTGACAGCGCCCGTTCACGAACATGACGCATGGATCAGCCATCATTCAACTCAACCATTTTGGAGGGAACTAAACGACCCGACACACGCGCCACCATCAGCGAGACATTTGAGTGAGCATGACATTCTCTCAACCGCCAGGGCAAATTCGAGTC